>OZ037850.1:1393507-1713466 GCA_964035575.1 Rhynchopus sp. YZ270_cl-10
GGTGTGGCGAGCCCGGGCGCGCTTCGCGCGCCCGGGTCCCCACCTTAGCTCAAGTTGGGGGCCTCCGGCGGAATGTGAGAATTTGTCGGAGTTCGGCACTTCATTGATATTTGCACCAGGCACACGTGGTACACGAATTATCAGTAACCTCAGTACATTTACAAAATAAACGGCAGTCATGGCAGGCATGACACCCAAGCGAAGCCACGGTACGCAACATTTCTAAAAATTGTTGACATAAATGTCACTGTCGTTGGAAGATTGGGGGGTCAGCTTGTTTTTGTGCCCAAAATTTCTCAGCACTGCTGACCAGGGACATTGGGAACATATGGATTTTTGCGGAGCAAAAAAAAATCAAACAAATGGCGCCGCAGGCGAAAAAAAATTAGGGTACAGTGTAAAAATCTATCTTTTTTACAGCACATAGTCACACACCTAACCCTTTTTTGCGGAGCAAAAAAGGGAAAATGGCGCCGCAGGCAAAAAAAAATTGAGGTACAGCCTGGATGGTGCGGTCAGCAACCCAGTTCCCCATGGTACTCCCGTGGTTCAACCATGATTTTTTTTTTTTTTTTTTTCCTGCAGGTCAGGGTCCTCAACCGTAGACAAAGTCTGGCCACAGATTTGTCTAAGTTAAAAAAAAAAGGCTAAAAAAAAATTTTCGCGCTCCGCGCGAAAAGGTCCTGTACAAAGCTAAAAATTGGGGGCTTTTTTTTTTTGTGTTGCTTTTTCGAAACTCGTTAAGTGGTCTTTTCATTTCAATAGAAGAGTTCGACAAATGAACAATCACACCCCACCCCACCCCTTCGCCCCACCCGTACCCCTAACCCCATTGTCCCCCCAACCTGATAAGCATCACACAGAAACTCTAACCTTCTTTCTTTTAAAGGCTTCAAAAATCCTTTGGATTTGGTCAGGCGTAAATTTATTCTCATTTGTCTCTGCCTGTTTGCACATAAGAATGCATAGCAGACTTGAATCCAGCAGTTTGTTTCTGTAGCTATTCTTGACGTACTTCATGCCGTTGAAGCAGCGCTCGTCTTCAACTGATGTGACGGGGATTGACAACCCAAGCAAAACAAGATCCCTCATAATGGGGTAGGCGTCTCCTGCGGAACTTGTCAAGAATGTTGCGATCAGGTCCGAAGTGTCCTTTGTTGTAGTTCTCTTCGACAAAACGTCCACCAGGATCCTCCATTCTTTCACAGCTACAGCTTTCTTTGTCTCCAGACTGTTCAGTTCTGGCGACTCCTCAACGAACGGCGTCGTGTCCACGCTCAGTAACGGCGTTGTTTGAGTGCGCGATATCACAGTATGCTCCGTCTTGGAGTACTCTGGTCTCCCACGCGTCTTCTCGCCCACAACATCGTACTTTTTGTACTCGAGTGTATGCAGCTCAGTAAATTCCTCGATGAGCTTCTTCACCTCGGTGTTGCCGTAGATCGCCAGCCCGTCCGCGTTAGCAGGGAGGTTGCGGATGTCGAATACTGAGAAGCATCTCACAATGTCCATGTTCACGAATCGTTCACTGAGGCACTTCAGCAGCTCCTTGAGGTATGGCTTGCAGACCGTGTCGTGATGAATCGCAAAGTTCCGACGGGAAAGTTTTGTACCGTGGCATTGATTATACCTCGGTACCCATTCTGGGTAGAACGGGAACATGTTCGGGTTGGTTTCAAGCAACGACAATGACGCAACACATTTGTCGATGTGGCTGCAAACGGTGAGCAGGTTTGTGTTCCTGCTCTGGAGCGACGTCGACAGCACGTTCAACTCGTCCAGGACCACCGTCATGAAGGACAACGTTGCAAAAAAACCGGGCTCTTTGATGTGCTGCGCGATGAACGGTGCTTCCACGTCGCCGGCCTCTCCAAGCTTGCACAGGGCGCTGTGCACGGCGGGGTACTCCTTGCGGACGGTGCTGCAACACCTGCCGTTGGTGAGCCACCGGGTGTCACCCGGCTTTGCGATGAGGATGTCACAGTACTCACACAAGTCGCGAAGTTCCTCCAGCATCTCCTCCAGGGTGTCGAGCTTAATCTTGGATCCCGAAAAAAAAACCCACACCCACCGCAGGCCGTCGAAGAACCGGGTAATCTCCGGCGATTTCCCCTCTGCCGCTGCTTCTGGGCCACAGAGTGCGAGGGAGTGTGCGTAGCACCAGGTGAAGAGGGCGCCTGGGTTTATGTCTGCACGGATTTGTTGTTGGCAGCCCTTGTTCGAGGAACGCATTGCCGATGCGCCATCAAACGAGCATCCACTCATCTTCCCGTAGTCGAGCCCGAGCTGGTCTATCCACTTCGTCAGCAACGACGCGTAACCAGCCCCCGTCTGGTCCTTCAGCTCACCCATCATGATGAGCTTCTCGACGGGGGTGGCACCGACCATGTATCGCACGACGAAGACGAGTTGCTCCTTCTTGCTGACGTCGCGTGAGCAATCCCCCGACAGGCCCCAGAAACGGGAGGCTTTGACCTGCTTGAGGAGGTCTTCTGTCAACACCTCCGTGATGCAGGACATGATCTCTAAGACTGCACCGCAGCTGAGATAGCGTATTTGTTGTCTGAGGTATGCCTCCATGTCGGTGCACTCCAGCTTGTCTGCGAAAAAACTCAGAAACTCCTCCAAGTTAGAGTGCCCTACACCTTTGCGCGCGAGGAAAACAATAACCTCAATGCATATTTTCAGCATTTTTTGGTTGAACTCGACTTCTTTGTCGCTGTTGGCGTGCAACGTGTGAAGCACGGTTCCATTGGAAGCCTGCAGAGCGGCAGCCTTCACGAGACGTTGGTGTTTGGGGTCGCCTGCATGCGCAGGGAGGTCTCTGGCGAGCTTGGTCTTTGCATGAGAGAAAGCACCACAATACAAGCACTTGAACTTGTCTTCACCCACCACCAACCAGGGGGAAAAACGGTTCAAATGGCCCTGCACCGTGCTCTCCCGCAGACCCATACAACCTTTCTCCTGCGCTTCGCGTTTACGTTTCAGCGTGTTGGTGGAGTCGGTGTTCGCTGGTGCGGTCGTGGTGTTCGTGAGGTTGGGATTGTTCGTGTTGGAGTGCGTGGGACCTAAGAAGACAACATCGCCGTCAGAAGAGTACTCGTCGACATCATCGATTTCCATTGCTGCCTCGGGTTGCTCGGATGCTGCGTTGCGTCTCACTGGCACACATTGCTCCTCCTCCTCTTCTTCGGACGTTGAATCCACGTACTTAACAGCACTCACCTGTGGAGCCATCATCACCACACGTTTCTTCACCTTCTTGCCTTGCGACACCTGGCTCTGCACAGACACGGCAGAGGCATCGCTGTCTCCCCCCTTCTCTGCTTCGTTCATGGCGAACTCATGCGCCTCCGCAACGATCGTCAGGATCGTCTTCCGCTTGCTCCCCTCCCTGTCGTCGTCCGCCAGTTTGGCGCGATCAAACTCCTTCAACCAGAGTTTGAGCACCTTGTTGGTGTCGTTCTGGTGGTTTTTAAACCCCCTCACCGTCCCCTCCGCCACAAGAAAAAGGTGAAGGGAAGCGAGCCGGGGTGTCGGACCATCGGGGATGGACTTGTACTTGCCTGAAGACCACAGGTCGTAGTGCGTATCCCCTTTGTTGGGTTCCACCACACGTACCACAGGTGCCGCAACAGCTCCCTTCTTGAACATGGACACGATGGTGGGCTGTGCTTTGGAGGTCTTGGCAGTGGCAGGCATTTTTGCGGATGAGTTTGTTCAATTGTAGTTAGTCTGAGGAGGTGGCTTGTGTGGGTGGGTACAATGGGGTCCGCGCAGGTGAGGACTGAGGGAGTCTTGAGGGAACTCATTTTTTTTTTTGTTTTCAGTAAAGCTTCTTCTCTTTCAAACCACCCAAAAACCCAAAACCCAGGTTTTGTCTAACTTAGACAAAGCGTTTTTCAAAAAAAAAAAAATTGTCTAAGTTAAGGCCTAACTTAGACAGGTTGAGGACCCTGCTGCAGGTGAGATTTCTCACCTCACTTTTTTTTTTTTGTGAGATTTCTCACCCCAAAATCTCACCGTGGGAAACACTGGTTAGGTACACTGTCACGAGAGGGGCTTTGCAGTTCAAATTTTAGTTGTTTTTTTGACAAATTGTTGGAGCAGTGTAGTTGCCTCGGTTGTGTTGCCACAGTTGTGCAATCTCCACTGTCCAAAAATTTTTTTTTGGCTGGCTGATGAGTGGAAGCGGGAGTAGAGCATATCGGATGTAAACCACGAAATGGATGTAGGACTGCATGGTTGGGTGTCCACCCCCCCCCGGTACAGCCGGTCATGTACCAAGGTGCACTGTTTACGAGAGGGCTTTGTATTTCAAGTCAACTTTGGTTTTGTTTTTCCACTCGTCATATCCTGTAGTCAGAGGCCTTTTTTTTTTTTCGACTTCACCGTGCTCCACTCCATTTATTTCTCATCTTATTCCCCAGTCCCCCTTCGTTCCTGGTCGCACCCATCTTTCAAGTATTTTCTTCAGGGTCTCTCTCCCTCTGTTTTCGGACAGGCCATAAAGACCATTTACCCCTGACGGCCTCCTTCCAGATTTATGTCTTACTTTATAGAGAGGGGGCCAAGTGGTGTTTTATTTTATTTTACTTTTTACCCTTTTCTCAGCTTGCAATTGGCCTTTCAAAAAAAAAAGGCCAAAAAGGTTCCTCAGGTTCTCTCTCCCTGTTATTTAACCCTGACGGCCTCTTTCCAGATACTTTAAGTTAATGTCAGTGCCTGCGTCCGCCGATGAACGGTGAGGTGTTTGCACTTTCAACTTTTTATCTCTACTAACTACCCATTTTTTGCACTCTTTGCATTCTTTTTGTTTCGTAAAGAAAAGAATGTACATGAAACAATCTCTACTTAATCTACGGAATGGTTGTATTTTGTTAACCCCCCCTTTTCTTCTTAGCTTGTAATCGGCCTTCCGAAAATAAAATATTCTGTTCAGAGTGCATGGCTTCAAACTTCTGGGGCAGACAGAGGAGCGTGTATTTTTGCGGGATGTGTGTTACACATATGGGCCCCATTCCCAAGCTGTAAGTGCATTGCCCTGCTGCAGTTGTTTTTTGATTTGTAGAGAGGATACGACAGCTCCACCTATTTCTACATTTTTTGATCTAAAACAAAGCAGGCGGGGAAATAATTATGTATCTGGTTCTATCTGGTATTTTATAGTGTTGTGCGGTCTTTCGTTCTACTCAAACTCAAAGGTCGCGATCCACCCAATTTTTTGTATCCAATATACCCTGGTCTCTTTCCCCCACCTACACACCACCCAGGAATCCCCCTCCCATCCCTCTTTTTCCCTTTCCTTTGCAACGCAAAGGTGACTTAGTCAACTGTTCGCATTTCTCTTTGATGTGGTGGGTGTTGTGTGCAGTGTTGCTTCTGCAGGTCTCTGGAGCGGCGGCGACACAGCTGGTTGCACTTGACGACTACACCGTTGTAGGAGGGGGGGAAGCACGACGGGTGGCTGCAAAGGACAAGGACATATACTACATAGCGCGGTATAGCCAAGGGTTGGATGTTATTTCGTACCCGGCTACTTGGATACAGAACATACCAGCTTTTGCAGGGGCGGCTTATTACTTGGGAGGACGGCTGTACGTAGCGGGGGGTGAGGTGAAGACACTTACGATATATGCTGCAGATGGTCCCATCGTCACGACACCACCGCTTCTCTCAATAGAGCACGGCAAGGCCCGCTGCTTCCGTGTGTATGCCTTCGCAGACACGGCGGTGTTGTATTGCGAAGGAACTGGCGCGGTGTACTTCCTCAGCAACCTCTTTGCGACGCCGCAGGCAGTCCAGATGTCCACCTTCGCGCAAGCCAAGGTCTGTGCATTCGACGAGGCCCGCGGCTTCGTATACGTCGCCGTCAACTCCGGCATAAAGATCATGAACCTGAACACGGTGCAGCCCACCTCCGAACCCACCATCGTCACACAAGGCTCATCCTGTGCCACCTATGGTGAATACGTCTACGTCTCTTCCAACGTGGGTGTCCTCGAAACATACCACTTTCCAGGATCCGGCAGCACGCCCACTCTAGTGCAAAGCACACCAAGCCCGTCCAACATGTGGTTCCAGTGGATCGTCTTCATGGGATCGATGGGCCTGGCCCGCGCAACCTTTGGTGATGAGTTCCTCACACTGTACGACTTCTCAAACCCCACAGCCCCAGTCGCGCGCGAACAGATTAACATCGGTCGTCGTGTCTGGACCGGGGTCGCCATGCAGAAAGCATTCGTCATTGCAGCCACCGACCACGTCGCCGTGTACGAGGTTGGAAATAATGCACCCACACCTCCGCCAGTGACGCAGACACCCGGGTCTGTGCTTGAGAAGTGGGGCTCAGGGTTCGATTCCTTCTCACGTGGGATCGCTGCAGACACTGCAACAAAGATGTATTACGTCTCGTCAGACTCGCGTGGCCTGCTTGCAGTCCGCTTTGATCATTCAGCGGGAACCGGACAGATGAACGAAGTGGTTGCATTTGAGGCTGCGACATCGGAAGGTGTGTGCCTGAGCTCCTCTGGGACACGTCTGTACTCCTTCGGGGACAACACATTCAGTGTCAAAGACGTGAGCGACATATACAACACAAAGACGTTCACCACGATGTCGTCCACAAACTACAACACAGTGAACAACTGTTCTGAGTCTGTTTACAACAGAGGTGCTGTGTACGCAATGTGCAACATCACGAACGGGGAGGGCGACTTCCCTTCCTTGGCACTGTTCAACGCCTCAGACGAGGGACCTCAGTACAAGTCGACAATGAGAAGCGGGGGAGGGTTTTGCATGGACACGGAACGCAACCTGCTGTTTGTTGTGAGCAGGGGGTTCGGATCGCAGGTGAAGCCTGGCGACAGCATCACTGCATACGATGTGTCGGATCCGTTTGTGCTGACGCCTGCGTTCACTGTGGAGTCGCCAGGCGAGGCTGTGGTGCGCTGTGCTGTGCAGGGCAAATACCTGTTCCTTGGGGGTGCAAGTGGGATGCTGCAGGTGGTGGATGTGTCGCAGGCTGTGCCTGTCCGTGTGGATCAGGGGACGTGCTGCTCCCCCAACCTGCACTCCATCCGCACGTTTGCCTTCATTGGACACTACGGCCTGTCGCATGACAACTTGGGTGAGGTGGCTGCGATCGACCTGACAGACGTGACACAGCCACGTATCGTGCACAGCATCGACATGTCGCATGTGGGTCTTGGGCAGTCGCAGGTGATGGACCAGTATTGGCTGGTTGTCTCTGAAACGGGTGTCATTCCGTTCAGAGTTGACCTTCCGCCCACCCCTGCACCGCCCACAGGTGTGCCACCAACAGCAGCACCTCTGACACCGTACCCTCCGACGCTGTCCCCCCCGACACCGCATCCTCAGACAGACGCGCCACCAACGGCAGCACCTCTGACACCACACCCGCCGACAGATGTGCCAGCAACCACACCGCCTCGTACGCCGTCTCCTCCGACAGACGTGCCAAAGACGACACCACCTCTGACACTGCCTCCTCCGACAGGTGTGCCAGACAGTATATCGCCTGGCACCACGTCTCCTCCGACATTGTTTCCTGCAACGCAAGCGCCAGTAACGACATCTCCCCTTACACAGCCTCCCCTGAGTCAGCCTCCTCTGACGCAGTCTCCTCCAACACCTGCTCCAGCATTTGAACTGGTGACAGCTCCTCCCTTACCAGCAGCACCAAGAACGGATGTGCCAGAAACTTCCAACACAGCTGCACCGTTTACATCACAACCTTCAGTATTGATAGAGGTGACACCCACGCCTGCATCTAGCCCCAAACTTGTAACATCAACACCCACAATGTCGCCTGAAACAGCAGTACCCAAAGTGGCCAGCACAGTGCAGCCAGAGGCAAGAACAAGCGTCCCACCTACACTCTCTCCCTTGAGGGCAATACCTACTGCACCGCCATATCCCTCACGCAGGAGCCACTCAAACGAGCACAACGAAGTCACCCCAGCTCCGTCCCAGACACCCACATCTTCACCTGCTGCCCCGACTGCTGCCCCGACCGGCAATACCTTTATACGCTGGTGTGAGAACGATGCGACGTGCGAGGTGCATGGCGACATTGCGGCTAAATGCATAGACGACAAGTGCGCATGCTCTCAGGAGAAGTACAACTCACTTGAGGGGGTAAACGTGTGTATTGCAGCACCCGCAGGGGACGTGCGTTCTTACGTTCTCGTCGTGGCGAGGTGGGATGCTGACTGCGCGAAGTACGACACCAAATTTGATGGCTACATCATCAGCACCTTGGAACGTGAGCTGGGGGGTGTTGCGAAAGGGAAGGAACGTCAGTGCAACGAAGCGGTGGGTGTGCGCCTTGCTATTGTGATGGCTGGGGCAGAGACGCAGAAGGTTGCGGAGGTGGGCGTGGGGCAACTTCTGGAGTCTATGTACAAGCTTGACGAACGTGTCAACGATATGACGTACCTGGGTCCAGTTGTGTCGAGCATGATCATTGTTTCGAGGAGCTGCGACACTGAAGGCTCTGAGGTTGGACTCATTGACGAGAGCGGAAACTGCCATGCCTATGCGTGCTTGCCCACCTACACGCTGACTGCGGGTGTGTGCAGTGTTCCATCTAGCGATGATGGGACTGAGACGTTCTCTGCGAAGGTCGTGCTCATCATTATTGCGGTGCTGGTGTGTCTGCTCGCAGTTGCTGTGTTCATTTTGTGCATGAGGCGGGCTGATGTGCCGAAGGACAACACAGATGCTTTGATGAGACTCGTTGAGAACTCATTGACACCATCAGAACATGAGTTGACAACTGTGGGAAGCCCAGTAGAACGGAGACCACCTCCACTGCAAACGCCTCGCGTCAGCGAGAGCGGCAAAAGGGTGCGAAAGTCTTCCAGCGACAATGCCAGTACCCCGGTTGCAAAATCATCAGGTACGGGCAAACACGTCCATTACGAAACCCCGCTGATCACCAACATCGAAAGTTACTATGAGCCCATGAAGGTCTTTCTGACAGACACGGACACGGACTCTGTTGTTCACACCCCGCTAAATTAGCGAACCCTCGACTGCGATTATTGGTTCCTTTTTTTACACACCTTCCATATTGTGGAAGGCACCACTTTACAATTTATTTTTCAGTATTGTTTCCGACCTTGGGTTTGCGTATACAAGCCAACCCCTTTAGTTATGTATGCAAGAGAGACATAGCTGTTCTGCTCAAGGTTTTGATTTTTTTTGTTTTTTGTGAAGATTTTTCTTCCACTGTGCGTCCTTTAATCAATGCTACCAATACTTCCCTTCCCGTGGGCCGATGGTGCAAACATTGACAATCATCTAACTGATATCGGTGATTTCAATAAAATTACATCAATACAAAATACACAGTTCCCACAGTCCCCCAGTGTTCACTTTGGTGTGAATGCAAAAAAAAAAAAAGTATCCACTCTCACAGTTCACCTATCCGCCTCTAAGGCGGTACCGCGTCGTGCGTGGGTGTCATAGTGTTTGGATTGGTCTTTGGCACCCTTTCCCATATACCCTTTCCCCTCATCGCCAAGACCAATCACACAAGCAAACCTAATATGCGATTTTCGGTTTTTTTGTTTTTTTTCTGTCATTTTGTTCTGTTCTGTATACCCTTCCCTTTTTTGCACATCGCCCTGTACCTTCTGGTGATGAAGCAGACTTTCAGTTCATTCAACCCTTTTTTTTTTTTTTTTTTTTTTCATCGAAGACTCCAAGGGGAGGAGTATTCGCTTAACACCACGAAGGTGAAGCAAATAGCTTGACTTGTGGTTTTACTTCTGGTTTTACCGTGCAAGCCAACGGTGAAGCCGCAAGTAAAACCGCAAGTCAAGTCATTTACTTTACCGTCGTACACGGAGCAGTGTGTTCCCAGCGTTCAGCATTGTTCAACTTCACTATGGCTCCCCGTTTCGACAGGTTCAGTTCTGTTTTGTTCTGTTTTGTTCAGTGGTTTTTTTTTGTACCACACATGAAATATGTGTCCATTTTATGACGTCAGCCCTTTGGCGGTCTCACCCCGGCTTGGAACGTCTTCCAAGCTGGCACAACGCCTTGGCCCCGTATTTCAGTACTGTCAATATTCCCTTTTGTTCTGTTCTGCGATGTGTTTCGTGAGACCTTTCGTGCCCTCAACATTATTTTTCTTGGCCAAGCACTTCGAGGCTTAGTCAAAAAAAATAAGCGGCTCATCTTACAAACGTGTTGTAGGTATACACTGTCACGAGAGGGATTTCTATTTCATTTCCTTTTGTTTTTGTTTTTTCTCTTAACGATGGTGGAACGGTGTTGCTTCCGCCCTATACAAGCTCTGCTTTCTTGAAAAGATGTCCGTCTTTGTGACTTTATTTACCTTTGAACATGTTTCGTACCCTCTTTACCTTCTTTTCGTTTAGAACAGAAAGTATATGAAATAACCTTTGAAGTTTGCTTTTAAAGACGAAAAATATGCCCTCAGTTTTTATATCACTTCATGTATGTTGCAGTGTACCCCTTTCTCCGGCTTTGCCAGCACGGTATATCATGCAGGCGCCCCAATCACGTAGGGGGCCCTCTAGAACGATGCTGGCTACAACAGAAGACAGTAAGGGTGAACGAATTTATGTATTTCGCGGAAAATGTGAGTGTAAAATGGAAAAGCTTTTCATAGCTCGAAGTTGTATTACCCCGACTGCTTCTTGTCTATATCAGCATAAAAAGTTAAAGGGATGAACAGCCGTTTTGGTAGAGTTTTTTTTTCCCCCCGGTTTTTCTGTATTTTGAATTTTTCCACCTGATTTTACCCCCCAAAAATAACGGCTTTTTTTTGTCATCTCCGGTCTATCCTCACCCTGTCGGGACCTGTCTTTGACCTATCCGGACCTATCCGCGGGGTAAAAATCAGGTGGTCTTTTTTTTTGCAAGCCTTTACTGGGGGGGGGCCGAATAGTAGACCCCGGGTCCACTATTAGGCGAACCGACGGGTATAAATCGGGGGTCTCAGAAAAAAAAAATTTTTTTTCCAAGTTGAATAGTAGACCCCCCCAAAAATTTTTTTCTGTATTTTTACTAAACCCCTCCTGTCGATGAGGCTGATAGGGTGTGTCAAAATATACTGATTTTTGCTTCTTTGGAAAGATTTGTCACAAAATCTATCCAAAGAAAGAAAAATCAATTTGAAATTTGTAGTTGATCCCCTCTAAAATTTTTCCGTGACTTCCGCAAAAAGTCAAAAAAAAAACGAAAACCTGGGGGGGGTCCACTATTCAACGGAAAAAAAATTTAAAAAAACCCAGAATTCCCAGGGGGGGTCTACTATTCAAGGGGGGTCTACTATTCAGGGGGGGTCCACTATTCGGCCCCCCCCCCAGTAAAAAAACACGCAGGTCTCCTGTTGGTAACTGACACAGGCACTCCGCTAGGTACTAAAGTTCTGTTGATTGTCAACAGAACTTTTTGAAAATGGGGAAAAAAAGAAAAAAAAAAAAAGTTCTGCTAAGTGGTTCAGACCCGTTCTACCTGTCAAAAAAGCTCAGGAGAAGAAGATATGGAGAGGTGAGTGCTCAAACGTCCCAAAAAAGTCAAAATCGGGCGTTGGTAAAAAAAAAAGTTGCGTACCGTGCGCCTGCGGCGCAAGCATGTACCCCACCAACGTGGACCATCAACAGAATATTTTCAAAATCGGAAATCCTAGCGGAGAGCCTGAACTGACATATAAAAAAAAAAAAACTGTCGCAATCTCTGTTGGGATGTGAGATGTGTGACGTGTCTCTTTCTCCCAGTTTCAGACCAGCTGTGCGCTCCCGTAGGTGTACCGTCTCTCTGCATTGAGTTTTTTCTCCCTAGAGGTTGCACTTTGCCTTTTCTCCACAATAAGGAGCACACAAAAAAAACCCGTTTCCTTTGAGGCGGAGCCTGCCCTCCACCTCAAAACGACGTGGTCCTGCGAAACCCCCCCCAGATATGTTGTGTCCCCACAAAAACCACCTCCCCCACCCCCCATGTTCCGATGCCTAAGCAGAGGCTTGGGGGAGCTTACTAACTTTTCTGTTTACCCTTTTTTCTCTTCTTTCTTCACTTTTTACAAAAAAGCCCCCTCCTCCCCTCCTCCCCTCCTCCCCCCCTACCCTGATTTTCCTGTCACTTTCCTTTTTCTGACCTCCGTCAGCCTCCTCCCTGCTCTTCCTCCTCTTTGTTCACCTTCACCACCACTACCCACAGAAGCTGCACATGACAACCAGGGGGTATGTTAAGTGCACTAACGCTGGCCTATGCGTGGGCGGTGTTTTTTTCTTCGCCGCAGGAGTTCACCCGGCTGTCGCCGTTTGTGCCTGCTGTGACGGGGTCAATGCGGAGGGTTTCTGCTGACGGGAATGTGGGGGCGTACTTTGTGGGGAAATACGATGAGGGTGTTGACGTAGTGCGCTTTCCTAACACCCTCATCGCGTCGATAGCGACCTGGGCTGGCCACGTCATGGTGGACGACGGCAAGCTTTATATCCTAGGAGGTGAGCAAGCCTACCTAGATGTCTACAACCTCCCGACAGACCTCTCCAAGCTCACATCAGCAAGCCCCGTCAGAAGTCTCTACTATGCTCCTGTTGTGCGTTGCTTCCATGGCGTGGTGTGGAAGGACACAGTGTTTGCACAGTGCGAGCAGCCAGGAAGCACAGTGTATGTGTTCCCATTCGCGTCGAACAAAGCAGTTGGCACAGACAAAATGACGACACCTCTGTCCAATGCCGCCATATGCGGGCTTGACACAGCAAAAGAGCTGCTCTACCTCACAGACCTGCACGACCCAGACGCAGTGAACATCGTGGTCTACGACGTAAGTGTCGCGGGGGTCGTGACAGAGGTCACGCGGTTTGCGTCCCCAGGCGGATCCTGCACCTTCCGAGGCGATGATGTATTCATTTCGAGCTTCGGCATCTCTGTGTACTCATACCTGAACCCCACCGACACCACGCCAGTGCTGCGACAGGGCCCCCGCCCATCCGAGGTGAATCCAATAAAAATTATCGCCTGTGGGCAGTACATCATGGCCCAGTACTGGCTGGACTACGTCCGTCTCTTCGATGCAACGGTCGTCACGAATATAGTCGAAGTACAAGGTCTGACCTTGAACGAAAGCAGGCGCGAGTTGTGGGATTCGGCCCTTGTCAGCAACTCGTTTGTGGTTGCGGGGCACGACATGGTCCATGTTTTAGAGCTCAACTCCAACTCGCAAACGTTTGCCCCGCCAACGGCAGTCCCCACTCAGGTGCCCACCCCAGCACCACTGACGCAGACACCCGGGTCTGTGCTTGAGAAGTGGGGCTCAGGGTTCGATTCCTTCTCACGTGGGATCGCTGCAGACACTGCAACAAAGATGTATTACGTCTCGTCAGACTCGCGTGGCCTGCTTGCAGTCCGCTTTGATCATTCAGCGGGAACCGGGCAGATGAACGAAGTGGTTGCATTTGAGGCTGCGACATCGGAAGGTGTGTGCCTGAGCTCCTCTGGGACACGTCTGTACTCCTTCGGGGACAACACATTCAGTGTCAAAGACGTGAGCGACATATACAACACAAAGACGTTCACCACGATGTCGTCCACAAACTACAACACAGTGAACAACTGTTCTGAGTCTGTTTACAACAGAGGTGCTGTGTACGCAATGTGCAACATCACGAACGGGGAGGGCGACTTCCCTTCCTTGGCACTGTTCAACGCCTCAGACGAGGGACCCCAGTACAAGTCGACAATGAGAAGCGGGGGAGGGTTTTGCATGGACACGGAACGCAACCTGCTGTTTGTTGTGAGCAGGGGATTCGGATCGCAGGTGAAGCCTGGCGACAGCATCACTGCATACGATGTGTCGGATCCGTTTGTGCTGATGCCTGCGTTCACTGTGGAGTCGCCAGGCGAGGCTGTGGTGCGCTGTGCTGTGCAGGGCAAATACCTGTTCCTTGGGGGTGCAAGTGGGATGCTGCAGGTGGTGGATGTGTCGCAGGCTGTGCCTGTCCGTGTGGATCAGGGGACGTGCTGCTCCCCCAACCTGCACTCCATCCGCACGTTTGCCTTCATTGGACACTACGGCCTGTCGCATGACAACTTGGGTGAGGTGGCTGCGATCGACCTGACAGACGTGACACAGCCACGTATCGTGCACAGCATCGACATGTCGCATGTGGGTCTTGGGCAGTCGCAGGTGATGGACCAGTATTGGCTGGTTGTCTCCGAAACGGGTGTCATTCCGTTCAGAGTTGACCTTCCGCCCACCCCTGCACCGCCCACAGGTGTGCCACCAACAGCAGCACCTCTGACACCATACCCTCCGACGCTGTCCCCCCCGACACCGCATCCTCAGACCGACGCGCCACCAACGGCAGCACCTCTGACGCCACACCCGCCGACAGATGTGCCAGCAACCACACCGCCTCGTACGCCGTCTCCTCCGACAGACGTGCCAAAGACGACGCCACCTCTGACACTGCCTCCTCCGACGGGTGTGCCAGACAGCACATCTCCTGGCACCACGTCTCCTCTGACATTGTTTCCTGCAACGCAAGCGCCAGTAACGACATCTCCCCTTACACAGTCTCCTCTGACACAGCCTCCCCTGACTCAGCCTCCTCTGACGCAGTCTCCTCCAACACCTGCGCCAACTGCTTTCCCCGTTACAGATGTCCCACCGACAGTGCAGCCTAGAGTTGATCGCACCACCTCTGCACCCAACACAGTGCCGCCGCCAACGTCAGACGCGCCGGTCACAAAACCGCCTGCAACGGCCGCCCCCCAAGCTACAGCTGTGGCAACGCTGTCTCCTCCTGTGTACACCTTTGTCCGTTGGTGTGAGAACGACGCGACGTGCGAGGTGCATGGTGACGCGGAAGCAAAGTGTGTCATTGACAAGTGCGCATGCTCTCAGGAGAAGTACAACTCGCTTGAGGGGGTAAACGTGTGTATTGCAGCACCCGCAGGGGACGTGCGTTCTGTTGTTCTTGTTGTTCTGCAATGGGACACTGACTGCGCGAAGTACGACACCAAATTTGATGGCTACATCATCAGCACCTTGGAACGTGAGCTGGGGGGTGTTGCGAAAGGGAAGGAACGTCAGTGCAACGAAGCGGTGGGTGTGCGCCTTGCTATTGTGATGGCTGGGGCAGAGACGCAGAAGGTTGCGGAGGTGAACGTGGGAGAAAGCTTGGAGTCTATGTACAAGCTTGACGAACGCTACATAAAAATGTTTGACCTAGGACCCGTTGTGTCGAGCATGATCATTGTTTCGAGGAGCTGTGGCACCTTGGGCTCGGAGGTGGGGCTACTGGACGAGAGCGGAAAGTGCTACTCCTATGCATGTTCGCCCACCTACACGCTGACTGCGGGTGTGTGCGTGCCGCCAGAGGAAGAAGGCAGTTCGTTCCCTGTTGTTGTCGTGATCATCATAGTAGCTGTGCTGCTGATTTGCTCCCTGGGTGCATTCTGCTTCTGGAAAAACAAGACCCAAAGTTTTGTTCCGATGACTGAAGAAGATGCCGACCGCCTTGACTCATTTCAGTTGGGTCTTGTTGACCACGAGAAGATCAGCGACACTCAAGAACTAGGCATTTTTGATGACTCGCCGCCAACAAGTTCGTTTCAGTTTACCAGCGTGCCCACAGCAAACACTGTGACGAACACGATGATGTCTCAGCAAGAGAAGACGAAGCGCACTGTAGTGGTGGTGTCACCACACCACACCGAGGGCGAAAGCATCAACAACACTATCCTGCAGACGCACCACGCTGCGAAGGACACCACCTTTGAGTTGTACTTTGACGAGATGGACCGGACCGAGTTTGGCAGCATTTCTGGCCTGCTTGGCTACACCGACAGCAAGCACCACCGCATTGGCCCGTTCCACAACCAATCGTGCATTCAGTGGAGGACTGTGAAGCTGCTGGGAAGCGGTGCGTTCGGGACAGTGTACTCGGGTACGATCGGCGATGGCGGACACCTGCACGCGATGAAGGTACACACACGCAAGAGCGAGGAGGAGGCACAGGAGGCTGTCACTCAGGTCAACATGTTCCGTGATATCGAGTGGCACAGAAACGTGGTGTCTGTGCACGATGTGATCTACGTCTGCGACACACAGACGTTGTGCGTCTTCATGGACTTCGTAGATGGACCAACACTCGCAACACTCGCACAGGCAGGGATGGACGAGAAGGAAGCATCCCGTATACTCCTTCAAGTGGTGGCCGGGCTGAAGCACCTCCACTCACACGACCTGGTGCACAGGGATGTGAAGGGCGAGAACGTGCTTCTGTCTGCTGACAGGTCTGTGGCGAAGCTGTGCGACTTTGGCTGGTTGAAGACGCTTGGCGGAGGAACAATAGCCGGACCTGCGCTCTCAGTTCCGCAAACACAGGGCAACACACTTGCGGGGACACCTGGGTGGATGGCGCCTGAGGTCATTGACAATGGGACAGAGTTTGTGAAGAGCGGGAAGCCTGCGGACATCTACAGTGTTGGGTGCACGTTGTCTGAGGTGCAGAACAAGGGTGTTCCCCCTGGTCCTGAGGTCATGAACGTGTGGGCGTGGGTGGCGAAGGAGGAGGGGGCCGGGCCGAAGCCTCTGGAGAACATTGCAACAGGCATCAGCCCTGAGGCGACGTCTTTCATTGAGGATTGCCTGCAAGAAGATGCTGACAAACGTCCTACGATTGAGGAGCTTGAGAAGCACCCCTTCTTCACAACTATGTCCAGTCCCGCCCAGCCCGACACCACTACAAACTCAGCCAAGTTCAGCTGGCATATGAGGATGGAGCAACTCACCCAGAAAGAGATGGGCAGCTGGGCACAGACCGACACTCTTGGCGAAGGATCCTTCGGGACAGTGTATCTGGGACAGCTTCCCGATGCACGTCAGGTTGCAGTCAAGGTGATCACAGTGAAAAGCAAAGGGAACATTGCAGAACTGCGCAGGCAAGCCGAGGCAGAGTTCCGTCTACTGGAGACACTGCAGCACCCTAACATTGTGCAGTGCCTTGGACACAACTGGTCAGGTGGACAGCTGCAGATCTTCATGGAGCTCGTCACTGGGGGGACAGTGCGGAACCTTGTGAAGCGAACTGTGGGGTCACGCCTGATGGACAGTGTTGTGTGTGTGTACACGAAGCAGGTGCTGGAAGCCTTGCAGTACCTGCATGGGGGTGCAAACGGACGGCCAGCCATTGCACATCGCGACATCAAGGGTGACAACCTTCTGATTGATCGGGAGGGCACCATCAAGCTTGCTGACTTTGGGTGCTCCAAGTTGTTTGAGGCGGAGACTGGTGGGTCGGGTGCGGAAACGTTTGTGGGGACACCGAACTGGATGGCACCTGAGGTGTTACGGATGAGGGGGGAGAGCGGGACACGGTCGTACGGGACGAAGTGTGACATCTGGTCTTTGGGGTGCACTATCATTGAGATGATGGGACACATGCCGTGGCGCACAAAGGACTGCACCTCTGCGTACGAAGTGATGCGCCGCATCGACGACAGCACTGGTGGGCCTCCCCTCCCAAAGGGCGTGGCACCGTCCCTTGTCTCGTTCCTTGCTGCATGTTTCAAGCGCGACCCTGAAGAGCGTGCCTCCGCAGACACCCTTCTCGAATCACAATACATCGTTGACGGTGTCGACGGCACGTCCCGTTGGTTCCCTCGTGGTGAGTGTATAGAGGACGGTCCACTGCTCTGATGAGACCCATGACACAATCCACTCCAGTAGGGTGGAGGCTTTTGTGAAGTTTTTCAACTTACCTTCCTTCACCCCCCTGTAAGGGCAACCGTAGGTGAAGTAAGGTATAGTATTGAAATCGATGTGGGGGGGGGAGTAAAGGGTCAATTTTACAAAACCAGATTTTGAGGAAAATTTTAGCCGAAAATGGGCCCCACGTATAAGGAACCGGGCTCATATTTCTCAAAATTTAAGTGCTCAAAAAATTGTCCAATTTTCCAGATTGACCCCACCACTGCACGGGCGGATCCCAAAAATGCAAATAAGGACCCTTTTTAATTTGTTCTCTTGAAATGTGTAATTTCATGTTTTCGCGAAAAAAATAACAACTGATCCTACAAGGGTTGAAGGAAGGTGGTTGAAAACAACAATAACAACAAGGACAAGTAATTGCTAAGAAAAAAGCGGGTGTGCTGTGGAAACCTCCGCGCGATTTTCGAAACCACCGTAGCATCCTGGCGATTTGCTGGTGTGATCGATGTGTTGTAGTCTGTGCATTCTGTGTTCCTTCCGCACTGCTCCAACGACGACTACAATGTGGGGAGCCTGTGGACAAAAACGAGCTGGACCACGCCCAGCCTGCCGAGCGGGCGTCCAACAACGCTATCGAGCAGATGGTGCTGGACGAAGAGGACAGCCCCCCTTCTTGAACGTTTCAGATGCTGGAGTCCCAGTGGGTCTGGCAGTGTACGAAGAGCGTTAGCATACCTGCAGAAGAGCAGAAAGCTGGGCTTATTGTAGATTATTTCTACAGGATGGAATTCCACATCACACCCCGTTTTTTTTCCGATAGCAATTACTTGTTTTTTTTTTTTGGGGGGGGAAATATTGGACCTCCCCCAAGCTAATATAATGAATCCAGAATTCGGAATTTTAATGAGTCTTTGTGCGTGCTCTGATCAGTTTATTTTTGTTTGAAAGAACGTTTTGTTGTCATATTATTTTGTGGGAGATGCTTGGTATGGGGTTGGAGGGTGGGGTGAGGAGAAGAACTCCTTACAAAAAAAATACTTTGCGAATACCTCGAATAAATGTTTGTTCGCTCCGCTCTTTTTGTGGACGAGATACGAACTTAGTTTTTTTATGTATACTTTTTGAAAGAGGTCGCGTGATTCGCCGAGCGGTTGTGAACCGCCTCCGTTCTCTGACGGTACGGAACACTCACGTCCCACCCTTTTGCATGATGCTCGACTGAGATGCGTTTTAGCACGTTTCAACTACTCTTTTTTTTTCTTCTTCCATTTGATCAAGGTGACTAAGCACGAGAGGCTTTGAATCATCTTATAAACCTTTCTTTTTTTTTCAGAACCTCTCTCCGAATCACAACGCACAAAACCGGGAAGAAGGAGCTCGATAGTGAATATACCTTTATTTGTTTCTTCTTTTTTTTTTTTTTCTTTCTGGGGGGGACTTTTGCTTCCCTTCTGAGTGCTGTGCAAGCTCCATGGAGGATAGCAGGTGTCCCGAACGTTTTTTCTTTTTTTCTTTTTGTTGTGAAAAACACATTGCAACAGGAAAAAAAAAAGGAAGCAAAACATGGAAAAATGCGAGGGTGAGTTATTTTTCTTTGCGTGCTGCTTAACTGCAAAACCTGCCGTTATTTAGGGTAGTTTTTCCCCTTCCCCCACTTATTTCCGTTAGTCTCCCCACCGACACGATGGTGAAGTAAATGCCTTGATTTGTGGTTTCTACTTGTGGTTTCACCGTTGTAAGCTACGTCCCCACGGCTTTCGTGCCACCAAGTATCTTTTTTTAAGGTGACTAAGCACGAGAGGCTTAGGGTCATCTTATAAACTTTTCTTTTTTTTTTTTGGCCTCAAAGAGGTTTCCTCTTCGCAGGCCAGGTAGTCAGTGGGAGCGTATTGCAGTAATAAAAACATCACCACAGAATATTTATTACACACTTTACGCACAAACAAAAATATAAAGGTGTTCCCAGTTTTGTATTACGCGCTTACGGGTTAAGGCACTCTCTCTCTCTCTCTCTCCCCCACCCCATTTTTTTTTGAAATTCAATACACATACTTGAAGCAAGAAAAAAAAATGGGGTGCAGCCACTCCAATGGCAAAACGGCACGAAATCATTTTATCGAAAAAGGCATCCAGATGTATCATTTATTTGCAATGCTTCTGCGTCCGCCGATGGTGAGGCGTTTGCAAAGATGTGGCGAAAAAAAAAAAAAAAGACAAAATAAAAATTGAAAATTGATTGATCTTCTCTTCTAAACAGAACTTTGCCAAGATGATGTGTGTGCCGGTAAGGTCCGTGCATCTCTTCTATATCTTTATTATCTTTCCTCCCGCCGTATCCAAGGTCGTAGCGAGAGTGGTTCTCCCTCCCTTTTTTTAACCAGGGAAACCGCTCATCTCGGGAGCACGTTCTATACCAATATGTTCTTTTCAAACAGTGAGGTGTGTGTGTGAGGATGCGCATTCATCTTTCCACGTTTATTAGTTATGTTTTTTTTCACAAATTTGTCCCGGTGATTTGAGAAAATCGGTGCAGGGTTTTACGCTGCAAAAAAAGAAGCGAATCCGGCTTCCTCAGGAGAGGTGTCCCGTTACATCGCGGGATCTTTCAATCATGGTTGACCATGTGACCCGGGGAACATGCTGTTTTCCTACGTTTACATGCTAAAACATGAAAAACGCATTTTATTTAGCACCCGGAGTATATGGTCACCGCGAGTTTTAATACGCATACAGTATCCCTGTCAGGCCCCTGACAGGTGTAATTAAGTAGTACTTACAAGATGGTTTTTTTCTTCTAATTTTTCTCTTTTGTTTGTGGTTCCTAGGCACGGCTTGGGTTTATCTCAGCAACTTCCTCTCCTTCTCTTTCAAACTCGAGGTGACTTAACATGAGAGGCTTTGGTGCATACAACACATGTTTTGTGGGTTTGCATCATACAAGAACACATCTACTCGTTACGACTAGTAGTTCCACTTATACCTCTGACTAGTCCGTCGTGGGAACAGCAGGAGGAGGGGACGGCAATGAACAGTGAGGCGTTTGCAGTTTCCCTCTCCTTGTTCTGCGACTCCCTTCAGCCACGGCCATTTGTTTATTGTTGTGGTTGGTTTTATATTACCATCGTTTCTTTGTCTGTGCCTTCGCGGAAGACTGTAATTTGGTCCCCCTTTTTTTGCGAGGGTTTTTCAAAGTTGATACCATGCAAAGACAGGTTTAAAGGAAGGTTGGTGACCTTTTTTTCTGAAAAGAAAACACAAAAAAAAATCACGAGTGAAATTTGTGAACCAACCTGGGTGACGAAATTAGCGTGGAAACTGCTCGGGGTTTTTGAACGGATTTTTTTCGGTGGGTTGGAACGTGTCTTTTATTATCCCCCTTTTTTTTTTGCGTTCAGGCTTTTGTGTTACTTTTTGATTATTTTTTTTTTCCCCCATCAGTTTTGTTCCTTCTTCTGTTTGGTAGCAACGTGCTCCATGACACGTACCCCCAAAACCTTTTATTTGCTTTTGGGTTTGGCGGGTTTTTAAAAATTGATTCATTTTTTTTTTTTTTTTGTGAGACGTTCGAACCCAGGGGAGGGGTGTGTCTAATGGTCGCAGTATTGCGATGGGATCCCATTGGAATACGCAAAATACATCAAAATACATCACAAAACACGTGTTTTGTGATGTATTTTGCGTATTCCAATGGGCTCCCATCACAATACTGCCACCATTAGGTGTGTCCCCCACGTCTTTTTTTATATATCCAAGAAAAGCGTAAAACACACCCCCAAGCGATCCTCTGGCAATATTCAACTGCAAAAAAGAGGGCTATCTTTTGGTTCTTCTTCTTCTTCTTCTTCTTCTTCTTCTTCTTCTTCTTCTTCTTCTTCTTCTTCTTCTTCTTCTTCTTCTTCTTCTTCTTCTTCTTCTTCTTCTTCTTCTTCTTCTTCTTCTTCTTCTTCTTCTTCTTCTTCTTCTTCTTCTTCTTCTTCTTCTTCTTCTTCTTCTTCTTCTTCTTCTTCTTCTTCTTCTTCTTCTTCTTCTTCTTCTTCTTCTTCTTCTTCTTCTTCTTCTTCTTCTTCTTCTTCTTCTTCTTCTTCTTCTTCTTCTTCTTCTTCTTCTTCTTCTTCTTCTTCTTCTTCTTCTTCTTCTTCTTCTTCTTCTTCTTCTTCTTCTTCTTCTTCTTCTTCTTCTTCTTCTTCTTCTTCTTCTTCTTCTTCTTCTTCTTCTTCTTCTTCTTCTTCTTCTTCTTCTTCTTCTTCTTCTTCTACAGTAAACTTGTTTAAGAAGCTTTGCTTCGACTCAGGAGTCTTTCAAGATATAGAATGACTAATGCAGCATGCCCCTCATGGGCTTACCACTTACGGTTAGTAAGGTTGGAACGAGGATCGATGGGGAACCCAAAACACACAAAACACACAAACACACATTCACGAATCAGAATTTTGTCTTTTGCTTCCCCAGTATCGCCCTCTGTACGTACTCCTCTCCTCATCTACGGAAAAAAGAATCTCCCCCCGCCCCCCTTTTTTAGTTTACTTGTATACTCGTCTTTATCTTGTAAAGACTCCTCTTCTTCTTCTTCTTCTTCTTCTTCTTCTTCTTCTTCTTCTTCTTCTTCTTCTTCTTCTTCTTCTTCTTCTTCTTCTTCTTCTTCTTCTTCTTCTTCTTCTTCTTCTTCTTCTTCTTCTTCTTCTTCTTCTTCTTCTTCTTCTTCTTCTTCTTCTTCTTCTTCTTCTTCTTCTACAGTAAACTTGTTTAAGAAGCTTTGCTTCGACTCAGGAGTCTTTCAAGATATAGAATGACTAATGCAGCATGCCCCTCATGGGCTTACCACTTACGGTTAGTAAGGTTGGAACGAGGATCGATGGGGAACCCAAAACACACAAAACACACAAACACACATTCACGAATCAGAATTTTGTCTTTTGCTTCCCCAGTATCGCCCTCTGTACGTACTCCTCTCATCAAAAATGGATTCTCTTGACGAGTTAAAGAACGAATCGTTTTACTGCTTCACATCGTCAGCGGTCTTGGTGCAAGCCCTGGCAAACGCCCCCGACGCCGTTAAAACGGCCATACCTGCACGAATCTCCCTGCGGGGAGATTTCGTGAAGGCAACTATCAGTTGCCTGGAGGTGGAAGGGCAGGAGATGGATGAGGTCGTACTACGTACGCTTGTGGGCCAGTTGACACGTCGGGATGCAAAAGAGTGGAAGGACACCGCTGTACGCAGATTGTGCATGTTGCTTGCGGCGGTCAGGAAGTCGGTTGGGGATGTAGTGTTTGAAAAACTCATGACCAACGGTGAAACCTTCAGCTCATCGACGGAGGTACATTCCCCTAAGCCTGCTGTGTCTACCGAACAGGAGGCCGTCGACGAGGAGGACCAGGTGAAGTTAAAGGTGTCTTTCAAACAGGCGCAGGTTCCAAAACAGAAGGCGAAGCCGGCGGTCGCTAGCGAGGGAGAGGCTGACGATTCCTCCAGCGACTCCCGTCAGGAAAAGGAGGATGAGGACTCATTGGATGGTACGGAGGACCACCAAGGGGACTTCTTCTCAGGAGACGTTGAAACGGCGGTTTTCAACCCCCGTTCCTGGCTGAAGATGGACCAGCTGCAACTATCGGAGCTAAAGGCGGCCCTCAAAGAGCTAGTGCCGTCCTCAGGGGCTAACCAGCAGGCGGCCAGTGGTGCTCTAGCAGTCATCATGATGGTGTTGAAGGACGCCTCTCCTTTAGATATCTTGGAGACGTCCTTCAACACACTGCTAGAGGCCCACTTTGCCCACAAAAACGGTCCCGAAGCAGGTAAGGCTTACCGGAAGGAGATGCTGCTCACCCCCGACATCTCAAAACAGCGCAGGGCAGCCATGAAAGGAGCTGAAAAGGTACAGGGGAAGAGGCCTGCGTCGGCCCGCGACGACACAACGCTGAACGAACCCTCCCAGAAAAAGACCCGCAGAGGCGGCGGCAAGAAGGGAGGAAAGTCGTGGGGTAGCAACAACTACAACGGAAACAACAGCAACAAGAACAACAACAACAACAACGCCGGCCAGAAGGGCGGAAAGGGGGGTTTTCGCTCAGGGTTCTACAACAAAAGACCATAAGCTCGAAGGGAGGGGCTCGGAGCGACACCCCTTGCGAGGGAATACGCTCAAGAAGGATGAACTTGCGGGACAGCACCCCTTGGCTGGGAGTGCGTCATCTGAACGACAACCCGGGTCGCACTCTCTGCGGAGAAGTGCACCCCGTACGCACCCCTTGGCTGGGAGTGCGTCAAACTATCAATTTAAAGAGCACCCGAAGACCGCGCTCGGTCAGCACCCCTTGGCTGGGAGTGCGTCAAACGAACGAAATGAAGAGGACCAGCGGCACCCCCTGCGGGGGAGTGCACCTGGACAGCACCCCTTGGCTGGGAGTGCTACGTCCGAACAGGACGAAGGAACCGGGTCGCACTCTCTGCGGAGAGGTGCGCTCGGACAGTACCCCTGTGCCAGACAAGGCCAACAGCGCCACGTTGGGGTTGCGTTCGAGCAGAATGAAAGAGGAAACACCCGTCAGGAGCAGAGTACAGCCACCACCGAAGTCGTGCCCTCCGCCGTGCCTAAAACAGGTGTCAACGATATCGTGGCGGAACGACCGGCTCAGAATGGATCAGCAATTCCTCACAATTCGCAGCGGGAAACAGCTGGGGAGGGAGCTCCATGCAAAGACCTCTTGGGACTCGCTGCACTCCTTCGCAACAGCTCCCTCTACGGATCAGGAAAAAACCCGACTATGGAAAAGGTTCACCAACTTCAGAGCAACGCTCGGCAAATGCTCGGCAGAAGAAGCGGTGCTGAGATTTGCGCACATGTCCCTGAAGACAGCAAGCCCTCTGTCTGTCAAGGGATACGTGCACTCGATTTTGCGGATGTGCAGAGACGAAGGAGTGACGGGGGTCCGGACACGGCGGGTCATGCGGACGCTGCGATCGTTACGCCGCTTGTGCGCAGGGATACGCACAACCCCTTGCCCGTCGATGAGCACGGGGCAAGCCTGGACTACGTTACACAAACTTCAAAACGACCCTGTGGCGGCGGCTTTCTTCGCAATCACTTGGATAACCCGTTCACGCTTCCCAGACATCCGTTTCGCAACAACTCGCGACTGGAGGGAGATAGAAAATGCGGGGGGGGACCCAACAACAGTGGGAGCAGAGCTCTTCGCACAAGAGAAGGGGGCACGGGAAGCACGCCCTCCGATATACCTGCCACCGGGAAAGATGACGGCGATTGCGGTGCGTTTTTGGAGAACACAGACGGGAGAAGATTGCGTTTTCGGGGGAAACTCTTCGACCTACGAGAGATTAAAGAAGACCATCCGTGCAGCGATGCCGTTGGGAACTTGGTTGCACTCCACCAAGAAGGGGGCAGCACAAGAAGTTCAACTCACGGGAGCAGACGACAACGACCTGCAGAGAACCCTGCGACACGCCAGATGGTCAACCTCACAGAGGTATCTGAACGCGACGAACACTTATCAATTGAAGAAGGAGAAGGAGATGTACCGGACACTGCAGTGAGACTCTTGATAGCGGGAGGTAAATATAAACCAAAGCAACCGATACCCGAATCTTCTCGCACATCTTTTTCAGGCGAGCTTTTTGGTTTTCCTGTTGCCGCGCCACCTAAGGGAAGATGCCGTTTGGACGAATTTCCTACTGGGACTATAAATTATGGAGTGGTCAGGGACTTGGCGGAGGAGATGGGTAAGGACGTCAGCTCATTGGATTGGTGCACCTCCGACAACAAATTTCAAAACCTATCTTCACCGGTTCCGATCCCGGGTCCAAGCACGGACCTCCAACCTTCTTTTATTCGACAATGCCAAGAGGCAGGCGCTTTGGTGAAATTAAGCAGGTCTGACGCGAAACGGGGGGTGGTATCGCTTTTTACGATACCCAAATCCGATCCGAGCAAGCATCGACTGCTGGTGGACGGACGGCCGATCAACTCCCGATTGGATAAGCCTCCAAAGTTCTCGCTGATTACCCCAATTCGTTTGAGGGAATCGCTGAGACGATCGGACGCGAAGTACGCCATCACCATTGACCTAAAGGGGTTTTTTAACCAATTCCCTCTTTCAGATCAGGTGTCGGGCTATTTTTGTGTGCGAACGGGTGCTACGTGGTGGCGATGGGCCAGGCTGCCGATGGGCTTTAGCCACGCGCCCCTGATTGCCCAAGTCACTTCGGAGACTGCATTGGGTTCCCTTTTGCTTGTGGCCGCTGCGGTGTACCTGGACGACATTGTGGTCTGGGGGGGGGGACTGCTTTGGAGGTGCGCGTGCGAGCTGCGTACGTTCGCGACCGTTTGGCGAAGATGGGTGCACAGGTGAATGAGGGTAAGAGCATGGACCACCCCTCCCAAGTCGTGCTTTACCTGGGCATTGAGTGGAACTTGCGTATCTTGGCCTTCCGGTTCCCCACGGAGTGGCGAGTGAATGCGGCTAAGGGCTTGTCGGACTGTGTTGAGGGATTGACGCACTCACTCAGGACGTACTGGGAACACCTGGGTGTGTTATTCCGTGTGACGTACGTGATGTCGCTGCCGTTGGCCTTTTTCTGCGACACGTTACAGTTCATTCGACAGCAAGCAGGATGCCTCTCATCTAAGGTGAAAAACTGGGACGAGTTGGTGTCGCTTCCGTCTGGTGCGCGCAACGAGATTCGCGGGCTCATTTGGTCTCACCTGTCTACTGACCAATGGGTGCCAATCCCTCCTCCCCTTCCTACTTGGGCATCGGTGGCGGTGTGGACTGACGCGTCTACTTTCGGATGGGGTTGCGTTTTCAGTGAGCATGGCGTAAAGCATTCTTGGGCTTCGCACGGGACGTGGGATGGTACGCACACCTCAGGAGAGATGTTTTTCTTGGAACTGCGCGCGGCGGCGAAAGGGGTGAGGCGTGCGGTCGAGCTGGGGCATAAGCATGTATGCCTCATGGTCGACAACGAGAGCGTGCGTTATGTCCTAGAGAAAGGACACTCAAAGACGCGACTGGGTAACTCTTGGCTCCGCTACATACAGACAGTGTTGAAGGATCATGGCGCCACCTTAGTTACGCATTGGTTGTCCACGACGGTCATGCCTGCGGACGTATGGTCCAGAAAGAGGGACACGGGCACCGCTGTTCTTAAAAGGTGCAAGGTTCAGGTGGAGGAGACTAAGGCGGGTTTCAAGTTTCTTGAAACGATTTCAAACGTGTCTATATAAGCGTTTCTTGTCCTTTTAGTTTCCATCTTTTTCCTTTTCTTTCGTTTATTTGGCTGCGATAGCGTTTTTGTGGTTGTCTCGACACAGAATCTGGGTCGGAAACAGGGCCTTGGAGGTACTGCCTGCGGGTGTCTTCTCAAGGTGTTTCAAACGCCAACTCACAAGCTTCGCAGGAAAAAGCTTTTTGTATTTCCTTAGAGGGTTGGTGAGGGTCATGTGCGATGGGTGTATCGCCCTCTGTACGTACTCCTCTCCTCATCTACGGAAAAAAGAATCTCCCCCCGCCCCCCTTTTTTAGTTTACTTGTATACTCGTCTTTATCTTGTAAAGACTCCTCTACAGTAAACTTGTTTAAGAAGCTTTGCTTCGACTCAGGAGTCTTTCAAGATATAGAATGACTAATGCAGCATGCCCCTCATGGGCTTACCACTTACGGTTAGTAAGGTTGGAACGAGGATCGATGGGGAACCCAAAACACACAAAACACACAAAACACACAAACACACATTCACGAATCAGAATTTTGTCTTTTGCTTCCCCAGTATCGCCCTCTGTACGTACTCCTCTCCTCATCTACGGAAAAAAGAATCTCCCCCCGCCCCCCTTTTTTAGTTTACTTGTATACTCGTCTTTATCTTGTAAAGACTCCTCTTCTTCTTCTTCTTCTTCTTCTTCTTCTTCTTCTTCTTCTTCTTCTTCTTCTTCTTCTTCTTCTTCTTCTTCTTCTTCTTCTTCTTCTTCTTCTTCTTCTTCTTCTTCTTCTTCTTCTTCTTCTTCTTCTTCTTCTTCTTCTTCTTCTTCTTCTTCTTCTTCTTCTTCTTCTTCTTCTTCTTCTTCTTCTTCTTCTTCTTCTTCTTCTTCTTCTTCTTCTTCTTCTTCTTCTTCTTCTTCTTCTTCTTCTTCTTCTTCTTCTTCTTCTTCTTCTTCTTCTTCTTCCCCCACCCCACTTCCCTATCCCGCCCACCGCATGAATTTTATTTATCTGCCTTGGAGTGACTTCCCCCAAGGGAGCACATTGTACCGTCGAAAGAAATGCTCCCTTAATGCGTACTGTTGTTATGTTTTGATCTTATCGTCATATAGGTGGTCAAAATCAAGAGACGAGTAAGCAAAGGAGAGATCCGTAGCAGGAGACCCTCAATTTCTGATATATTTTTTCTTGGGTTAGGTTACAATGCAGTCCTGCCAGTCATCGCATCAAACGACAATACAAATGGAATTTTGTATTTCGACGGACGACTTCCTCATTTCAATCTAGAGGTGGTGACCTGAGAGGCTTAGGATCATCTACAAAAAAAAAAAAAAAAAACATCTCAACGTAGACCGCGAAATGGAAGTAAGCTGGGCGGAGGGTGGGCGTGGCGTGGATATATTCTGTTGCGACACGTGATTTTTCCAAGTTTTCAAAAAAAAAAAAAAACGCGACACCTCCCTTGCCAGCTGACAGAAGCCAAGTCGCAAATGTTTTATACGTTTGGTTTTGTGGTTTTTGAGTTCTAGGAAAAGACAAGTAGACCGGAAAAACTGTTTGATAATAGCAACAGTGGCTGAATCTCTTTACATCACGGAGGGTCTTGCACTGACGATGTCCCCCTCTGTTACGACTAATGTATGCAGTTAGGACTGAAACATGATGTACTGAAATCTTTGCCAACTACTTTATTTTCTTCACGTGACCCCTTTTAACCCACCTCCCTTACTCTAAAACTTTGAAGATGCAACTTTTGTGTACAAAACAGCACTTTGAATGCAAATCAACAAATAAAAGCTACTTTCTAGGGTTGAGGACGACCTCCGTCTATACCGATTAAGTACAAAGCCTTCGGGCGACATTGTGTACAGATCCTACCTCGGTAGGTGATTGTCGATACAACAAAAAATCTTCGGAAGGGCGACTAACGAGGCTGAGGTTCATATTATAAACTTTTCTTCCCTTTCAGGATGCGCACGAGAGTCGCATTCCATCTTTTCTTTGTGTTCACGATGCTTTTCATCCCCCACGTTTCCCCGCCTTTTGAATAAAACACTTTCTGTGTTTACCTTCTACCTACCCCATATCTTTATCCATGCACAAATGAAACACCCATTTTACACTTTTCCCTTCCTTCCCCTACAAAACCGTTGATGTGTCTTGGCAGTAACAGAGCGCAACGTATGTTTGTGTTCATGGTAGGGGGTAATGGCGTCTTCAGGTGCGGTATCGTGAAAGGCTAGCTCGGTAGGTCGCATTTTAAGATGTTTCGTCATTTTTAGAGTGCGAGTAACAGAAGATAAACCCTGTCCCCGTTTGATTTTGATGTTGTTTGTACCTCTCCCACCACCACCACTCAGTGAACATCTTTCTTTACTTTTTTTGTGCTCCAAGATGAAGTTTTCCCTGGTCATCACTCTGTCGTTCGCCATAGTTGTCGTGCTTGCAGTGGGTGCGATGTGGTTCCCTGCAGCAAACGTTGCTTCCGCGTCGCTTCTGGAGGCGCGAGAGAACCAGCTGCTCGGTGTGAGCAAGCAGGTGACGGACCAGGCTGTCGACTACTTCATGGCGGCGACGAAGGCGACCATCATCGTGAAGGAGCTGTTCGAGGCAAGCCTGCGCATCTCCCCTCACCAAGGCACACGCTACTTCATCAAGAACTATGCGACGGCCGTGTTCCACGCGCTGAAGCCCTACCCCTCTGTGGCCTCGTGCTGGGTGTCGCAGAAGCGTGACCCGCAGTACACCAACACAGACTGCAATCTGGACGTGGGGCTTATATCACGTGTGTACGTCGCAGACGTGAACAACGAAACCACAGGCAACTACTCCGACTGTCCGTTTGGGCAGCTGCGTGAGTGCGACTCGAAGGCACGTCTCAACAAAATCGCAGGTGCCTCCAACATCACACACCCTTTGACTCTGGGGGTCCGCCTTGCAGCCATCCCCTGCAAGGCATGGATGCTCGCATCGACGAACGTGCTGTGGAACAAGCTGCAGGTCACTGCCAACCCTGCCACCGCGGATTCGCACGGTGTGAACGGGACTGTGTGGGGTCGTGGCTACCCTGCGACTGTCGGCTCCCCACCCTCACAGGCTGTGTACCATGGTGTGTTTGCCTCCACAGACACCGGACCTCCGTGGGCACCTAAGTCAGCCATGGTGCAGTGTGGTGTGCGCTTGTCGAAAACGCAATTATCCGTTGCTGGGGAGAAGGACCTGATTGACATTCTCTCAGCAGCGGTAGCTTTGGTGGATATTGGCACAACGCTGTTTATTCTCACACCAAAGAAAAAGATCCTAGCCACGTCGGACTTCAACTTCATTCCCGAGGTCAAGAGAAGTGACGGGTTTATGCTTGGTCTTAAACGCTACGACAACGACACTGTGAGACCCGAGATCACTGAAGTGTCGCAGTGGGTTGTGGACAGGCACTGCCAGTTCGCTGATGTGATCGGGCCTGGGCTCCTTCCCTGCAATTTCAGCAACATCCCTCAGCTGAAGACCATTGGCAGCCACACGGTGGCCTTCAAGGTTCTTGACGACCCTTTGGCAAAAGGAAGTCTTGGCATGCTCCTTGTCACCATGGTTGAGACAGACGAAGTGCGTGAGCCCATCATGGCCTTGAACATGCTGCTTGGTGTGATTGCAGGATGCACTCTTGTTGTGTGTTGCGCAGCTGCGTTTGGGTTTGGGATCAACTTTTCGACACCGATCTCATCCTTCAGGGACAGGCTCTACCTTGCTACAGAGCTGAACGACCTGCAAGAGATCAGCGAGAACCCAGTGAGGAGCTTTGTCACGGAAATCGACGAAATGCACACAGCGTTGAGTGTGCTGGCTGGCGCCTTGCTTGCGTACAAATCCTTCCTCCCTGCCTCGTTTGATACAAAGGAGGACGACGACGAGACAGAAGACGAGTCGACGATTAATACCCTGGGACAGATCGAGAGTGGTGATGGAGGGGACACCAGTAGTGTGAAGTCGTCGGGTCATACAAGCAGGTATTCTGTGACAAGCATGACGGTTGGGAGAGAAGTCAAGAGGGATTGCAAGACAAGGGTGATGCAGAAGACAAAGTGCCATCTTGAGACGAAGAACGCGACAGCGCTGTTCCTCAACTGCAAGGACTTCCATTTGAATGTCGGGAAGGACAACGGGGTCTACGTGGAGGAGGCGAGTGACTTCATCTCGATGATTGCCTCCACATTGGGGCGAGGGGCCATTGAACGCTTCAACGGTGACCGCGTCTTCTGTTCGTGGAATGTTTCGCTCAACTGTGCGAGACACAGAGAGGCTGCAGTGCCGGCCGCTATCGGAATCAAGTCTCTGTACATAAGAAACTTTTCTTCCTGCACAGTGTTCAACAAACCACTCTGCATGGGGATCGCCAGCGGACCCGTCTTCGGTGGGATCATCGGTTCAGCTGCCACGCGGTCTTTCAACATTGTTGGGAAGCCTGTCTCTTTGAGTGCAAAGCTGTGTGACCTGGCAACACAGTGCTCGCATGCTGCATCTGGGACCATCTTCAGCGATGATAGGAACGGCACCTCTGTGAAGAGCTTGCACATCATCAATGTGGTTGGTGTGTGCAGCTTCCTGCAGCCATTATGTGGGAAGGCACGCTGCGTTGTAAACGAGATCGTGGACGTGGCGAGCAACGAGGAGTGGATGTACCAGGTGGACGACAAGTGGGAGTCCGTTATCCAGAGCTACTTGCAGGACATTGATTCACCTGTGGCTTCCCTCATGACGACAACGTTCCCCGATGCCACTCGTTCAGCCGACCTGGCCTCAGTTGCGGACGACGCAGACGCATTCAAGGCGTACTTCACCTTTGACCCAGCAACGTTCCGTGCGAAGCAACCTAAGGCAGTCTCATGATTTCGAAGTGCTGAAACGATTGTTTCCGAACCGAGTGCCTTTCCCCTGCCAAGTTCAACAGAATGGAGAGTTAACCGAACACCATTGCACGTGGCCGATGGTCCGTGCTGTTTCTTGCGTGCTTTTATTGATATTTCTCTTCCTCTCCTTCTTTCAAACTCGAGGTGACTTAACATGAGAGGCTTTGGTGCATACAACACATGTTTTGTGGGTTTGCATCATACAAGAACACATCTTACCAAAGTATTTCCTTTTATTCTTTTGAGGTGTGCGTGTATGATACAAAACCACAACGATCAGAGAAAGCTAGTCTCTCTCCGTCTACACCCCATATGAGGAACAGACCCGTTGTCTTCGCCGATACGGCGGAGTAGTCAGGGGGACTACTAATAGTGATACTAGTCCAAATGACTAGTGTCTTACGACTAGTTTTACGATATCATTAGTAGAGTCAGCAACCAGTTGTTACGGCTAATACCTCTGACTATTAGGAGGGGACGTAAATACTCTTTGCAGCACCCTTTTATTTTATTTTGGAGGAGGTGGCTAAATCGCTGTGATCAGGTTCATCTTGTGCTTTCCTCCGGATGGCTGGCAGTTTCCCTCTCCTTGTTCTGCGACTCCCTTCAGCCACGGCCCTTTTGTTTATTGTTGTGGTTGGTTTTATATTACCATCGTTTCTTTGTCTGTGCCTTCGCAGGAGACCGTGTAATTTGGTCCCTCTTTTTTGCGAGGGTTCTTCAAAGTTGATACCATGCAAAGACAGGTTTAAAGGAAGGTTGGTGACAGCATCTCCCTCTCTTTCTGAAAAGAACAGAAAGTGGAGATTGCACAACTGTGGCAACACAACCGAGACAACTACACTGCTCCAACAATTTAGAAAACACAAAAAAAAGCGCCGAGTGAAATTTGTGAACCAACCTGGGTGACGAAATTAGCGTAGAAACTGCTCGGGGTTTTTGAACGGATTTTTTTCGGTGGGTTGGAGTGTCTTTTATTATCTTGTCTTTTTTATTTTATTTTTTTTGAATTTTTTTTTTACCATTCCTTTTTAGGGAACTGTGCATATACGGTCCTGGAAGCTCCAAGAAAATGGAGTCGGTGGGCTTAATAGGAAGTTGCCTTTCCTAAACGTGCACACAACTGCCAAAAAGGGGAGGAGTCGTCACTCACCGTCGTCACTCACCTATATCATCATTGAAATACCATTGCTTACCAATGGTACACTCCAATATTGTTGCCCCGTTTTTTTTTTTTTTTTTTTTTGAATTTTTTTTGCGTGCAGACCAGGGCTATTTCTAAAAACCTGTTCCTGATTTTTGGAAAATGAAAAATTTGCGTTGGGATTTTGTATGGGTCTGCCAAAAAAAATTGCGCCTAAGCCAGTACTTATCAAGGGTAGGGGATGGGCTTTCTGCTTGAAGAAAGTTACCAATTTTTTTTTTTTATTTTGAAAAGTTTTCTTCCAGATTGTGCAAGTAGCGGGGGTTTTGATGTATTCTGAAAAAAAACATGTAGGGCGCATCAGAGTGACGGAGGGCGCTATGAGGGGGTTTCTTAGAAAACTTGTTTGTTCTCTACACTAACATCACGTGGCACCACACTCATTTTAACCAAAACCAAGAACTTGCCCATTTCGGCAAATTGACCCACCACAGCGCGGACGGATTCCAAAAAACGTAAATACAGACGTTTCCGAACATTTTTGAGTTTTGGGGTTCGCATAGAAAATCTGGTTAAATTTGGACTTTGGCTTCTCCTGGGACCTCTTTACCTTACACTCATTTTAACCAAAACCAAGAATTTGTCCATTTCGGCAAATTGACCCCACCACAGCGCGGACGGATTCCAAAAAACGCAAATACAGACGTTTTTGGCACTGTACAAAGTTGCCAAAAAAATTTTTGGGTCCCATATTGGATTTTGGACCCCCCGGACCCCATATTTAGAAATAGCCCTGGTGCAGAATTTTGTGTTACTTTTTGATTTTTTTTGTCAGTTTTGTTGCTCCTTCTGCTTAGCAACGTGCTCCATAACACGTGCCCAAAACCTTTATTTGCTTCTTTTTGGTTTAGTTTTTGATTGGTATGGCTGAACGAGGGGATGAAAAAAAGTGCGCAAAAAGTGCGCAGAAGTGCGCAAAAAGTGCGAATCAGTCCTTGATTGTTTTTTTTAATGTGGAAAAAGTGCGCAAGAAGTGCGAATCACCCCCCTTCAGCCACCATTGATTCATTATTATTTTCTTGTGAGACGCTCGAAGAACCCAGGGGAGGGGTGTGTCCCCCACGTCTTTTTTTACAGATCAAAGAAAAGTGTGAAACACACCCCAAGCGATCCCCTGGCAATATTCAACTGCAAAAAGGGACCTCATTTGGTTATTCTTCTTCCCCCCCCACCCACTTCCCAATAGAAGTTTATTTCTTTTACTTACCGATCCTCTGGTATTCTAAAAACCCCACTTCCCTGCCCACCGCATGGATTGATTTCTCTGCCTTAGAGTGACTTCCCCCCAGGGAGTACATTGTCCCGTCGAAAGAAATGCTCCCTTAATGCGTACTGTTGTTGTTGTTTTTTTTGATTTTATCGTCGTTTAGTACTTCCCTTTCAGGATGCGTACGAGAGCCGTATTCGTCTTTTCTTTGAAATTTTTCTTCAACATACATTTTTTGCACCCTCTTTGCATTCTTATCGTTTCGCCAGGTTTCGTTAAGAAAAGAATGCATATGAAATAATCTTCCACTTCCTTTTTATTCCTTTCAAGGTGACTAAGCACGAGAGGCTCCGGGTCATCTTATAAGCTTTTCTTTCTTTGTGTCCACGATGCTTTCATCCCCCCACATTCCCCCGCCTTTTTAAACACCTTCTGTGTTTACCCCCCTTACCCCATATCTCCACAAATGAAACACCCCTTTTACACTTTCCCCTTCCTTCCCACAAACTACCCCCACACACTCCCCAAGAAGCACACACTTTGGTACAATGCAAAAGGCGGGCTTGCTTCTGCTTGCATGCCAGGTGGCGTCTGGTGAGAGGCTGGGGTACGGCAGGGCTGCAGCTGACCCCTTCTTTGCGACATACACGGACGCGGCCGCGGCCGAGATCTATGAGGCACCGTTGGACCACTTCAACGCAACCGACACAAGGACAGTGGAGATCCGGTACTGGGTTGACGATTCTTGCCTGACACCGGGAGGTCCTCTCTTTGTCCGCATGGGTGGCGAAGGTGCCTCTGGCCGTGCCCGCTGCGGGACACGCGAAAAGAAGTTTGGTGCTGCGGTGCTCTCCCTCGAACACAGATTCTACGGGGAGTCGCTCCCAAAGAACCACACCGAGCCTCTGTCCAACGAACACCTCGCCTTCCTCACCGTGGAGCAGAATTTGGCCGACACCAGTGACATAGTAATGCTAGTGGAGAAGCGTCTTGCGTCGTCGAAGGTCGTCGCCTTTGGTGGGTCCTACAGTGGGGCAACGTGCGCGTGGTTCAAGCAGAAGTACCCTGTGTTGGTGAATGGTTGCATCTCAAGCAGTGGTGTGATCAACACCATCCTTGACCTGTCGGCGTGGGATGCGAGGGTGCGTACAGCGCTGATGACACCGCCGCAGACGCCGGGGTGTGGTGTGCAGCTGCGTGCCGCCATCACTGCGCTTGAGACGAAGTTTGCTGCAGGAAAGGGCGACGACATGAAGCGTGCCTTTGGTGCAGAGAACCTGATCGGGACACCCTTCGGTGACGAGGACTTCTTCTTCGCAGTGTCCGACGGTGCGCAGAGCCTTGACCAGTACGGCAACAAAGCAGCGCTCTGCGACAACCTCGCAAAGCTGCCTGCAAACCCAACAGACGACGAACGCATCGACAGCATCCGCCACATCGTCGAGACCTACCAAGGGAAGACCTTCGTGGGCGGGCACTACTACGACACAGAGAAGCTGAAGTACGACACCTCCACCACAGGCGCGGGTGTTGGCAATCGCCAGTGGAGGTGGCAGAAGTGCCATGAGACGGGGTACCTGCAGTCTGCGCCTGCCGAGAACTCGCTGCGCTCTGTGAAGTACAACAACTTCCCGATTCTGCTGAGCCAATGTGCATACATGTTCAACACAACGACGGCGGCGGTGACGGAGATGAACGCGAACTTCACGAAGCAGTTCTACCACGAGGCAGCGTCGTCCTCGAACACGTTTTTCATCAACTACTCAGACGACCCGTGGCAGGAGGCGAGCACGACGCAGCCCCTTGGCCCCACCCTCGAAACCTGCATGGTCACATGCGACGGCTGTGGGCACTGTGGTGCCGGTGCAGGCTCCGCAGCAGACGCCTGCGACGACGCTGCTACAGAGAGGATTGGACGCTACCTCTCGTAGGGGGGTGGTGAAATTATGTGAAAAAAAAATGTGGTGTGAATATCCGAGTGCGCGGCTTCCGTCCAATGTGATGTAGAACCAAAATGTAACGTTGCATTGTTGCAAACTATAAGGGGCTCCTGCCTCAAACGTTCTTTTTTTGTGTTAAATGACAACACAATGTATAAAAAATAGATCCCCTTTTCGTCCCCATGCCCCCCAACCCCACGCTGTCCCCTCACCCTTCTCACCTTCCAGGTACAGAGCGGCAGACCACCCGTGTATGGGGTGGCGAACGATGACTCAGCGCAGCACTATACTGTGCATGGTGCTTGCGCTTTGCAAAGCAAATACAATATCTGCAGCAAAATCAGACCTCGACCTGTTGACCGTGAACACCACTGTGCGGGACGTGCTCGTCCACACACCCATGGAGTACATCTCCACCAAGGTGTCCCTCACGGTTGTCCCAGACCTGTCACCAGACCTGTCGGACTACTACTACGTGGTCACCGACAAAGAGATCTTCGTAAAGCACGTCAACGACGGCTATGCAGGAACCCCTCTCTCTCTAGGCGGCATGCACGCAGTGTACAGCGACTCAAAGCTCTATGTGTTGGACGCGGCTGCGATCTCGGTTGTGCGTATCATGAATATGAATGGGGTGCCCGAGCTTACCCTGCTCCACTCTGTGCCGGTAATGTCGGATTGCAACAAGGTGGCGGTTGTGAACAATGTGTACGTACTCAACTGCAGCGATACGGTTCTGATGTTTCCTGTGGACCCATCACCGCCACCTCAGCCGTTGCCTGCAGCTGTGCCAGGTGCTACCCTTGGGTGTGTGGATGCGGCTGCAATGCTGGTCATTCTCTTCATCGGCAACAACATCGCGATGTACGACCTCAAGTCAGGCGTGCCCATGCCACTCCAAAGCAACTCTAACTACGGCCCCCTCCCCTACCAGCCCCTCTCCTGCCAACACCAAGACGCCACCCTCTACGTAATGTGCAAAGGCATAGGCGGCCTCGACGGCACAAAGAACTTTATCGGATACAACACAACAAGCAACAAACCGCTCTTCGCGCACACCTACAAAATGGACGCCTTCTGTCTGATGAACGCCTCGCATCTTGCCCTCGTGGATGAAACCACAGTCTCGAATGTAATCCTGAATGCGACAGTGATGGATGCTGTGTCCTCTCTTGCCCTTCAGAACAGTGAGCCGGTGAACTATCTGGTCAAGGTGCGCAACAACGTGATTGTGGTGACAGACAACAGCCTCAAGAGCTTCCATGTAGTGCCCCAGACGCTGTCCTCGGGGAAGGACTTCTTCCCAAACTCTGGAACGGCAGCACGCATCGAGCTTGACCGTCTGCACGAAGGCATCTTCTTTGTGTCGGAGCACGCCGGTGGCCTGCAATCGGTCAAGCTTGACGATACAGGCTTCGTCACGATCTCCTCCGAGCAAGAGGCCACGTGGACTACAGTCAGCTCTCACCTCCTTGCGGGCCGTTTGTTCGCCTTTTCGGGCGACGTTACGACCATACAAACTTATCTCGTCAGCGACATCAAAACAGGGCAGCTGGACACCAACAACAGAGCCACCTTCACCAGCATCACATCCTGCAAGCGTGCCGTCGCGTACGAAACCACTCTCTACGCGATGTGCGACATCGACGGCGATCGTGCGCACCTCGTGAGGTTCAACGCATCGGGCACGGAACCCACCTTGATCAATACCAAACTCCCCGTGGGGGCAGTCATGTGCCAGAACGGCGAGCACATTGCAGTTACAAAATACGACGATCCAGAGGAAATCATTCTGTACCTTGCGAGCACGTATCCGACTGAGGTGCGGAGCCGCCGTGTGGGATACCGCATCACGTCCTGCGAGCTGCAGACGATCGGGACACATGTACAGCTGCTTGTGGGTGGTGAGGGCTCTAAGCTCTTGAAGGTGGACCTTGCGTCCAACGTGGCGACAGATTTGTCAGGGAGTTTTGAGGCGCGTGACTTCTCGATAGCTGCGATTCTGTCTGTGTCTGGGTTTGAGAGATTTGTTCTGCTGCATAATGGTGATATGAATCTGCTTGTCTTTGACCTGGACGAAGAGGAGGTGGTCCAAAACGTGACCATCGAATGCCAGGCAATGGGGCAAATGCAGATCATGCACATGTCTGGCGGCACACGCCAGCTTCTCATTGCTGGCACGGACAGGGTCATGGCAGTTCCTTTGAACCTCGCACCCGACACTGCAGCCCCAACACCCGCACCTCGCACATCGAGCCCTGCGACACTCACCCCACCTACTGCGCCACCCCCAAGCAACGTCCCTGCACACACCACTGCGAGTCCAGAACACACAGACGCCCCTGCCACACAGACGTCCTCCGTCCTGCCATCGACACTCTCTGAGGTACCCATCGAGTCGACAGAGCCAATGGTGGTGACAACGGGGCCCACTACACTAGCGCCTCCCGTTCCCACAATGGCACCGGTGGAGGAGACGGAGGTGGTGTGGTGTGAAGTGTACCCACATACTGCCAATGTGGAGCACCAGGCGTGCCGGGTGTTCGGCGACGAGGCTGCGACGTGCAGTGCGGTGCAGACGTGTACTTGCGGACGGTCCTTCAGCAATGTTGGGAGTGCGTCCGTTTGCATGGAGCTGCCACACCTGGACCAGGAGGAGATCTTCTTGACCGTGCGCACAAGCGTCACCTGGGATGCTGCCTGCGAGCAGATGCAGGAAACCTTGAAGGACACTATCACCACTGTCGTTCACAACACCCTTGGTGGCGATGTCGTCGGTGTCGGCACTGAGTGCCCTGGACCGCTCCAACTCGACATTGTCCTGCAGCACGTCTCTCTCAAACACGTTCTCGAAGCCAACCTGCAGGCAGAGGTGCGCAAACGCTATGTCAAGGACGCAGAGTTGTCTGCTAGTGTCGCCCGCCTGGGCCCCGTCGCTCGCACCCAGATCACCGTCTCTGCACAGTGCGAGGCGGAAGGCGCAGAGTTTGCACTGCAAGCCGCACTGCAGTGCCGCGCCTACGTCTGCAAGGAAGGGTACACCCTGTCGGGTATGCACATCTGCGTTGCGGAGGGGTCTGATGAGGAAGGGGTGCTGCACTTTGTGCTTTTGGGGTTGGGGTGTTTGGTGTGTGTGATTGTGGCTTTGATTGTGTGGCTGCGGGTGCGGAAGACGCGGGAGACTGCGAATGGGGACAGTGCTTCTCCACGGTCACGAAGCGGGCGGGGCAAGGTTGATAAGTATGGGGGTGACAACCCGCACTCCCCGCTGCACAACTGCACGCTGCTGGAGGAGGTCGAGCTGCCGCTTGTGGAGAACGAAGTCACGTCTTCAGAGGGTCGCTGCATGTCCCCCGATGGGAACAGCTCATGGCTCTACAATGAGTCCCTTGTCGCCTCACCCCCAGCGTACGATCTCACCGCTTTCACAGACAGCTGCGCGTCACCGAAGCAAGTGCGCTTCAAACCCATCCTTGAAGAAGAAATACCCCGCACCATCCGTGAAGAAGAAGAAGAAGAAGAGCAACCAACCACCGTGATACGCCTTGAACCAGAAAAAATTCACGTAGAAGATGCAATAGCGTCCTAGGTTTTTTTGGTATTTTTGTTTCTTTCAGGGGGGTTTTTTTTGGGGAAGGGTTTCCGTGTGTTTTATCTGCCCGAAAGGAAAAGGGAGCAGGTTTTTTTGGGGAGGGGTTGGGAAAAATAAATACAGCAACCAATACCGCGCCTTTGTGCCAAGTGAAACAAAAAATGGAAATGACGAAGAGGTGAAGGTCCTTTTTAGCTTCTGTGTGTGTGTGTAAATTTTCCCCGCCGCATACACATCAAATAATGTAAGCGAAAGGTGAAAAAATTCATGAAGTTGGTTTCTATTTTTTTCTTTAAAATCAGTCGGCTGTTGGGAGTGGTGTGTCAGCATTACGCTCGTGTTATGGTATCTGAAAGGCAGTATCACCCTTCATACAATCAGCTTGCATTAACTACTATTTTGTCCATCAATCTGCGATTTTCAAGGTGGCCAGGTACTATAGGCTTATCTTGTAATTTAAAAAAAAACAAAAATTTCCTTTATTTTTGGGGGTGATCTTTTCTTGAATACCGTAAAAATATTTATTCTGGGCTGTAACTATTCTGAGACAGAAGTATACTGGACCGGAACAAAACTGGAACACTTGGGGTTTTTGGGGGTGTCCCAGTTTTGTTCCGGCCCAGAACAGTTCTGTTGGGGTAGAATTTTTATCCCCATTCCCACCCCACCCAGGTGCATAGTGCATCTTTGGGCAAAAAAAATTCGTCGCACTCCTCGTTTTTTTTGACAAGGCACGGATACCCCCCCAAAACAATGCTGGTACGGAACAAAACTGGAACAATCGACGATTTTTTGGGGTGTTCCAGTTTTGTTCCGGCCCAGAATAAATATTTTTACGGTATTATTGTAAATTCTGGGGGGTTTTTTTTTAGGTTGGTAATGGGGAGGAGGGCACGACACCTCAATATTTTTTTTTTTTGGGGGTGTTTGCACTTCCTCTCTTTTTAGTTTTCTTTTTTAGGCATTTTTTTCACTTTTCACTTTTCATCGTCTTTCTTTATCTACTATTGGTCTCTTTCCCCCCCTCTTTTAGGTAACAAATCTCAAGAGGGCATTCATCTCAAACTGTTTTTCTCTGTTTTTTTGTGACCACCTCCCCCCCGTTAGGACAAACTCCTTCTGTGTGTACGAAGGGGTTTATCTTTGGTCCCTCTACCCACCGCTCCTGTCATCTGTTCTAAAGCCTTGCGATATGCCCTTCAAGACCCCTCCATGAAGGACCCAAGGAGAAACTCAGTACCTTGTGGTCTCACTCAGCTATGAGCTCCAAGTCAATGCCAACGATGTGCATGTGCGTGAGTAATAACAATTATTCATTCGGTATAACGTTTCTTTGGTTCGGTGAGGTCCAGATGAGGGAGGCATGTTGCATTTTCCACTTCTCTTTTTTCTCAAAGTAGCTAAGCAAAATCGGTTACCAAACCTTGCATTTTTTTTTCTCTCTTTTTTTAAGGGTATTTGTGTCTGAATACGACAGACGCACTTTGGTACAGACCTTTTTTTCCGTCGAAGACAGCATCAACAAGATTTCACTTTTTTTTTTGACATTGTTGCACAGTAATATGTGATATGGGATACCACGGCATCTATTGTCGGACAATAGATCTTCAGTACCGATCCTTGGTATGAAAGCATGGCCTAACGATCCGTCTCGCTTCTGTTCAAGGGATGAAGCCGGAGGTGACCGAGAAGGAAAAAAAAACTCGCAGGGAATATACCATCTGCCACACGCAACGCAAAAATGGTCCGGGAATCCGAGCCTTTTTCTTTCAAAAATGACATTGAGTACAAGAACCTGCCGTGGTGGGTGATTTTACAACACGGTGGCCCATCGGGGGGTCCGCGCAGGGTGCCCCACCCTTCGGGGAAAAAATCGATAATTCGACTTCTACTTTTGAGGAGGTACTGAGAGTGGGTCCGCGTGGGCCACCGTGTATGCAACAACAGCAAAATAAAAACGCGAATTTTGTCGAACGCCAATTTGGTTACAGGGGTTGTCCCCACCCAAAAGGGAGGGGTATCTTCGCCATTTTTTGTTTTTTTTTGTTTCCTAGCGTGTTCCAGCGCGATAACGAAAGTGGTAAAGATGTGTGTGCACGAGAGGCACATTCATTTTACAAATGTTTTTTTTTCTCTTATTTTTGTTCATGTCGAAATTGCTGGATATGGACAGTCATCTCTTATCACACTGTTCCATGAAATGGAATCGGACCTGCCCAAAATCTGCACCCAAGGGCAGTAACCTTCGTTGCTTGCGCTTGTTCAGGGGGGGTAACAACTGCTTGACACTATACATTGAAAAGCACACCCCCTTGAAATCATGTGTTTTCCACCTGATTTTGACCCTGAGTTTGCTGGTGGTTGGCGGCTGGCAAATACCGACGAACTCAGGGTCAAAATCAGGAGGGTTTTGCTTACATCATTTCACCCTGTTTTTTGCTCTAAAAAAAAAGAAGCAAATTATATCATTCTCTTTAAAGATATGTGTGCATGAGAGGCAATCAATCATTTTTTTTTTTGTTTTGTTTTGTGCTTTTATCCGGCTGGCTGGAATCGTCGGTCAGTCGGAGGTGCTTGCATCAAATAACTATTCCTTTTAAAAATAACTGTTTATTGCCGTAAAAAAAAGGGTGCTGTGATACCCAACGAGGGTATTACGGTATTTTTTAAGTCAAACACAGAGTTTTATTGCATGATACATATTAGCACCATTTATTTCACGCTGGAAAAAAAAATAGCGTGAGTGGTGCTTTCGGAAGTCGGTCAACGACCTGTCAATATCGACCCCTCCCGGAGCACCAGTGAGAATAAAGAAGTGCTGTGCGCGAAGAAAGGTTGCGTGGAGTGGAATAAACGCTGTGTTTCATCATAGGGAAAAGGATCATAGTGCATAGTATGCAAGAGAGTAGTAAAAAAGAAAAGAAAACTGTCTTGCTTTGGTGGGCGATTCTCGACATACAGCGTGGCCGGTGTTTATGTCGGTTTTAATTATGTCGGTTTTGGGTTTTAAAATGCCATTAAAATCGAGGGAATTAACGCCGACTTAATTACGGGCTGGACTGTAACAAAAAAACCAATTTAATTTTAAAAAACAAACACTCGTTATCTTTCCTACGGAATTGTTTCAGTCAGAGAGAGGGAGGAGGGGGAGACATCAAGTTGTTAAGGTGCTGTCTCGGGGGTTTACACCGTACTCTCCCATAGTTGGCACCCCAGAAATCCAAGAAAATGAAGTAGGCGACAACTCGCAAGAAGTACGCAATATGGGGTTGTCAGGAGCAACAATAGTGGTATTTTTGTTTTTTTTTTTTTTTTGATAAATTGTTGGAGTAGTGTAGTTGCCTCGGTTGTGTTGCCACAGTTGTGCAATCTCCACTGTCTGCCTTTTTTGCTTAGAGTGTTCTTCCCTAACTCCGCTTAACCCCCTTCATGATTTTAAGTGTTCCTTCCTTTTTATTGGGGGAAGTGTGCCTCAATACAGGCAATGTCATCCCTACCTTTCAAATTAATGTATATGGGTCGATTTCAAACCCCCCCCACGACGGACTAGTTATGGCCATGACAGGTGATATGACAGGTGGTGTTACTAGTTATAAATATGACAGGTGATAATTGAATATTACTAGTAATATGACAGGTGGTACCTGTAAAATGACAGGTGCACCTGTCATTTTGACAGGTGCACCTGTCAAATGACAGGTGGTACCTGTCAAAATGACAGGTACCACCTGTCATATGACAGGTGTTTTTGCCGGTGGCTATTGCCTCACAGGGAAAGGGACTCTCGAATTTTTTTTTTTGCCCCCTTTTAGGGCGAATTTCGACGATTTGAGGCCATTAAAAGCAAAATTTGACACTTTTGAGCATCTAAGGGGGTCTAAAACGCGATTTTGCGCACCACGATTTTTCGTGGGATTTGCGAAAGACAAGTCAATTTTTGACCCCAAAAAAATTCACAAAATTGCCCTCGGTGGTCCTCACCCCCACATGTCCTCAATACTGGGCGAAAAAATGCAAAAAAACGCAAAAATCGGGTGTTTGACCATCTGGGTGCACCAAATACACGGGAGTGCGGTACTAAGCCATAATCAGTTTTTCCGCGCTGAAGAATCCGATGAAGAATTCTTCAAAAAAAACAAAAAAGGTACAAATAAAAAAATTGAAGAGGTGGGCTGGGGCCCGAAGGGCCGCCCACCTCTTTCATCTTCCTCCCAGCCTCCTCGCCCGAGCCATCTGCCGACTATTTCCTTCCGTTGCAACCCGACCTCGGAGATGACAAGGAGTGGGGAGAAGCTCCTGGTGGATCCGGTGAAGCCGGGGACAAGCAGAGAGGAGATGAAGACGCAACTGAAGAAGGAGTACGGGATAATGCGAGTTTGTGCGACTCGCCTTCTGACCCCCTGTTTCGCCTTGCGAAGATGAGCGGGCATTTTCGTGATTGAAGTTGGTGAAGACACGTCTCCGCTCACAAGTTGTCGACGAACCCCTTGCTGCACTTTTGCATGCCAAGAACCATCCCGAGGGTACCTCAGTGAGGAGGTGTCCGCAGAGATTCTGCATCTCTTTGAATATCATAAAGATCCACCCCACCCACCACCGTGCGAAAGCTCGGACCCTTTTTAGGCCAGGAATTCTAGTTTCTCCGCCGGAGGCCCAGAACTTCCGGCGCGCTACGCGCGCCGGGCTCGGAACGTATTTACCTTTTATGCACAAAATCACTATTCTTCATCAAAAATCCCGCTGCATTTTTTACAATGTACCCTAATTTTTTTCCGATCCAAAAAAATGGAAAAAGCCCGGGTGCCCGCCCACCCCTGCAAAAATCGACTTGTACAGCCATTGCTTTGGTGTGGGCTTGTTCACACCGGGCAGAGTGCGAGTTATTCTCAGCAACACGGCCCCGGCCCCCCAGATTTTTCCCGTAAGAAAACCACCTGCGCGAACCATAGGCATTTTTTGTCCTCCCTCAAGTGCTCCCTCGAACCTGGCGGGAGGGAGGGAAATAGCTATTTACTGACGCAGTGGTGGGTTTGTATGTCCAATGATGTTCTCGTACCTGGAGAGTGGACCGAGTGCGAGGTATGTTTTTAACCCCCGGTATTCACCACCCCCGCTCCCCCTTTTCGACATTGTCCCGCTCTGGATGTACGTCTCGCCTCCGGATGTAAATTGAAGCTATTTTTTCCCGCCCAAATTAGCGACTCAGGATTTGTGCTCCTCTATCTATCTCTTGTTGGGTGTCCACCCCGGTACAGCCGGTCATGTACCAAGGTACACTGTTCACGAGAGGGTTTTGTATTTCAAGTCAACTTTTTCTTTTTGTTCTAAATGTCACTTTTGTCCTCAATTTCTCTTAACAGGTACCCGAACCGACGACCCTTCATTGTGACAGCGAAGCAGTGCCGACGAGCTGGTGCAAATATTTCAAAATCAGGTGGCGACCGAGACCACCCTAATGAAAAAGTCGGGTTTATAAACCAACTTTTCCATTAACCCACCCCATAGACCACCCTAATTATTATGAAACTCTTAGTCAGTCACTGCTATAGCCATTAACCCAGGGAGCATAGCTAGTGCAAGAAATTCGACTTCGGGATCCGGAAAGTCTGTCCTCTGCTTGCGGAGGACTAGACACAAGAAAATATTGCGTTCCCCCAGAAACCAGTTTTTGTCACAGTAATTTTTGCCCAGGGCATGCTCTTGAAGCATGGCGGCTTGGTGTGAGAAGGGGCAGTGTGTTGTTTTGTTCTAGATTTCAACGGTTGTTAGAACGAGTCAAGTGGATGCTTATCTAAACACTGACTTTAGTACAGACCCGAGAGATCACACATGACTTTGAGGAAAGAACAAAGCAATGCATCTGTACCCGCACGCCAGGTTGTAGTTACTTCAGAATTTTCTTAAGTTTGCGCGAAAGAGAGCGGGGGCAACTCCTTTGTGTCATAAGTCCGCTGTGCAGAACAAAGCTAGGAACCTTAAAACACTACCTGCGTGGTGGCTGAATTCACATCCCTTAGAATTACCAGAATTCAGCCTTTGTTGAAGTAACGTACATACTTGTATGTGCGTGTCACGCTTCTCCATCCTTAAATGGGTGCACTGCTTCACTGCAGCGGGTAAGCCTCTCTCGACTAGTGCAAACTTAAGAATTTTCTGCTGTAACTTACCAAAATCGATTTTCTTTCACCCCAAACACCCGCAACACCCCACCTGCTACTTCGGTAGCCTGTGTTGTTGGGAGTTGGTTCTCATGTTGATCCCCAGTGTTTTGCACTGCTTCTTCTGAGCCCAACGCTGTTTGGCCTGTCGACGTAATAAATACGAAGACAGGGCGGCGGTGCCAACAATTTTCCGATGATGTAACGTTTATCTGATTGATTTATCGTTTGATATACCTTGTGTCCTACTTCATGCACACCCAAGAAAGGTTATTGAACGGTACTTTCAAGCGATACTTCGTTATGTCATTGGGGGTACCTGGGTACCTGGGTACCTGGTGCCTGTATTTTGACAGGTGGTACCTGTCAAAATGACAGGTACCACCTGTCAAAAATTTTCACCTGTCATTTTACTAGTAAAATCACCTGTCATGGTCATAACTAGTCCGTCGTGGGCCCCCCCCCCCCCCCCCCCCCCCCCCCCTAGGCATACTGTGCGGGCGAGTAAAAAAAACTCGCCTACTCGCCAAAAACTCGCCTAAAACTCGCCCATTTTTGGGGGGCGAGTTTTGGCGAGTTTTTTTTTTTGGGTAGGGATTTTACCTTGGGAAAAGTGTACACACGAAAATATGAGGGAAATTTGAGTTTTGAAGAGAAAATTTTTTTCGTTCCACTTGAACAAGACCTCTACAGTTTGCTTTGTAGGCTTCCACAACCAGTACCACCAGTCCAGCTGTAGCTTCTGCGGATCCATGAAGCTTGCACAGATGGGTGCGATGTACTCGTGGGGGAATACCGCCAAGGGGTGGCCTGCAGGGTTGCCATTTACCGGCATGACGAGGACATTGTTGTATAGCGAGTGTAGCCCCGGCTCATGTCTTCGTCATCCTCCGGATTGTAGCACGTCTTGTCCCCCTGGGATCTATGGCACGCCTGGATCTTCCCCTGGAGCAAATGTTTACATACATGCCTGTCAGCCACTGCCGTGACATGGTTGCCGTTAGACGTACAAGTGACACAATTTCAATTTTTTTTGTGTGTTTTCGAGTGGCATGTTGTCATCAGTCACCCCCGCCCTCCATTTTCACATCCTGGTGCACATTTTCACCCCCAAGGTGCGTATGTGCACCAGGATTTGCACCCAAATTGGGGCGAGTTTAGGCGAGTTTAGGCGAGTTTTTGGCGAGTTTTTGGCGAGTTTTTGGCGAGTTTTGGCGAGTAATAGGCGAGTAATGGGCGAGTAGGGCGAGTTTTTGGCGAGTTTTTCCTGAAAATCAGGAAAACAAAAAACTCGCCTAAAAACGGCTCGCCTGCACAGTATGCCTAGGGGGGGTCACAAGGGGAGGACAATGCATTTTTTCAGGGTTTTTGAATTCTACGCGCAGCGCAGTGTCCGACCCCACAAGTCACTACCCAAGACCCCCCGGAAAACGTCCTGGAGGCCCGAAAATACCAAAAATAGTGACCGGAAGTGACCAGAAAATCAAAATTCCGAAAAAAAAGGGGTCTTGGGACAGGGTCTGTACCTTGCATATTCCTATTTTTTAGCACATAAACGAGATATGGCCATGGCAACAGCCCATGACTCATATTTTAGGAAGTAAAGGATACATCTTGCCTAATGTCATCTAATTGCGTTTGAATACAGCCAAAACAAGACAAGACGGTCACCTGGCATCTGTATTTTGTGGGTCATAGTGACCAATGTATACACGCGCTTAGGTACCCACACCATTAATAGGCCAGGGAGTGATCAATTTAGGGAGGAAAATTAGTCAGGTGTAAATTATCGAGCAGATCTGCCGTCACTGCCTCACCCGGTCCCTCAGGGTACCTTCCTTTTAAAAGAATCACCTCGTATGACTTTCCAGATATTGCAATGCCCAATTCCTCCCCTTGGTTTTGCAGTTCAGTCTGCAATAGCCGTGTACTAGCCACGTATATGGATATCTAGTCGTAGACTCGACTAAAGCACCGCCCCGCATCTGCCTCGTCTTCTTTATCTTCTTCAGACCCCACACTCAGATTACTGTGGGAGGAAAGAGATATCCCTCCTGAAGACGGACAGGCGCGCCACAAAATATAGCGGCAAGAGCGGGGCGTCCTCAAAGCTCACAGGGACAAGGAACGCCGTATTGGGAACTTAGGCACACTGCTCCAATGTGGCAAGGCCAGACTGCTTGACGACAAGCAATACGCAATGACCCGCGAGGAGGATGCGTGGGAGGCCAATGCCACACACGTCACTTTCCTCCCCTTTTCGCGTGTTTTCTTAAACCCAATCTCCCCAGGGCTGACAGAATCGCCTCTGAGGACACCTTCAGCAGGCCCATTCCACAGTGGATACGGCGCTTTGCCTTTACTGCCATTCCACTGCGCCTACACAAGGATTTTAGACCGGACTTGGCGTAGAACTGCCAATCCAGTGTCCCCGGTACTTTTTCCGCCCTCTCAATGCGTTCCAACGGTGTTTTTAATGGGTTTTGATTGCACCCCGATTTGCAAGGTGCCAAAGTACAAACCCTGTCCCAGGCCGTTTTTTTTTTTGAAAATTTCGAATTAGACCCCCACAAGTGCTCAGAAGTGTCCAAAACCAGGCGGAATTGAATTGTAGGTCACCTGGGGACCATATTTTCTGGTTTTTCAGGGTGATGTCCATTTTTTTCTCAAAAAAAATTTTTTTTTGGTCGGTGTCCTCACTTTTAACATGGGATGTGACCCCCCCTACCCCCCCCCCCCTCAAAAGTTCAAAAGTGTTTTTTTCATGATTTAGGCAGTTTTTTTGCAGTCTGAGGTCCGGAACCACCCCAAAAATGATTTTCAGGGGGGTTTTGGGTGGTTTTGGGGCGAAATGCACCCTTTTTGACCATTTTTATGGTATTTTTAGGCTATTTTGGGTCATTTTCAGGCTATTTTGGCCTATTTTCACTGTATGACCGGTTTTTTGGGTTTTATGACGTTTGAGCACCAACAGGTGCCACGAAACACCCCAGTACCGGTTTTGTGGGTCTCCTGTGGGGTTTTAGGGGTGAAATATACCTTTTGCTTTATGTTCTGGGCCATATTGGGGTGTTTTTTGGCCGTGTAGGCCTGGTATGTGCCACCTACAGTGCATGGGCCAATTTGGGTGTTTTGGGGGGTAGAGGGCCATGGTGGTGGGTTCCTTACTCGCTGGCGGCGACGCTTATTGCTCACTGTTCTGGCCCCATTTCCCCCATTTCACCCCTCCCCGACCCTTTTCTGACGAAGATCTGTGAAGTGCTGGGTCCTGTCGCAAATGTTCTTTGTGAACGTTCTTACACAGAATAGGGGAGTATGAGGGGGGTCAAAATAGCCATTTTTGACCAAAAAACACAATTTATTTGACGCCATGAGGCCTCCGTTGGCCCAAAAATGCCCCAAAAATGGGCTGTGAGCCCATTCCGACCTGTTTTGGACACATTTGACACTTTTATTGGTGCTTTTTTGGTGTTTTTTGGTCAAAAATGGCTATTTTGACCCCCCTCATACTCCCCTATTCTGTGTAAGAACGTTCACAAAGAACATTTGCGACAGAGGACCCAGCACTTCACAGATCTTCGTCAGAAAAGGGTCGGGGAGGGGTGAAATGGGGGAAATGGGGCCAGAACAGTGAGCAATAAGCGTCGCCGCCAGCGAGTAAGGAACCCACCACCATGGCCCTCTACCCCCCAAAACACCCAAATTGGCCCATGCACTGTAGGTGGCACATACCAGGCCTACACGGCCAAAAAACACCCCAATATGGCCCAGAACATAAAGCAAAAGGTATATTTCACCCCTAAAACCCCACAGGAGACCCACAAAACCGGTACTGGGGTGTTTCGTGGCACCTGTTGGTGCTCAAACGTCATAAAACCCAAAAAACCGGTCATACAGTGAAAATAGGCCAAAATAGCCTGAAAATGACCCAAAATAGCCTAAAAATACCATAAAAATGGTCAAAAAGGGTGCATTTCGCCCCAAAACCACCCAAAACCCCCCTGAAAATCATTTTTGGGGTGGTTCCGGACCTCAGACTGCAAAAAAACTGCCTAAATCATGAAAAAAACACTTTTGAACTTTTGAGGGGGGGGGGGTTTTGAAATCGACCCATATTTTTTTTAGACCCATCTACAGGCGTTTGCACCATCAACTTCACCTTTTTTTTTTTTTTCCATTTTGCATAGTCAGTAGTTCGATAAAGAAAAGAAAAAGTGTGGGCACTGAGGGGGGAAACTTATTATTGGACCTTAAGACGTGTGCACGAGAGGCATCTTCATTTTTACAAATTTTCTTTTTATTAGGACAAATACTGTGTTGAGGGGAATGACTCAAACATCAGAGACTTGTTTATTCTCCCCCTTTATTGTGGACTCACTTCATTTCTGTACTTCGGACAAAAGAAAGTGCTTATTTTTGACACCCATTTCGCGTATGATGTGGGTAGCGTACCAACTAAACAAACGAACGGAGTTTTTATTATTTCCCCTCATTTCCCCCCTTTTTTTTTGAGGCTCCCTAATATATTTCGCCCCATTTCGCCCTTTTTTTTTGTTGATGTTGCACTGCAAAAAGACATGTCTATAAAATCAGAAAAGTGAAATGAGGCGAACTGGGTGTCCCCGAAATAGGGTCTCTCAGTTCGCCCCATTTTGCTTTTTTCCCCAGGTAGGTGACCTGGTGGTGACGAAAATTCCCACTCATTCTTTTTGGTGGGAATTTTGAACTTTCAACTCCCCTCACTATTTTCCCCCCAAAAAAAAGTCCCCAAAAATTCCTACTATCGTCACCATTTTCACCATTTTTGACAAAAATTAGGGAACCTCCTTTTTGTTGCTTTGAACAGAATATGCTCACCCTGAGATGCATATTCATCTGGTTTTTTTTTTTTACTATTCTTTTGTTTTGAGGTTTTTTTCCGTGTCTTTTCATCCATTTTCTCTCTTTTTTTTGTTGATTCTACATTCGTTATGTATCTGCTCCATTGTGCCTGACAGCCCAATGCAAACCATTTCCGTTCTTTCTGCATTTCCTTTAGCCATTCACACCCACCCGCTTTTTCTTTTTTTTACGCACACTACTTTGTGAGCGGAAAGTGTCACGTCGTTCACTCACCCAACCGTGCTCCGCAACCACCACCCAACAGGTGAGAGATAGTGTGTGGAAGCGACAATGCATCAAAAAAAAAAACTACAAGAAGGGGGGGTGAAGGAACGACAATGACGTGACACTTTTTTTTGGAGGGGCTAGCTCTCTCTCTCTCTCTCTCTTTTCTCTCTTTTTTTTATTTTTCTTTTTCTTTTCTATGTTTTGATTTCTAAGGTCTATGTACCCTGTGCCCATTCATCTACTCAAGTTGTTAAGGTGACTAAATCTGAGTTGAATAACCAATGTTCAAAACATTAAGTAATCTAATCAGACTAAATCTGAGGCAAGATCTTACAAACTTTTTTTTTTTTTTTTTTGAAAAATTGATCTCGTGGTCGTCAACCGCCTCGTGTGGTCTCCACGCAATTTACCTCCCCACCCTTTTATTAAGGTTAAGGTGACTAAGCACGAGAGGCTTAGGTTCATCTTACAAGCTTTTCTTTATTTTCACGAACGTACACTAGGTGACTAAGCACGACTCGGGCAGCAACAGGGAAGACGTTGCAGGACAGTGACATACAACCCGCCTACTCGCGAGGTAATCGTTAAAAAAAAAAAAGTAGTGCAGACTGCTTGCGTGGCAGCTACACTAACCCAACAAATTATCAAAAAAAAATCTCTCGCGAAGACCGAGAACAGCCTTTTTCATCTTACATCTTTCATTACCCCCCGTATCACAGAAATTCGTTTTTTTCCATTTCACCCTCCACAGTTTTAGTTTTCGCCACCTATTCTATTACTCTGGGGTGATCTGGGGTCTTTTTTTTTCAAGACAATTCACAAAAATTCACAACGAGGCGAAAACACCCATGATACACGGGTGTGATTTTTTGTGAATTGTTGTGAATGTTTGTGAATTTTTGTGAATTTTCCTGAAAAAAAAGACCCCAAATCACCCCATACTCAAATAACTCCCAGACAGGCAACCCTCCACGCTTCCAGCGGAGGGGGTTATTTTTTTCTTCATTCTTTAGTTTTCTGAGATATTTTTTCGACCTCTTTTTTCCACCTTTTCATTGAACGATTCCACCTCTCTTTTGTTTTCCTTTTTTATTTTATTTTTTTGGTAAATTACTGTACAGTTTCCCTGACGCGAATGCTAATGAAGGCGTCTGCGTGTTTTACTTCATCCCTTTTTAGGTCACTGAGCACAGAGAGGCTCAAAGATCATCTTATTACCAACCCTTTTTTCCCTTTGCGCACTTCGAAAATTGAGGCATTCCTCTCTCTACCTAGGTACCTTTACGGTCCATTGTCTCTACTTGCATGATTATAAATAACTTTGATGTGTGCATATCTACTTCCCTTCTTGAAACATTTTTTTTATTTGTTTCAGAACAACAAAAAAAATCACAAAAAATCACGCGACGTTTTCCTTTCCTGAAAAATTGTTTCTCTTTTCTTTTTCTACCAACGGTGCCTATCCTGTATGAGAACATTCATTCTTGTTTCAGTTGAAACAAAAATATTTAAAACTCCCAAAACAAATTGCACATTGGGGAAAAAGCAGATAGTAACGTAGTATCCAACTGGATGTCTACACTAAACGAAAATTTTCAAAAATTAAAAAACGATAAACGAGCCGTGTCTTTTCCTGTGGCAAATCGTCACGAAATTCTTTCTTTCTTTTGTGTTGTGCATGTACATCACATCAAGTATTCTGTGGGTTTATTTAAATATTTTTTTTTGTCAATATTTCTCGCTCCTGCGTCCGAGAGGCGTCTGCAGGTTATCAAATTTCACATTATTTTTTTTTGTTTTTTTATATTTTCTCGTGTATTAATCCTAAATGTAATAAGTAGTGACTAAGCACGAGAGGCTGAGGTTCATCTTACAAACGTTCTCTTAGTAAGAGGCACACATGCTGTTCTTGTTGTGTTTAGATTTGTGTACCCAGGGTCACAAAATTTAGTTTTCTTTACGATGCTTTTTTTTAGGTTTGGTTGAGTAGTAGGCTATTGGCAGTAGGGCACAATGTACTATCCACAGATACCTGCACCACTACTACGTTTTCCGAGAAGGTGATGGAACGGCACACCCACATCCCAATATTTCTTGTTGATGTGTTCTGTCAATAAAGGGGGAAAGCAACCATTCCTAATTATGTTTTTGGGGGGCTTACTTCTCTCTCTCTCTTTTCTTATTTTTTTTTTTTCTTTCGGGACCATTTTTGTTGATCCCTCACCATATACTATCAATTTATTGATTGCATATGATGAAAATACTTTTCTTTCGAATGATCTCCGAATCATCGATTTCAAAAAAAAAAAAAAAAAACTCGAGAAGTGAAAAAAAAAATGGCTGTTTATTACTCGCAGTAATAACAAAGCATGGGTCATTATTTTATTCGAGAAATTATTCGTGAGTGAAATCGTGTCCATTATTGGCGCTGGTAAGGTGATTTTATTGCATTTTAAGACAAAAAATTTGGACATAATAGAGTGCGAAAAATTGTCACAGATGCAATGAAAAAAAAATATAATCCCGATTCTGTTTTGTCTACAATAGCGATTAACACTTTAATACTTTGGTGTGATTTTTCTAAAAAAAAGGTGTAAAAAAGGTCCTTCTAAGGTCCTTCTAAGGTATGGTGGTTTTCCTTAGGGCATTTCCTTAAGGAAAACGTGACTTTTTCCCGAGCTTTCTCTGTGGTGGAGTGGACTTGTTTTCGATCAAAAAACTGTGTACCCAGTACCCAGTACCCAGTACCAAAGGGCCGATGGAGGGTTCCGAGACGGCGATAGCCTGCGACACTATGTCATGGGAAGGTGGGATACTAGCTTGCGCCGCAGGCGCACGGTACGCTACTTTTATTGTTTCGGCGTATCCTTTTTTCTCACTCTTCGTTGGGTTCTACGAGCTCCGCCCGTCAAATGGTGGGGTGTAAAATTCGCATCTACGCAAACTGCCCCACGTTCCTTTTGTACTTTTCCTTCAGAAGTCAAGTACTGACCATATTTTGCACACAGAACCTGAAAATGGCCTGTAAAAACTGACACATGCATTTTAGGTCAAAAATACTCATTTCTGAGCGCAAAGTGACCCCATCACAGCACGTACAGGCTCCGGTGCACCGAAATCAAAAAAATTTTTTTTTGATTTTTTGTGGGTAAAAATTTCTGGGGAAAATTTCTGGCCACAAAAAACCACCAAAAAGATGTACACAAAATAATTTTAGCACCCCCCAAAAAAAAAGGTGTAAAAAAGGTCCTTCTAAGGTCCTTCTAAGGTATACCACTACCCTTGTATAGGTCACACCATACTTTATATTCTTTTTTTTCTTGTGTTGTTTTTTTATTTAGTATTTATTATTTTCGTAGACTTCTGTCCATATTCCCTGCTAAACTTCTCTCGGACCTAATATGTGTGTACAACTTCACAACAGATTTGATACCGCAGTCTTTTCGTTGTGGTTTCTAGGTGACCAAGCAGTGTTCAGGCTGGCTCACCGTCCCAACTTTTCTCGTTGCTGAAAGCCGACACACAAACAAGGTGGAGGTGGCGGGGGTGGCAACCTAACCATGCGAACGACAGTTCTAATTTTTCTTAAAATTTTTCTTAAAATTTTTCTTCAAAATAAATACACGACGCCTCACGCCAGCATGACATGTGGTACGTGTTGGTACGTGTCATTCTCTGTACCGAACACACACTTCTCACCCCCCAAGGCCCTCTCCTCGGGAATAGGTGAGCCTCAACAAACCTTAGAACAGTGTGTGTTCTGTAGAGAGAATGACACGTACCAACAAGTCCACATGTCATGACATGTGCACAGTCATCGTTTTTACCATGTCATTCTGACATGTCACGCTGACATGTGGCGTCGTGTATACACCACTAGTGCTCATTCATCTTTAAGTAAAATGAAGGTGGCAGGCTTGTACTCCATCTTTGACTCTCTTTTTTTAGAGCGTGCTCCGGAGTCCGGTGAGGAGTTATCACTTTTCTTTTCAACTTCTTTTTTTTAAAGTGGCTGAGAGGCTTAGGTTCATCTGACCAATACTTTCTCTTTTTGTTGTACCAATACAGGGTATCTGCACCTGTGTTCTTCCCTTTCTTTCTTGCTTTATTTATTTTTGTTTTTTTTGTTTTTTGCAGAACTGTTCCACAGTGCCCATGGGTCACCTTTCTCTCTCATCTATTTCTATCCTCACAGACAAATAGATGGCGCCTTTCTCAGCCTCCCCCACACTGCGCTACCTAAGCCTTCTCTCTCCCTTTATGTCAACCAACTTTTGCATTTTTCGGGCGGTTAATTACTTGATACATAAAAAAAGTGATCAAATAAAAATAATGGGGGTCACGTATCAAGTACTGTACCCACACGAGGATCTGTCTGATCCCACTACCCAGCCAGGATCTTCCTGATGGGTGTTGGATTCACCTGGCACATTTTGTTTTTTCGACTGAGATGCGTTTTAGCACGATTGAACTACTCTTTTGTTTCGTTTTGTTTTATGGTTATCAGTGTGCATCTCCGGTGGGTGTTATGGCCACAATTCCCTGTGTTGAGGAGGCAGGGGTGGTGTTCGTGATTTTTTGTGTACGTTTTTTTTTTTTGAAACCCGGTTTTTTTTACATGACACCTAACGCCCTGGATGTGCGACTTTTAGAACGTTACATCGGCTCAGAAACGTCGCTACCCCCTTACCCCGACTCACCCCTGTCCTTCTGCGGCCGATTTTTGTTTTATCCACAACTTCATTTATGTTTTTTTTTACTGCGGTCACGCAGCGGTGTTATGTTTAACACAAATTTATTTTGCAAGGATGCTGTGATTACGTCTGTATGCTATTGGTTTATTTCTATTTTTTTTTGGGGAAAAAAAAATGTAGAATAACTTGGTTCATAGAGGAACCAAAGAGTCTGGTCTTTTTTTTGTTGTTGTACTTTCATCTACTGGCATCGTACGTGGGTCAGTTGGAGGTGCATCAATGAGTACCTTTTTTTTTCCTCGAAAGTCAATAGCTGCACTAGGGACCGCTCTACAGAGATGGTACGTGCCTCATGTGCCCATCTAAGGAGACAAAGAAACGGTCTCGCAAGTCTTGACTGACGTCGTAGACCAGAGGGAAGTACCTTTTGTGCTTCACCTATTCCCCAATAACCCACAAAAAAAACCCAGCCTCTCTCGTTGCTTTTTGCAAATAGGACGTACTGCTGATATTGTCTTTTCTTCTAGGTGTCTGGCGTACCTCCGCCGCAGTATCCTGTTCTGTGTATTTTATTTTATTTGTTTTTTTTTATTCTCTTTATTCTCTTTTTTGCAAGAAGTATTGGGTCCTTGTTTTTTTTGTCCCCAAGGTTCTAATTCTCTGTTTCGGTCGGGTTTGTGCTATTGGTTTTGTTCTTTTTTGGTGGTTAGAGGATTTTTGCCGAGGTTCTCATTTAGTTTATTTTTTTATTGAGAATTTTATTCTGCAAGTATCGTAACTGCGTTGTGCATTTTTTGTCCAAATTCAAGTGCAGGCCATTTCGTTGGCCCATTTTCCAAAAAAAAAAATAGTAGATATGCCTCACAAGAAGCAGCTCAAGTAAAAAAAAAAAAAAAAATACTTAATTCCTCCTCTCTTTTTCATCGTTCGTCACATATTCACGTCTCCCCTTAGCACCGCAAAAAGCTCCATAAAATCCCAGCGGTGTCCACAACACACAATGCATGATTATTCAGCACGCCTGGGGGAGACAACGCCCACATTTCCACAACTATTGGTGTGATTCAGGTACGGACAACCCACGGGAGAACCGGTTTTGGTGATCACCACCAACTATGCAAACAACTCCTTGACAAATGACTGTTCACATCACACCAAACCACCCCCCTCAGTACAGGACAGCATGACCACACACAATGCATTCCCAGAGGTGAACCCGCCCGAAACCCCACCTATATCGTACACACGGGACCCACAGGGCGGTGGGGTGTACCCTAAAGAGGTGGACTGGAAGGAGTGCATCACGCGGTTTTATAGTCAGTGGAACCCTGCGAAGGTTGCCTATGTGGATACGATCCTTGCGGCGAATGTGGGGCGTGAAAGGGAGCTGTACGGTGCAATTGTGAAGAAATACCTGCAGTCGCCGCAGGAGGCCCAAACCACCCCGATACACACTGCGTTAGGCAGCCCTGCAGACGAGCTGACGCCAACCACACCAGAGCTTGCTCAGCCCCCGATGTACACCGCCACACCCGACACAGCTACACCATCTCGCCCTGATGACACACCACGACAATTTCGGCATAGCAGAACCCCAAAGAGCACGGTTCGCTTCCCGCAACGCGGCATTTCACCAAGCGGGAAGGGACAGCGAGGGGCGAATGCACCAAGACAGCGGTCACGCTCTCCGATGGGTCCGATGGGTGTTGCACCAGGTGGAGCAAGACAACGATCACGTTCTCCGAACGGTCCGCATGGGAGTCCAGTGAAAAGCCGTTCGGTGGATCCGGTGAGAGGTCCCTTGAGGCAAGGAAAGGGGAAGGGTGTGGCTTCTCAAAATGCGAGACAACGTGGGCAGGAGCAGAGGTGTCCTGCGACACCTGAAACGCAGCAGATTTTGCAGAGAAGCCCGCCGAAGAGTGCGCCTGTGGCGACGTCGTCTGAAGGGCAGTTGAATTCGGTGGTGCGGTGTATGTTGCAGGAGCAGCGTGACTTTTTTGAGTTGTTGCGTAAAAGAGAAAGGCAGGATGACACTGTGCGGGTGGTGGCGGAGATGCAGAAGCGGGTTGACGAAGAGAAGCAGCGTGCTGACAGACTCGAAAAAGAGCTTCTCGCGCTGCGTCAGATGTGGGCCTACTCGAACGCACGCTCGCGATCTCGTTCTGCGGAACCCAGTGGCACGCCAAATGCCCCTCCAGTGCTCGACAGCTTCGCCCGATCATTTGACCCAGAAAAACACATAAAAGAGCTGTCTCCGTCACCCCAAAGGGAGTACAGCAGGGGAGGAGTGTCTAGCATAGAGACACCTCAAATCGAAAGGGAAAGGACGGAGAGGGTGGAGAGGGCGGAGCATAGAGGGGATAACGTCGTAGATGAGTTGGAGGTATGGGCTTTGAAGCAATTTGGTTTGGGTTATAGACAATTTTACCCCCCCCTTTTTTTTTTGTCGCAGAACGCCTTGGCATCGCTTAGCAAAGAAATCAAGGACATCCACCACGGAACCCCGCTTGCTAGTCCTGCAGTGCCGGTTGTGGCGGATTTTCCTCACACCGTCGCTGCTCCACAACGTGCAGAGGAGATGCGGGGGCTTGTAGTGAAAGAGACACTTCGAGAGGTAGATCCAGCAGTACCCTTGAAAAATACGTTCTGCAGTGTTGAAGAGTTGATGGCGCAGGATGATTGGGAGGATGGTGAATAGAAATGAAGGTTCCCCCCCCCCCCCCTAGGGTCAGCGACTCCACCGTTTTATAGCCGGGAGCAATTCTCACTAAAATTCCTCACGGTATTTCTGGCCATTTCCAGGCCACCTCTGGTCGGAAACCCCCCCAGAAATGGGTCAGAACCACCCTGTGACCCGAAAATTCATGATTAGGGCGACCCAGAATATGATACAATGCAAAAAAATAGTGAAAAAGTGGCTTTTTGACGGTTTTGGCCATGTTGGGCAAAATGGCCATTTTTGGTGAAAAAAGTCAAAAAAACAGCAAAATTTCGACATCATGACAGCTGCTTGGGCACCAAACTGCCCCAGGGAGGTCCTGTGAGTCCATTCCGACCTGTTTTGGACACTTTGGGTACTTTTTTTGGCCGTTTTTTGGTGTTTTTGTGGTAAAAAACGTCCTATGATAGTCCTATACTAATCGCAATACGCCGTTTGTCCCACAGTCTGGACCAATATGGGGGCCCACAAATGGGTAAAAACCCCCGAAAAAGCACTCTGGGAACCCAGATAGTGCCAAATATCCACCAGAAACCCACCCAGACACCGCAGAAACACGACAGAAAGTCGTCTTAAAAAACACACTTTTTTCAAAAAGGTCATTATGGAGCCTGTCTGACAACCTTTTTGAAAAAAGTGTGTTTTTTAAGACGACTTTCTGTCGTGTTTTTGCGGTGTCTGGGTGGGTTTCTGGTGGATATTTGGCACTATCTGGGTTCCCAGAGTGCTTTTTCGGGGGTTTTTACCCATTTGTGGGCCCCCATATTGGTCCAGACTGTGGGACAAACGGCGTATTGCGATTAGTATAGGACTATCATAGGACGTTTTTTACCACAAAAACACCAAAAAACGGCCAAAAAAAGTACCCAAAGTGTCCAAAACAGGTCGGAATGGACTCACAGGACCTCCCTGGGGCAGTTTGGTGCCCAAGCAGCTGTCATGATGTCGAAATTTTGCTGTTTTTTTGACTTTTTTCACCAAAAATGGCCATTTTGCCCAACATGGCCAAAACCGTCAAAAAGCCACTTTTTCACTATTTTTTTGCATTGTATCATATTCTGGGTCGCCCTAATCATGAATTTTCGGGTCACAGGGTGGTTCTGACCCATTTCTGGGGGGGTTTCCGACCAGAGGTGGCCTGGAAATGGCCAGAAATACCGTGAGGAATTTTAGTGAGAAAATTTTATACGGGAGTCGCTGACCCTACCCCCCCCCCCCCCCCGGCCACCCTGAAGCACTTTGAAATTATTCAAATGGCATTGGGTTGAAATGTTTGGGCAAAAAAGCTGTTCTTACAAAACTTTTAAATGCGATTTTTTCACTTCCCCATTATGCTCTCCACATTCGTTTTTTCTTTTTTGCAACGACAAGTGGTGACTACTTCTTTTTACGACCACTTTCCCTAATTCCATTTCTAGGTGGCTAGCAGGTCGATGCTAAGGCTCATCTTACCAACCTTTCGATCTTTGAAACTGCATTCTTTTTCTTTTTGTATTTCCCCTCGCCTTTTGTAGATGCTGTAGTATATGTCCCCCAAAAAATGTGCAGTTTTAAATTGACAAATCGACCTCGTCCCCATCACCCTCTTTTAATGTTGTCACTCAAGGCAGCTTTCTCGTTGCAAAGCAACGTCATGTCGTTCGGGGCTAAGTACACCATCGCGTTACAAAAAATATGTCAGATTTATTCTATACACAACAACACAACGATGATGATGCGCAAATGCGGAGCTGCGTTGCTTCTTCTGTCGACTGCGATGTGTGCGGATGCGGATGTGGGTGGGCACACTGAGATGGATGGCCGGGATGCTGGCGTGCTGACGAGGTCGCGTCAGCGTGGGTCGAGTCGCGGGGGGATGTCCCGTGGCGGGGGGAGTCGCTACAGGGGCAGGAGCAGGAGCTGGAGCAGGAGCGGTGGCCGCAGCAGCAGTCGCCACAGTGGTCGCAGCAGCAGTCGCCACGGCGGTCGCGTGGGGAAGTGGAACAAGGGTGAGAAGGAGAAGCAGGAGAGGTGGGGAGGTGGCAGGACCTGGAAGGGCAAGTACGAGAAGTGGGGTAAGAAGGAGTACAAGAAGAAGGGCAAGTACGAGAGGGGCTGCAAGACCAAGTCACCCGGTGGCAGTCCGCCGTCGCCGCCGTCGCCGCCATGGTGGAGCAAGACGTACTCGCCTTCGGGACCACCGCCAAGGCCGCCGACACCACCTACACCGCCTACACCACCCACGCCGCCGACAGGAGGCAGGACGGACTCGCCTTCGGGACCACCGCCACGCCCGCCTACGCCTCCAGGAGGGAACACAGACTCGCCTGCTGGGACACCACCGCCGACACCACCGACACCACCATCGCCACCAACCCCAGAGGGGAACACAGACTCCCCGTCCGGCACACCACCGTCGCCACCGACCCCGCCGACACCACCAACCCCAGAGGGTAACACGGACTCGCCTGCTGGGACACCGCCGACACCACCATCGCCACCCACGCCACCAACACCGCCAACCCCAGAGGGCAACACAGACTCCCCGTCCGGCACACCACCCACACCGCCCACACCACCATCGCCACCAACCCCAGAGGGCAACACAAACTCCCCGTCCGGCACACCGCCAACACCCCCCACACCGCCAACCCCAGAGGGCAACACCAACTCACCTGCTGGGACGCCGCCGACACCACCATCGCCACCAACCCCAGAAGGGAACACAAACTCCCCGTCCGGCACACCGCCGACCCCACCCACACCAACAGGGGGGGAGACGACGGAGCCCTGTGTGGACGGCGGGGAACCCGTTGAGGTTGAGGTTGTGAGCCCAGAAGGCACTGTGGACAGCTTTGGGGCAGGCGAGGAGGTTAGGGAGGGGATGCACCCGAACGGGGAGCCCTCGGTGACGTTTGCGAACTTCCCGCCTGCCTTTGTGCAGGCGAACATGGCGGCGTTCTTCCCGGTGGACATTGCGGGTGTGATTGGGGCGGACAACGTGCTGCGCGTGGCCTGCCCGTTCAACTGCGAGGAGAAGCCGTGCGAGGTGCTTGTGGCAACGTACCACTGCCCACCGTGCTCGACGCCCACAAACGGCGGGCTGGTGTCGCTGCTGCCTGATGCTGGGTGGGATACGGGGAGCTGTGCCCCGACGTTCCAGCAGGGTGTGGGTGTGGGTGTTGCGGACGACGGGGCAGACGGTGCGACGCACCCGACAGTTGCCTTCCGGAAGCTTGTGCCTGCGGGAACTGTTGAGGAGCTCCCTGCCCTGACTGCGCCGCTTGCGAACGTGGCGGTCTTCGTGCGGCAGGGTGCAACGGCGTGTGATGGGTTTGCGGACGAGACGGCCTGTAACGCTGCGATGCCAGAGTGTGCTTGGGAGGCGGGTACCTCGGGGGAGGGAGCTGCCGGCATGTGTGTCTCCTCGTGGTGCCCTGATGACTTCACGCCCCCTGCCACAGGCTCGTGCGCAACGTCCTGTGCTGGTGCTGGGGCTGGCAACGGAGGCGCCGCCGGCCCGGTCTGATGAAGGATTCTTTTCTCAGAGCTGCCACCATTATTGTTGTTACCGACGTACACCTTCACCCATGTTCTTCTAGCTCCTCTTCGCCCGAGTTGTGTGCGGCGCACGTTAGCACTCACCTGCTCTGGAGCCTCTGCATTTGTTTGCAAACTGGCTTTCCCATTTCCTGCCCATCAATTTGCCCTTATTATTGACAACATCACTTTACTATTATGAACCAGGCGATAGGTTTTCAGCTTGCTGGGGAACCTGATGATTTCATTTGAAACCATTTTGCAAAAACAGCACCAAATACAAATGTTTGTTCTGTGTCACATCACAGAAGTCTACAAAATGAGCAAACATTCATTTTTCTTTTTATTTCGAGAAGAGTACAGGTACCTGCCTCCAAGGCATGTGCCCACTTTGAGCGTCCATTTTTGTTTGAAATGTGAACAGAGAGAGGCACATTCATTTTCAAAGGTGTTTCTTTGTTTTTCCGATCCATCTCCCTTCTCTCTTGACTTTTCACCTTTGCACTTTTACCTTTGTTTTTTTCTTGTTAGGAAACAGAAACACCTCGTGGGTGTGTTTGCGCGCTGAAGGAACGCTCATCCCCGAGATGCATCTTCTTCCGCACATTTTTTGCTCTCAATTTTTTTTGTTAAAATCTGTCAGACACCAATGCAATGGCTGCCTTGTTGGCTTTGTTATTGTGTTACTGCCGGACAGAGCGATACAGGTCTTCATTTTTCTTTAGAAATGCAGTCACACGAAAAAGAATACCAAAACTCTTGCAAAAAAATAACACACTTTCTGAAAATAGAGGACAGTTTTGCATGCTCTGTTTAGCATGTCATTTATTAACTGCCCAGGAAAGTGTGTTTATTGGTTCACATCTTATATTTCCTTCTCCCTATGGACGTATACATAAAAAAGCTTTTATTTTCTTCTTCTTTAAATTTCCCTATACTCTGCTATCTCCCCTTTCAGGATCAAAAAGCCAATAAATGGACCCGAAATGGCGGCTCCTTGAGGGGGTCGCTGTGCCGTCCGCTGTGATGGATAAGATTTGTATTGTTGCGCATGAGGACAACAAGGAGGCGCTTCGCGTTGCACGTCTGGTGCGTGAGGTGCGGGGGATGTACGTCGACGACATGCGGCTGTGGCTGCAGCTTGCGCCGTTGTCGCTGCACCGGAAGTGGCTTGCGAAGCAGGGCATCCCTGCAGCCTCCGATACGGACACTGTAGTGGCTGGCACCGTCCATGTCAGCATCAACGGAGTTACACTGGAGCACGGTCTTCCGCAGCTTGAATCGCATATCCCCTACTGGCGTGGTGCAAAGCTTTCCCGAGACAATGCGGCAGCTGACCTGATCTTCCTGCACATCCCCAACCACGGGCTGTCCACTGCCACTGTTGTTGTCGCAGATCGCCGCAGCCGCAATGTAGCTGTGATCAACCCCGTCGGGTCTGCGGCAGACTACCTCCGCCACGTTGACGAAGCAGAAGGCAGTACCGGTACCTTCTGCCTCGTGGCGTCCATGCTGACGCACATCCCTTTCGACTTCAAAACCGAAACCATAGCCAGCATCGCGAAGCTGAACCTCCAACAGCAACGTCCCTGCACGATCTACACTGGGCCGCACCGTGCCGTGGGGGATGGGGTCAGTGTGGTCTCCTCCGTGCAGACGGTGCCTCTCAGTGATGTGCTGTCGATCACAGCGATGCCCACCCCCGGGCATACCGAGGACAGCGTGACGTACATTGTTGGGCACAACGGTGTGGACATTGCGGCGATGACGGGGTGCACCTTGATGGTCGACACTATCGGGAGAACGGACACTGGTCTGTATCTGGGTGAGGCAGATGACACATCGCGTGCAGGCGCAGCCGCCTTCTGTGCAAAGGCAAACCGTGCTCTGTACGCATCGCTGGTCGAACTCACAACAAGGCTTCCTGACGACGCCATCATCTTCCCTTCACACTGCGGCATGCAGTTCTCCGCACATTCCGTGGAGCCGAAGTGGAGCTGTAGACTGCGTCTCATCTACGACGGTGCGAACCAAGCGTTGAACCTGATACCGACACACAAAAAGCAGAGCAGAGAGCCGAAGGCAGGGGAAGAGGCGTTTTGCGCGCATTGCGACAACCTGACGACTGTGTGCATTCCTTTGCCGCAGCCGTTCCGCGACCTGCATGCCGACAATGTGAGGAGGCTGGCTGCGCCTTCTGCTGTGGAGGGGGCGAAGGAGTTTGCGAAGATTGCGCCGGAAACCGTTCTTGACGTGGTGGAGAAGGAGTTTGTCGCGTACAGCGCAAACCTGCGCAATGCACTTCTGCACAACGCCGATGCCTGCAAGGGCATGCCGGTGCTCATCGATGTGCGCGCACCTAACGCCTTCGCGGCACAGCACCTCATAGGGTCGATATCCTTCCCCGCAGTGGAAGGTGTCCGCTTTGAGCACTTCCTCGCTGCCATGATCCAACGCAAGACGTCCCTCTGCATCATCCTCATCACAGACCACCTTGCAGACCCGACACGCCTCTACGAACGCTTCTCCTCAGTCACGCTGCAGCACTTCCTTGCAGGCTTCTGCATCTTCTCTGAGCTTTGCGACATTGCGCCTGCAAAGCTCATTGGAGCATTCGACCGCATTTCGTCCTACAAACAGACAGTGCAGTTTGAGAACCAGATGTACGTGGATGTGAGGTCTGCTGTTGAGTTTGCGTCGCAGTCGGTTGACAACTGTGAGCATGTCCCATTGGAGGCCCTTCCAGACTGGTCCCTCCAGGAGTGCAAACGGCGCAGGGTTGCGTCGGGAACAGGAAGCACCAGTGCAGACACCCTCGTTGCGTTCTGTGCAGGAGGCTACCGTTCTCTTATAGGCGCTTCGATCCTCCGTGCCTTCGACGTCCCCGCCACCGACTTCACTGATGGCGGCCTCACAATCATGAGCACCCGTCCTGACATCTGGCGACTGAAGAACCCTCTCATCAAATGTACCAGCTGACCCACCTAAGGGCTGCTCCATTGGAGGATCAGCCTGAGGATTAAATCGGTTTTTTTTGGCGAAATAAAATAAAAGATAGCAGCTTGTCGCTTTGTGACCGCATATCAACAAAATGGCTTTGTTTTGTGCATTCTTACCGTTTTTACATTTTCCCTTTTTTAAAACATCTCAATCATATAACCCCAGTAGAGGGGGGACACCCTTGTTCAGCATTTAACCCCTTTGTGGGGAGTATCCTGAGAGCGTTTTTATGTCATTTTGGGTCATTTTTAAAAATGTTCTGACTGAAACTGAAACTTCTTAGTGACTTTTTGCAGAGAAAGGTGTGTATTGTCTTGTTTTGATAGTATGGGAGGTACTGTAAAAAAGGTTGAGACGGAGTATTTACCCAAGCACATTCCAAATAGTGCGGTAAAGGTTCCACGTAGGGGTTGATTTGTTTCGTTTTTGATTGATTTTGTTTGGAAATGGTATACATTGATTTCAGTTTTTTTTCTCTTCCAAATGTGTTGGGTATGGGCGTTTTGCAACTTCCAATCTGCACCAAATAAAAAATCACTTTAGTTGACGTGATCATTCTTTGCAAAATCCAATCAAAATACAAAATAACCCGTGTACAATCAAAGTTTGCGTGATGCGATGAAACGCTATTTTTTTAAAAGCCAATGTTGGGTGGGGGGAAGGGTTTTGCGATTTCGTTGCAAAAAATAAACAAAAAAAGGAATACAAAAAAACGCCTTCTTTCAATCATCTGCCTCTGACTCCTCCTCCTCCTTTTTCTCGGATTTTTTGCTCTCCCCTCTTGCGCATACCATATATTTTAATTTTTTCTTTCATGCGAGGCTGGCATCGTACGTGGGTCAGTCAGAGCTGCCTCCTGCATCAATCACTATTTCCTTTTTCTTTGGATGGTCTTTACAAACATCTGTAAAAAGATTGTTTAGTTTTGAGCGCATAAACAAAGACCCGATATTTTTTTTTTTTGCAGAAAACAGTAGATTTGAAACAAAATGTTCAGCTGGCTTTCGGGCAGCGAGCCGGCTCAGCCCTTGACTGAGCGGAGGTACAACTCAACAAGGTTTTTGCTCGATGCGTTCTTCTCCTTGTACGATCCTGAGGGTGAGGGTGAGGTGGACGAGCTCTGCAATGCCGTCGACTCCTCACAGAAGACCCTTGACGATGTCGCGACAGAGCTCTGCACTAGATACGAAGCAAAAGGAGCGGTGATGGAGGATTGGATTGGCGAAACGGTATGAGGAAAAAAAAAAGAAAAATGCCAAATTTTGGACAGTGGAGATTGCACAACTGTGGGAACACAACCGATGCAACTACACTACTCCAACAATTCATCAAAAAAAAAAAAAAACACAGCCACGTGCCATGATTAAATACCGCATCGACCGATTCTACTTGACTTACGACCCCGCAAGTCTTGACAAGGTGTGTATCATTTCAAAAAATGTTCAACAAAAAAAAAAAATCATCCACAGTCTGCGGACCTTGTGCGTCATGTTCACAGCGGGAGGTACCCACTGTCCGTTGTCCTCGAAAAAATGTGCCGAAAATTTAGCGAGCATGGGGCTGTGACCGCAAACTGGCTGGAAGACTACCCGCTATCAATGAGGAAGGTATGTACACCATTCTGCCCCGCGCATCGCTGCATCTTAAGTCATTCGAATGTGTTCTCCACCAATACTGTCACAATATCATTTTCACCCCCTTCCTGGTGACCAAGCAATGTCCTTCATGGTTTCGATCGCCACCCCACCCGGTGTTCTGGTTACACACCAAAAAGGTACATTGTCGTGGGGCTTGGGATTACAAATAAGAGGTTGTGCGGTTGTGGAGAACCAAAACGACTGAATAAACCAACGAATAATCTAATCAGACTAAGCACAGAGAGGAGGGTCATTTTATAAATTTTTTCTCTTTTTTTCAGCCTCCGACGGAAACCCCTGTGCCAACTGAATACAAAGAAGGTGACGCACTCGCAGCAGTTCTCGAAGGCGTGCTGTACAAGGGCACTGTGGTGGAAACAACGGAAGGGGATTTCACGGTATGCAACAGATCATTCGTTATAATACAACCCCCCCCTTTTTTTTTTGCAGGTGAAATTCACAAAGGGCAAAGCATAGATAGGATAACCTTTAGCGCGCAATAGAGTCATAAGGAAATGGAAGGGGGTGAGAGAGGAGGTAGGGAAACCGGGGATGGGCCTTTTTTGAGAAAGGGAACAATGTTTTTTGCAACTTTCTGTTTGACATCCCATTCCTGATAATTGTTTTTATTTTTTTCTTGAAACGCAGTGCTCCCTGCGTCCGCCGGGGGTGTCTGGTGAGGCGTTTTGCACAAACTGCTCTTTTTTATTTTTGATTTTCCTCCCAAATGGTGTGCAACACTCCGGGGGTTCGATATCCGGAGTGTCAGTGCTCTGCGTCCCAGAGACTATCAACTTCACCTTTTTATTTTCTTCTTTTTCTTTTTTCTTGAGGCATTCCCCCCAGAGGGGGTGGGGACGCAGAGGGGGGATGGGGTGGGCGGCGTTATGTACGCTGGGGTGATGAGAGTTGTTTTTTTTAAAAAAATCTGACCCGAACTCTGTTTTTTTTATGTGTGTTTACTTCAGTTTCTGTGTACTAGGTTTGTTTCTTTACCGCCGTTTTTCTGATATTTGGAGGAATAGAAATAACCTGGGCCATTGGGGAAAAAATGAAGTTTCTTTTAGGTTCATATTTGTTGAGAGCGCCTAGGAGAAACTATGAAATGAAAATCTTTAACACAACAAAATCATAAAAAAAAATATCTGTGAGTATCCGAACCTTTCGGATGATATTTTGTCGATACAGCAAGCGGAAAAAGAAAAAAAAATTCCAGTAGAGATTGCACAACTGTGGCAACACAACCGAGGCAACTACACTACTCCAACAATTTATCAAAAACAAAACAAAAAAAAAAAGCAACAGTATTTCTAGCCCTTGGGTGATATCTTCGTGCAGAGCCTGTCTTGTTTTGACAATAGCGAGATTTTGTCGATACTAAGCAATTGAGTTGACGCAACACACTATTGGGTAGTGTGTTCGGACACATCTTTTTTCTTTTTGTTCTAAGCCCTCACATAAAAATTCCTTTGCCTTCCCCCCTCTTGCCCAGTGCAGATGGGATACGTATAGTTCACTTTATTTTAGACCTGAACATGTTTTAGTCTCTGAAAACCCCCCTTTTTTTTATATCTTTTTTAGGGGGAAAAGATGTGGAGTAGGAAGAGGGCTTGGACCAGTTTAAAACAAAAAAAAAACCTCCCCAATGCACAACCAATCTCCCTAGTTTTGCCAATGAAAGGCTTTCCACACACGGGGGGAGTGTCTTTGTGGTTGGTGGTGACGCAAGGGGGGGCATTATTTTTTAGTGCTTTTCCTCTTCACCCCTTTTGATTTGTAAAAAAAAAATAGCGCAAAGATACCCATTTTTTTTTTATTCATTTTTATTTTATTTTTTTGAAAATCTGTTGTGAATTCCCCATTGTCTGTCACATTCACGATTGCGCACGATTTTACTAAGAGCAGCCTACGATGATGAGAATTGCTCATTCGATGTATTTGGCGGACGTGCAGTCCGTGCCAATTGACATGGCGATCTTCCTCTTCACTTGGCAAGATACCTCCTGGAACGCAGGCCCCTTCGAGATGAATGTCTCACCTCTTGGAGTCGGCAACCCTCCAGTGACCATCCAAGGATGGCTCCGTGCCTTGGTTTGGTTCGCCTTCGTGGTGACAACTCTCTTCGTCTCTGTTGTCTGTTCCCGTTGCTCTGCAGGTGACGTCTTTGCATCAGGTTTGTGTGCAGCCTTTTTGGAAGGCTTCTTAGGTGCTTTTGGCGCAGGGGTCTTCTTCGCTGATTTGGGGTCCTTCTTCTCCGCCCTATCTTTTCGGCGCCGGTTTGGGGTTGTCTTCTGTTTTTTTTTAAACGGTCAGCAAAGCGCTACAGCCGGTCATCCAAGGTATACTATCACGAAAGGGTTTTGTATTTCAACTCTACTTTACACCCCAAATTCTGAAAGGAAACACCCAAAAAAATGACACAACTATTTCTGTTTTGTATGGCGGTTGCTGCGAAGGTGTCACCTGTTCCAAAGGAGCTTAACGTGGAGGTTGAGTGGGTAGACTATATGGGCTGTGCTGCGTGCAATGCCTTTGCAGAAGAACTGTACATCCAACGCGAGCTGAGTCGGAAGGAGGAGAACCAGGCAGCGAAGTTTAAGCTTGAGATTGAGAGGGAGGAGTGGGTGGTGGAGAGGGCCATTGAGGGAGCTGCAGTGGATTATGCGTTTTTGGTGACGAATCCGAAGGCGCAAGACGAAACAAGAGGAAAATTTTTCAACATCCCCGAGCTTCTGAAACAGGTCAAACACGAAGGCCAACAGCAGGCCCTCAAAGATCTTCAGGCAGACCCGATTTACTCACTTCGCACCTTCATTACAGAAGTCCTTGAAGTGAGCGACACCCCCATAGTGCGATTTGTACACAACAACGCGTCTGCAGAGTCCCTGCAAAAGCAAATGTGCATGACAGGGAAAACACCCTTCTGCAAGCGTCCGCACGCAAAGGACACTATCGTCGCACAAAAGAAAGACATCGAAGATAAAAGGAAGAAGGTCCGCAATGGAAAAAAGGGGAAGAAGAGAAGTGTTGAGCTTTGAAAAAAAGGCCTCTTTTTTATAGATCTGTATTCATCTTTCAACCATTCTTTTTTTTTTTTCTTTCTTGCTCCCAGGGTTCTCGCAATCTTCAACACTTTTGAAAACGTTGAAGATTATAAGGATTTTTTTTTCCACCCCAAAAAAAATTTTTTTACAAGACCTTCCGAGCAGGGTTGTTTCTAGGATCTCGTTTTTTTTTCTCGGGGGGGTCAATTTTTTCCCCGAAAAAAAAAATATTTTCACCCGGAAAAAATGGGTTTTCAGGTGTATTCCGAGCTTTCTCGACGACGCCTCGATCTCATCGAGAAAACCCCATACCCCAAGACTCAGAATATCATGGTGGTATGTAGCTTCTGTGAGGGTATGAAACAGGGAGAGAAACGGTGTCCATGGCACCCAAAGGTTCCTGGCGAAGCCACGGTACGCAACATTTCTAAAATTGCGCTTAAAATTGCACTATTTTACAGCCAAACTATGTCTTGGGAAGGGTGTGATGTAAGCTTGCGCCGCAGGCGAGGAGATGGGTGTCAGGTGGGAGAGGGTGGGAAGATGGGTGAAAAATTTACCCCAAAAAAAATTTTTTTGTGAAGATTTTTAACTTAAAAATCTTCAACGGTTTTTTCCATATTTTTTTTTTGAAGATTTTTAGACTAAAAATCTTCAGTGCGAGAACCCTGCTTGCTCCAAAAAAAGTAAAGAGAAAGATAATTTTAGCAATTTTTTCAAGATAATTTACACAAAAAATAGTGGGAGATTGTTGAAATACAAATTAAACACATTTTTTTTTTAAGATGACTACATAAGAGGCTTAGAGTCTTCTTGCAAACTTTTCTCTTTTTATACGTTTGATCCGTTTTTTAATTTTTTTGGAACTCTTTTCCTTTGCCGAGGAGGGGGTTATTTTTAAGCAACGCGATGTTAGTTGATGTCAGTTCGCAATCTGATTGTGAACTGAATTTTTTAATAGGTGATTTGGCACACGAGGCTTGAATGTATACTTGTCTCTTTTATTTATTTTTGTATGGGAGACAAGACACAGGTGCGCATGACCCTGAAGCAAGGTGATAGAACGAAAGTAGTACTGCCTGTTACAGGGTTGTGGCGTGTGTCAGGTGTTTCCATACTCGTGCGAGACTTTATCCAGAGTTTTTGAAGATATGTTGTGTTCTTCGCGAAGAGAAAATTCGGGTAATAATAAAAAAGACACATATTTCAACGTCGCTTCAAATTCATCAAACTACCAACGATTACCACCCCAACAGACAACCAACACACAAAACATCTTCAAAATGGCCGAAGCCTTCTTCGTGAAAATCAACGAGGCCCTGAGCACTCCGGAAGGCAAGGCTGCCGGGAAGAAGGTGAACGAGGTGATCGCATATGAGTTCCCCGACACCGGGAAGTTCTTCGTGATGGACCTGAAGAACGGAAAGGCGGCTGCCGGGAAGGACGACGACGCTGCGTGCACGTTCAAGATGGACGAGAAGGTGTTCCTCGACCTTGCGGGTGGGAAGGCTGATGCGATGAGTCTGTTCATGGAGGGCAAGGTGGAGCTGGACGGCGACACAGACGTGGCCATGAAGCTCACCAAGGTGCTCAAGGCGCTGGGCGACGTTGCGAAGATGTGAGCTTCTCACTCTTCTCTGTCACCACGCCCACCCACATCCTAATCTCACACCACACCTATTTGAGGTCACCCACACCTCTACATCTACAAGATGGTTCGCATCTTTCACAAATACCATTTCCTTCACTCAGGAGGAGAGAAGAGGAACTGCGGAGGAGTGCACATGCTCGCCCCCTCCTTTCCCCTCTCCCCATTCTCTATTTCGGCTGCCGCACTGCCGGCACGGTCTGATTACCAATATCTTGAACCTCTCTCCCCCACACCCTCTTTTTCATGCATCCCTACTCTCCCCTCTCCCTTTATGACCGGTTGTGTACACAGAGGTCTTTGTTCTCTCCACGATAGCCACCGCCTCCCAACAGGCAACCAACACAATCCAGCCAGACACAACTTTTCATTAAACCCCACTCCTCCCTATTCTCGACAGCAAGACACAACAACAGAAAGAATACACCATGTCAAGACAGGGTTCGGTGATACCCACTACACACCCCACATCCCCCACAGCCACTGGAACACCTGAGGCGCCCGGAGCACCCAAAGCCCGCGTCAATTGGGAAACTATCAGGGGTGTTATTCCCATTCTTTACTGTATGCAAATAATGTGCCAAGCATACACACGAAGTGAATACTACGTCGACACGAACATCGATGCGAACATGGACGCGATGATCCTGAAGGTTGTCACAGCGCCGTACAACGCCACAACAATGCCTCATCGCACTTACGTTCCGAGAAACGATGATGCACAACTGAAGGAAGCTTTGTACAAAAACATCCACACACGCACAGACAGAATCTTCCTGTTGGTGGGTGAAAGTGGCTCTGGTAAGACGACACAGATGCAGCATTTGCTGAACGACCAGTACAAGGATGATGTTCTCTTCTTCGACTTATCAGGATCTAAGGTGATAGAGGCTCATTATCAGGGTAGAATGCTTTCATTTCTTGAAGATGTTGTGTTGGAAAAATTTGGAGACAGCTGGCAGCACTTGCGCCGTAAGTTTCTTTTCGAGGAATTCATCAAACATGCCAACCAGGTGCGGAAGCAGGCCTTGGGTGGGCAAGCACACCCCTTGATCATCCACCTCACTCTGGACAGCAATGCTATGGATCTCGATTTTGAGATTATGAAGCAAGTTGCTTGGACTTTCGGTGCCATGTCTGGTGCCCTTGTAAGCGAGCGCAGTTGCAAGATCATTCTCGAGTTCTCCAAAACAGCGATCTCAGACGAGATCATAGTTCGCAGTGATGTGACCCCTTTCGAAGTCGGTGCAATGACTCAGGATGAGTTCATTGCCATTGGAAAACAGGTGCTGGGTATTTGGGATGCTCCTGATGGTATTGTGGATGAGTACCTGAAGCACTACCACGACTGGTTAGGAGGATAGACAAAGACTCTGGAGCAGATGTTGCCTTACGTAGAGGCAGTGAGTATGCACAGCCTTTGTTGTCTTTGCACAATCATTATCAACCACACACTCACCACAGTTGAGAAGGCTACCGCTGACACGAAGAATGAGACCCTGGGGGAGCTGAAGTCACGTATGTTGTCCTTTATTACCAACAAAAATAAGCGTCGAAAAGGTACCGTTACCTACAAAACACACCTCCCACAGAGATTTACATGATGTTCTATCGTTCAATTGCACTCGTAACCAGAGAGGGAAGAAAAGAAAAAGAGCTTTTGACACAAATCGCTGCGACTGGAACCAAAGGTTTCCACGCAATAAGCAGGAGCGATCACGACATTGTGAGCGGGTTGATGAAACGCGACTCAAAGTCGACACTGGTCCGCAGACGGGACGCCACAAGAATTAGAATTCACGACTACTCCCATGCACTGTACCTGCACGGCGTGAAGGGGCCACATGAACCGAACGTGGAGGACAAGATCAAAGAAGTGAAGGAGAAGTTCGGCATGAATCCAAAAAGCAGCTCTGCCTAAAATATAGGGCGACACGTTAACACACTTTTGTTATTTTACATTTACTTGCCTTTTTCGACTCTCCCTTCTTCCTCTTCGCCCTCGGTTCTTCTACCTCACAGGGCAGAAACCTTTCTGTAACCTGCAACACCACCTGCACCTGTGAAGTGAAATTGGAAAATAGTGAGAGTTGAGGACGATCTGCGACTATACCTGTAGTATGAAAAAGCCTTCGGACAATGTTGAGTTGTTCCTGTGTGTTGGTCTGTTGCTCAGGCACCTCGTGGGACGTTTATTTGGCAGTGAAAAGAGGGTGGGGAATACAGAGGTTGTGTGATACACCGAGCGGTTGTGAACCGCCCCCGTTCTCTTACGGTACGGACCACTCACGTCCCACCCTTTGCCTGAGCTCAACTGAGATGCGTTTTTGGCACGTTTCAACTACTCTCTTTACTTTTATGGGATAAGATATTTTACTCGCCCCTTCCCTGCAAAAACAGCAACTCTCATTGAAAACTGGCAACACTTTTGTTGTCTATAACATTTAAAAAGTTTTATGGGATAAGCACAGTCTGACCCACTAAGTTGGACAGTATGGATTCATAGGCAGGCCGTGTGGTATGTGGTGGTTTACCCAGCAAACTCGTTTAAACCGCACACCCACATACCCCACAAGTGCTTGTCAACCATGAAACCACTACCCCATTGCCTGGGCCTGAGCTATCTTTCTTGAAACGTTTTGGGCCCACACTGTCCAAAATCCAGACTTAGTGGGTCAGACTGTCCTTTACCCCTAATTTTATTTTCAGATTTGTGAGGCAGTCTCGAGGTAACACGTCGGTTATTGTTCACGAATGCTACCAGAAAGTTTTTTTTTGTTGTGAAATATTCTTACCTTTGTGGAGTGCATGGGAAATGGTCGTTATTTTTTTGAGTTTCCTTTACGTGGACCCCTATGCCCCTCCTCCCCTCCCCCACTTCCACCCAAACCCGGTCCAGATTGAAAAAATAATACCGCAAAAGTAAAAAAAGATGCCCCCATATTGGGGTGTCCCGGCGGTACCACGCTAACACCCACTTACACACACTTTCACCCCATTACTCTAGCTCCTCCCCGCACGTACATTTCGCACTAACGGTGCCAATTGATAACAGATTCCCCCCTCACTCTCCCCTTTTTGTTTTTATTTTGATTTCTTTTGACCACTAAGAGTACGATCATAAACCCCACATAAAGCAGCACTGTAAGGCACTGGAAGTGCGTTATGTGGGGTTTGAGAGTACTCGAAACAAAAAAGGTGGGCGTCGGGCTGCTATTTCTTTTTACCTCCTGCTTTGGCAGGGTAGGAACCGGGGAGGGCTGGGAAAAACAAAATACCACCATATTCAGCAGAAAAAATTCATTTTTCGCTTTTTCCGTTTTCCCCACTCTAGCTCCTCCCCGCACGCACGATCATAAACCCCACATTACGCCCCATTACACCCCATTACACATGAATTACAACGCCTTGGTGTTTTGGTCTTTACTAAAGGGATGTGCGGACGACACCAAAAAAATTGAAATTTTTCGCGATATTTGGTGCTCCAAAAATTTTCCGGAACCGAAAATCGTGTACTTTGGTGGGGTGTCCCGGCGGTACCACACTAACACCCACTTACGCACACTTTCACCCCATTTCACCGAATTACACCCACTTTCACCCCATTACATGTACCGTTTTACCCATGACATAACTGGGCACAACTGGCACCATACTCACCTGAGCTGTGCCTATATTAGGCACAATTTCAGTACAATTTCAGCACAACTACACACAACTAACCACAACTAACCACAACTAACCACAATTACACCACAATTACACACAATTACACCTAAATTACGCTAGGGGGAAAAATGGTACACCACCCTACAGGGAAGCATGCCACCACATGTAAGTGACCTGTACTGTACTGTACTGTACTGTACTGTACTGTACTGTACTGTACTGTACTGTACTGTACTGTACTGTACTGTACTGTACTGTACTGTACTGTACTGTACTGTACTGTACTGTACTGTACTGTACTGTACTGTACTGTACTGTACTGTACTGTACTGTACTGTACTGTACTGTACTGTACTGTACTGTACTGTACTGTACTGTACTGTACTGTACTGTACTGTACTGTACTGTACTGTACTGTACTGTACTGTACTGTACTGTACTGTACTGTACTGTACTGTACTGTACTGTACTGTACTGTACTGTACTGTACTGTACTGTACTGTACTGTACTGTACTGTACTGTACTGTACTGTACTGTACTGTACTGTACTGTACTGTACTGTACTGTACTGTACTGTACTGTACTGTACTGTACTGTACTGTACTGTACTGTACTGTACTGTACTGTACTGTACTGTACTGTACTGTACTGTACTGTACTGTACTGTACTGTACTGTACTGTACTGTACTGTACTGTACTGTACTGTACTGTACTGTACTGTACTGTACTGTACTGTACTGTACTGTACTGTACTGTACTGTACTGTACTGTACTGTGTACTGTACTGTACTGTGTACTGTACTGTACTGTGTACTGTACTGTACTGTGTACTGTACTGTACTGTGTACTGTACTGTACTGTGTACTGTACTGTACTGTGTACTGTACTGTACTGTGTACTGTACTGTACTGTGTACTGTACTGTACTGTGTACTGTACTGTACTGTGTACTGTACTGTACTGTGTACTGTACTGTACTGTACTGTACTGTACTGTACTGTACTGTACTGTACTGTACTGTACTGTACTGTACTGTACTGTACTGTACTGTACTGTACTGTACTGTACTGTACTGTACTGTACTGTACTGTACTGTACTGTACTGTACTGTACTGTACTGTACTGTACTGTACTGTACTGTACTGTACTGTACTGTACTGTACTGTACTGTACTGTACTGTACTGTACTGTACTGTACTGTACTGTACTGTACTGTACTGTACTGTACTGTACTGTACTGTACTGTACTGTACTGTACTGTACTGTACTGTACTGTACTGTACTGTACTGTACTGTACTGTACTGTACTGTACTGTACTGTACTGTACTGTACTGTACTGTACTGTACTGTACTGTACTGTACTGTGTACTGTACTGTGTACTGTACTGTACTGTGTACTGTACTGTACTGTGTACTGTACTGTACTGTGTACTGTACTGTACTGTACTGTACTGTACTGTACTGTACTGTACTGTACTGTACTGTACTGTACTGTACTGTACTGTACTGTACTGTACTGTACTGTACTGTACTGTACTGTACTGTACTGTACTGTACTGTACTGTACTGTGTACTGTACTGTGTACTGTACTGTACTGTGTACTGTACTGTACTGTGTACTGTACTGTACTGTGTACTGTACTGTACTGTGTACTGTACTGTACTGTGTACTGTACTGTACTGTGTACTGTACTGTACTGTGTACTGTACTGTACTGTGTACTGTACTGTACTGTGTACTGTACTGTACTGTGTACTGTACTGTACTGTGTACTGTACTGTGTACTGTACTGTACTGTGTACTGTACTGTACTGTGTACTGTACTGTACTGTGTACTGTACTGTACTGTGTACTGTGTACTGTGTACTGTGTACTGTGTACTGTGTACTGTGTACTGTGTACTGTGTACTGTGTACTGTGTACTGTGTACTGTGTACTGTGTACTGTGTACTGTGTACTGTGTACTGTGTACTGTGTACTGTGTACTGTGTACTGTGTACTGTGTACTGTGTACTGTGTACTGTGTACTGTGTACTGTGTACTGTGTACTGTGTACTGTGTACTGTGTACTGTGTACTGTGTACTGTGTACTGTGTACTGTGTACTGTGTACTGTGTAGAAACACGGTAGAAACATGGGGAATCGGTTATGTGGCCACGCCAGTAAAAATTTAACACTGTACGCATAAGTGCATAGAAAAAATCGTAAAACAACGTGTAATCTGTGGTCAAAAGTGCAAAATTCCTTCGGCAATGGTCAGCCAGGAAAATTTTTTTTTGCTCCACTCGCCAAAAAAATTTTTGTTGTCACCTTTTTTGGACTTTTCGTGTTGAAAAAACGGGGGGAAAACGCAAAAAAAGCAAAAAGTTTAAATTCCCTCCATTACACTCCATTACACCCCATTACACCTGAATTACGCCGTGCCCGGGACACCCCATAGTAGCTTGAAAGGTGCACTTTTCAAATGTTGCTGGTTTGCTGGTTTAGAAATTTTTTTTCCCCGGTTGAAAGCGGTCGTCGCGCGCTTCGCGCGCGCCTCCCTGCCAACCACTAAGTGGAGAGGCAAAGGGTAAATTTTGCGAGACAACAAAGAAAATGGAATATATTCCTGTGTTTACGGCGCTTGGTCTTGCACCTTCCACTAACCGTACGAAGTCAATACGTCTTCCAGAAGCAGGGGCCGTTGCAACGGTGGGTCATTTTGAAAAAATGGACAACTTTTTGCATCTTTGGTCAAGTTGCATTTGCGGCTGCAAAATGCAAGGGGATTCCCGAAGACATTGCAAACTCTATTTTTTGCGGAGCAAAAAATTAATATAAAGTGGCGCCGCAGGCGAAAAAAAAATTAGGGCATAGTGCAAAACATGCAGCTTTTTACACCACAGAGTCACTTAACCGTTACTTTTGCCCTGAATAATTCACATTGACGACAAATCTGTTCAAAGTAAGGAAAAAAGGATGAGATTTGTGGTGAGGATGACGATGTGTGGCCACCCACACCTCTACATCTACAAGATGGTTTGCATCTTTCAAAAATACTATTTCCTTCACTCAGGAGGAGAGAAGAGGAACTGCGGAGGAGTGCACATGCTCGCCCCCTCCTTTCCCCTCTCCCCATTCTCTATTTCGGCTGCCGCACTGCCGGCACGGTCTGATTACCAATATCTTGAACCTCTCTCCCCCACACCCTCTTTTTCATGCATCCCTACTCTCCCCTCTCCCTGTATGACCGGTTGTGTACACAGAGGTCTTTGTTCTCTCCACGATAACCACCTCCCAACAGACAAAACAACACACAACACATCTTCAAAATGGCCGAAGTCTTCTTCGTGAAAATCAACGAGGCCCTGAACACTGCGGAGGGCAAGGCTGCCGGGAAGAAGGTGAACGAGGTGATCGCATATGAGTTCCCCGACACCGGGAAGTTCTTCGTGATGGACCTGAAGAACGGAAAGGCGGCTGCCGGGAAGGACGACGACGCTGCGTGCACGTTCAAGATGGACGAGAAGGTGTTCCTCGACCTTGCGGGTGGGAAGGCTGATGCGATGGGTCTGTTCATGGAGGGCAAGGTGGAGCTGGACGGCGACACAGACGTGGCCATGAAGCTCACCAAGGTGCTCAAGGCGCTGGGCGACGTTGCGAAGATGTGAGCTTCTCACTCTTCTCTGTCACCACGCCACCCACATCCTAATCTCACACCACACCTATTTGAGGTCACCCACACCTCTACATCTACAAGATGGTTCGCATCTTTCAAAATACTATTTCCTTCACTCAGGAGGAGAGAAGAGGAACTGCGGAGGAGTGCACATGCTCGCCCCCTCCTTTCCCCTCTCCCCATTCTCTATTTCGGCTGCCGCACTGCCGGCACGGTCTGATTACCAATATCTTGAACCTCTCTCCCCCACACCCTCTTTTTCATGCATCCCTACTCTCCCCTCTCCCTTTATGACCGGTTGTGTACACAGAGGTCTTTGTTCTCTCCACGATAATCACCACCTCCCAACAGACAACCAACACACAACACATCTTCAAAATGGCCGAAGTCTTCTTCGTGAAAATCAACGAGGCCCTGAACACTGCGGAGGGCAAGGCTGCCGGGAAGAAGGTGAACGAGGTGATCGCATATGAGTTCCCCGACACCGGGAAGTTCTTCGTGATGGACCTGAAGAACGGAAAGGCGGCTGCCGGGAAGGACGACGACGCTGCGTGCACGTTCAAGATGGACGAGAAGGTGTTCCTCGACCTTGCGGGTGGGAAGGCTGATGCGATGGGTCTGTTCATGGAGGGCAAGGTGGAGCTGGACGGCGACACAGACGTGGCCATGAAGCTCACCAAGGTGCTCAAGGCGCTGGGCGACGTTGCGAAGATGTGAGCTTCTCACTCTTGCGACATCTCCTTTCGTCACTGCCATATATTTGTTACATAGGTGACTAAGCACGAGAGGATTAGGTGCATCTTGTAAACGTTTCTTTTTGAATAAGGTGACAGCAATAAGCAATGCTTGGTCTCATCTTACATTTTTCTTCTCAACGAAGCAAACCCTATTGTGGTGCTAGCCGCTGCACAGCGCGGCGGGGCCATTACTATTTTTCTACTATATTTTTGCTACCCATTCGTGGCTTTTTTTTATCTCGAAGTTTTTTTCTTCTTCTTACATCATCGACGGTTGCTGCATACGTCCTTAGGCGGCATAGTCTGAATAAGAAACCCCACACTACTTTACACCTTCCTACCCATCCACCCCCCCTCCCTACACCTTCCACAGACGCAAATGCGCGCTGCATTTGCGAGCATTAAAGTATGGGCGACACGATGCGTGCAGAACGAGAGCAAGCCCCACCCTCTCCCTCACGCTTCCTGGACGACATGGCAGCACAGGCTAGCAGCGACTCGGGCCTGCTGATCGCGGCGTCGGGGTTGGGGGTGCATGTTGTGTTCTCGAAGCTGTGCAAGAAGGTGACGGAGGACGGCATACCTGGCCTGGTCCTTTCACTGAACGCCACAGTCGAATGCGAGAACTTCGTGGAAGACTGGATGGTGCAGCACTCCGACCCCTCCCGCCTCCCAGCACGCATCCCTGTCGGCACACTGCCGAAGGTGCGTGAACAGATCTACCAGACGTCTCGGGTGTGCAGCGCGTCGTCACGGCATTTGGTTGTTGACATTCTCTCGAACCGCCTGAAGGCAGAGCAGGTGCGTGGGTGTTTAGTGTGGAATGCGCATATGATCGATGTCGACTCGCCAGTGTCCTTCATTCTCCGCATGCTTCGTGAGAAGAAGGCTGCCGACAGCGACAACTTCTTTGTACGCTGCCTCACAGACGCGCCAGACGCATTTGCAAAGCGTGGTCTGAAGCTGCAATACCTTCTGCGCAACCTGACAGTGCAAAAGGTGTGGCTGTGGCCACGCTTCCACATACAAGCCGACGCCTGTCTCAAGCAAAGCCTGTTGGAAGTTGTCGAGATGCAGGGGTCACTCCCGAAGAGTGTGTCCATAATACAGAAAAATATCATAGAAATCGTGGAGTGGGTCCTCGCTGAGTTGCGTCTCAGGCTGGAAAAGTTCCTTCCTGCCGGTGCAGGCTCTGCAGAGCTTACTGCCACTGGTGTTATTAGCGGACAAATTAATCGATTTTTACGTTCAGAGCTAGGAAACCGTCTTGACAAGCTCCCGAAAGACGTGCTAACATTGATAGAAGAGTTGGACACACTGCGGAAGCTGCTCCGTGCACTGCATTCCAAAACGTCTATCGAATTTTACGAAACCGTCGAGCGCGCTGTCTTCAAAGCAGAGGGGCGCACCGTCAACGGGATAGTCATTCTTCCCTCCTTCTGGCTGCATGCAGGTGGGACTAAGCATTTGCTTCCACACGCGAAGTCGCGCATAGTTAAGAACGATGTCATCAACTTTGAACGCGAGTCTAACTTCTCTACGCTTACCTCCGTCATGAAGGACATCCACTCCGACTGGCGGAAGAAAGGTGCCGGGTTTTCGTCGCTTTGCCCTGAGAGGACTTTTATGGGTCGGGATCGACCGACTGCTTTGGTACTGTGCAAGGACCGGCATACGCAAATTGTTGTGTCGCAGATGATTCACCGGGGTGAGGCCTTTGTACTGAACTATATGATGAAGCGCTATGTGGCGAACACATACCGCGAACGCCGCACCCTTGCAGCGGCACTGAAGGAGTACCACCCGAAGAAGCTCTCAGACTTCGACAGCGACGCTGCGACTGCAGAGGACGGGCCGCCGCTCTTGCAGCGCAACTCTGTGAGCAGAAGCGTGCTAGCCAACATCGCAGACAACCAGCAGAAGACTCCCATCCCCGACGGCGCGCTCGACGTCACAGAAGAGGACCTCGGGGACGATGACATCTTTTCCCTCATTGCCTCTGTTCCTTGTATGCACCTTCCCGCCACCGCCACCCCTTCCTCACCGGGAGACTCCACCCAGGAACCAGGCACGCTGCCATTCAACCCGCAGCAGCTCGACGCAACACAGCTTGAAGCCGGAGAACTAGAGGAGCTGCGGGGTCTGCACTTCGACCTGCAGAGTGATGACGATTCAGACATCTCGGGGGATCTGCTGGAGGCGGAGGTGAACGTCGCTCCGACGCAGCCGTTGACAGGGCAGCTGAAGGGTGAGCCGGCACGCAAAAAACGGCGTCTTTCGCTTCCAATTGACCCCAGCGTAGGCGGTGCAGGCACTGTTGTCCAGAAACCCGGCTGCAAAACCACACCACGCTCCACCGAGCAGGCGATCCTCTCTGCAGAATACGAGCACTACTTTGGCATCTTTGGGGCAGGGTCTGGCCCCTGCGCAGTGGTGCACACCCATCTTAACAGTGCAAACCTGCTTGACACTCTGAAACCTACTTGGATCGTTATGTACGATCCTAGCGTAGCGCTAATCAGAAGTCTTGAAGTTTATGCAGCACGGCACAGCGAGTGGAGGACAAAGGTTTATGTTCTTGGGCATGCCGACAGCACGGAGCAGCAACGCAACCTGACGGATATCAAGAATGAGACCGCGGCATTCAAGAATCTGGCAAGGGAGCGGGCGGGGCTTGCCACATATGTCACCAACTATACGAACGACCCTTCTGCGCAGGTGGCTGCACCGAGGTCTCGCCGTGCGGGGGGGCTGCTGCAGAGCCTTTCGAGGGGGAGCCGTGTCTTGGTTGACCTGCGGGAGTTCCGCTCGCGTCTGCCGTCTGCACTGCACCGTGCTAACCTTGTTCCCGTGCCCATGCACCTAGAGATCGCAGACTACGTCCTCACCGCAGACATAGGCGTGGAGCGGAAGAGCATCCCCGACCTCATGGGCTCCCTCGCATCAGGCCGCCTCCTCCAGCAGATCGAACGCCTCGCAAAACGCTATGCGATCCCCGTCCTCCTCATAGAATTCGACCCAGATCGGCAGTTCTGTTTGGCCGAAGGTGTTACTTGGCACCCTGGGAGAACTGTGTTCACGCAGGTATGTGCCCAAATGTTACCCCCCCAAAAAAAAACATCAAAAATTACAGCGAGAGAACTCCGGCTGGTTTGGCGCTACTGCAACGCCAGAAGAAAAGACCCGTGCGGTACTGGAGAAGCTGGCGTCCTTGGTGATGCTGCATCCGACACTGCGTATTTGGTGGTCGCGGAGCCCGGCGATGACAGCAAGCATCTTTGAGAAGGCAAAGTTTGGCCGTCCTGAGCCAGAGGAAGGTGACACAGCAGAGGCGGTGGACCATGCGTCGACAGCAGTCGACTTCCTGCTGAAGCTGCCAGGTGTGACGCAAAGCAACGTCGGTGTCCTTGTCGACACCTTCGACACCATCGCAGATCTTTTGGAGGCGCCACGAGACAGGCTCGCTGTGCTCTTGGGGGAGGAGGGGCTGCGATTACACACAGCCCTGCACTCCTCGTGAGAGCGTAATACCGTGGTTGTTACTGCGTAGGGTAGGGGGTGTTTAGGTGTTGGTCTCCAAAAAAGGATTTCATATTTTTCTCTTGTTTTCATAAAACCTCAAAAGTGGGATCAAATGTTCTGTTGATAGTCTGAAGAGGTGACTAAGCGAGGTTGAGGTTCATCTTACTAACGTTTTCTCTGCCAGTGCCTGCGTTCGATGAACGGTGAGGCGTTTGCACTTTCAACTTCTCTCTTCTCTCGACTGAGATGTCGACCTCAGTGACCTCCGTATACGTCACCTCGTACAGTTTGGAGGAAGCGCATTGTGCCATGTGCCTTTTAATATTTTTATGATCGAACTCAACTCTGGCCGCGCCAGTTTTTCCGTTGCGATACCTCAGGCAGAATGGGCATCGCCTAGGTCCCTGCTGGCCTCTTCTGTCCAGGCTCCAGTTCTCCTCGTGAGTTCTCTGACGGGCTTGGCACTGCACCTTGGTACTCACCTCCGTATTCGTCTGACTCTGTGGAGCTTGCCCTTTCCCTGTGTTTAGCACGTTTCAACTACTATTTTCTCTATTTGATTCTTGTATCCGTTAAGTAAACACAATATTCCACAAAAAGGTTTACACAATGCAGGAATATGCGAACCCCAATGGGGTGCCCCCTAGCGAGGCGGGGCAGTCGGGGAACGTGTCGCGGGAGCAGATCATGGCGTTGCTGCGTGGTGCTGAGAGGGACCAGGTGCAGGGGAACTTGATGTTGCAGAACAGCTACTCCGAGATCCAAGCGCTCATTGGACAGCAGCAGCAGCAGCAGCAGCAACAACCACAGGACCAACGTATGATACCAGGCGTGCCCTCTGTCGTCTCACGCAATGCAACACCGGTCGTGCACCCGCAGCAGGCCATGCGCAGTGTGCCCACCATGACACCAGTCGACATGCCTGCTGCGCCACCGACGCTGACCCCGCAGCCATACCAGCTCCCTGCAAAGGATAGGCAGGCACCGCCACGCACACAGCAGCAGCAGAAGGACGCAATGCTGAAGCAGCTGCGCGCACTCTGCCCCCCAGGCGTGTCGTACGAAGCTCTCCTCGCGCAGGCAACCACCCTCGCAGCGGAGGCCATGCAGGCGCAGGGCGTGCACGCCACCCCATCCACAATCCCCTCTGCCGACACATCAATCCCAACTCCGTTCACGATACGCGCAGGAGAGCACGAGGAGGAGGACGACCTGCCGACACAGTTCTCTGCGAACATGGTGGACACGGACACTTCGAAGAACTATTTGATGCAGAACCTGCAGACGCACTCCCCTGCCATGGGCCCTCCTAGCACAACGTACGCACCGCAGCAACCCCAACAACAGCAGCAGATTGCGCCGATGAACGCTCTCCCCCAATACGCCCCCCTGCCCCTGCCACAGCCACTGCCACTGCCCCACTCTGCGCGGCGGGCGCCACTCTTAACACCTACAGAGACAATGTGTGCAGGGGAGCCGTTCACAGGCGACATCGTGGACCTCGCACGTCGCCTTGCGTACGACCTACGTGCACGCCCCCCCACCCCGCCGCCTCTCCCAGTTGGCGCCTCCGTCGACCCATTGATAAGCCACGTCAGCCACACCGGGTCCGGGTTCGGCCCCACACTCGATGAGTACACCAGAGCTGCCGCCGCCCTGACCACAGACCTCCCGCAAGGTGGGCGCCCCGACGTTTGGTCCGAGATTCAGCTCGGGTTACAATGATTTTTTGTGTTGTGCGTTTTGTTTTTTTTTGTACTCTTTCTCCCTCTCCTTCAATTTGTTGTATTCCTTTAGAGAAAAGCATTCCCTCCCTACGTTACTTTCCAACCTGGCAATCCTCAACACACCTTTGCACGATGTGCCACAACATGGTGTCCACAAAGGTTCCCTCCCTCCTCCACTCTCAACACATCACCCCTTGCAGAGAGTACAGGCTCTGACACAAAAAAGCAGAGGGGGTGCCTTAGGGGCAACACACACATAAGCAACACACAACACACGACGACACGATGGCGGCCGAAATGCGGAAGATGTGGGGTGTCGCTGCCAGCAGTGCTGCGCAGGCACGTTCCACGCAGCCGGACCCTGATGCAGTGAAGAGCCTCATGGAGATCTGTGGGCCGGACCTGAGTGAAGGTGGCGCACGCAAGCTGTTGGTGCAGTGGGGTGATGCGTCGTCGGCACTTAACTTCTTCATGGACCTGCCCCCAGAGCAACGTGCGCGTCTCAACGCAACAGAGGACACCGCCAAGCAGGCACCCGAGGTGGGCCCCATCAACGCCACGCTCCCACGCGGCTGGCACTCCTTCCGCGACGAGATCGTAACCTGGGTGAAGGCGCAGTGTGCAGGGCTCGGTGTTTCCGTCAACGTCTCGCACCAAACGGACACAACACCTATGCCTCGTGTTCTCCCAAACCCAGCCCCAGACACAAACTACGAATTTCTGAAGGTTCTGTTTGAATCTGCGTCTGGGTCGCACAACCGTGGCCTGCAAGCGTTGGAGGAGTCGACCGAGAGAGAGGACGAAACAGACGGAAAGCTGTGGCTTCCACGGTGTTTTGGGCCAGAGGAGGAGTTGGGGAAGTCTCGGACAGTTGATGTGCAACTGTGCAGACGCTTCATGGATGCACTGCTGCAGCGTGAGAAGAAATACGACGAGAAGTCGACGACGTACAGCGCCGTGGCCTCAAAGCTCATCTCCCTCAAGAACATGAGTGGTACCATTGACTGGCGTTCACCTTGGGTGCGCGGCACAGGCCCGAACACGAACCCTGCAAACAACTCTGCTCGGGGTGCAGTCACCGTCTCCGTCAAAGGATCGTCCGAGGCGTACATCATCCCTGCCTGCATGTTGTCCTTCCCGACGAAGGCGCGGGACAGCAATATGCGGTTCACAGCAACACAACACAGTACACGTGACCCAATCGCCCCGCTGGCAGTCGAAATCGCGTGTTCTAAGGTGATGATATTCGACCGTGTTGGGAACACCGTGAGCGACCGGTGGCTGTCTGCGGTGACAGACACTCTGCAGAACCGGTTTTTGGATACGCAGGTTTTCTGCCAGCGTCGTGGGGATGGGTATCGCTTTGCTGTGTGCGGGCTTGGTGCGCACTGGGTGCGGCACTGGCTGTCGGGTCGCATTCTGCACCAAATACCCGAAGGCCACGCAGGCCTCCGTGGCGATGCTATCGACGAAATGGAAACAAAAACAGGCTGTGCCATTCTCCTTACACCGCACCCCTCTGCACTCCGCGAGAAGCTCACCAAAATCGCAGTATGGGAATGGGAAAGCTCGCCGTCGTGGACAGCATACTCTGCAGAGGCCACAGCGCAAATGGAGGAAGCGCATGCGGCAGGACAGGCCTCCGTTGAAGTCACCCTTAAGTATGTTCCTTTCGAAAACTTCAAACACAAACCACCCCCCAAACAGCTCTAACACATATCGGATCGACTTCGCGGAGATGGTGCAGATCAACACTGAATCGCAGACACGCAGGCATGTCCGTCGTGTTATTCCTTCGGGGCGGGCTGCTTTGCGGCCTGATCAGAGTCCTGTTGATGTGGAGAGGTTGGATAGGGGTGGGGAGGGGGGTGACACTTGGAACTTGGGGCGGATGGCGATGGAGGCGATGTTCCAAGACGAGGCCATGCTTGATGATCCGCACACGATGCGCATGCTGCGCGAGGCAGGCCACGAAGGCGGCCTCCACGATGACGACGACGACGCTGACGAGCACGACGACGACGACCAAGAAGACGACATGGAGGACCACATCCACGACATCCCCGCCCCCACTGCAGACGACACACCTGAGGAGGAGGACGAAGACCTTGAAGAGGACGAAGAAGAAGAAGACGAAGAGGACGAGCTTGCGATGGCCCTTGCTATGTCGCTTGCCGAGGCAGAGAGCATAGCGCACGGAGGAGCGGCGGAGGAGCATGCCGACCCTTCTGCAGACCTTGAGGCTGCGTCTGAGCCTGCAGCAGAGCCTGCCACACCTACAGAGGAGGCCACCCCTGAAGCAGTGGAGCCGCAGCCGTCGGAGGTGGAAGCAGCAGCACAGCCTGACGCGGAGAGGTCGTCCTCTGAAGCGCCTTCGAAGGACGTAGTGGAGGACGGCGGCTTCCGGCAAATGTCAGAGCCGCCTGAGGCAAAGCCACCGCCGCAGCCGCAAGATGGGCATATGTGGATAGCAGTCGTCGGCCCGCACAACTCCCGCAAAGTTGCTCTCGCGTTGATCGAGCGTGAGCGTGAGGTGCGTGAGGTGATGATGCGCGTGCTCCCAAGCATGCAGGGATGCATCTCCCCAGAGGAGGTCATGGCACGCACAGGGTGCAGGGTTGTCTCGCACGAAGGCCCCGGGATGGTGCGCCTCGTAGGCTACCCAGGCGAGATCAAGAAGGCACGTGCCGCGCTTATCAAGCTCATGCCCATGTGGCAGCGTGCTGTCCAAAAGCGTCGTCTCGAAAAGGTAACAAAAGACCTCGTCTCCGAACTCTCCAAAATAGAAGTCCGCGTGCCCATCTCAGACCGCATGCGACAGCTCCTCTCGCAGCCCATCAGCATGCACGCCTCCAGCCACCTCAAGAAGTCGCATAGTCTCTTCGACAAATACAGACGCAGCGAACGCAGGCAGGACCAACCTGATATAGGCAGGGTGCAGGTCATGTGGGTCAGTTTGGACGAATTTGCGGCAGAAATCACGAAGAAGCTGAACAAGCATGGTGTGCCTGTTCCGAAGGAGTGGACTGCACAGGGCGGGTCTGTGGGACTGTACATTGGGGACACTGTACGGTGCAATGCGTCGTTCAGTGCGACGCCTGCAGCGTTGAAAGCGGTCGAGAACTGCAATGCGCCTGCATCGGAGGTGGGGAAGGTGCTGAAGATCGAGAGCTGGCTGAACCTTGATGTTGAGGCACAGAGGACCACTCTTGACGTCTTTTTGAGGACTGTCGAGGACTGGCTTAAATGCACATGTGAACAGCGTGTCTCGGACCCTGGACGTCCCTCGCTGGTCACCATCGAAGTTGAGTGGGAAGTCAGCGTCGACAACGAGGTTAAGGGACACCACGGCATGTGGCGCCAAGACGGCCTCACCGTGAACCAGTATGCCACCCACCATACCCTTTCAAGTCAACACCACCCACCCCACACCACAGCTACTGGTGCAGCAGTCCCCTGCACCGTGACTGGCCCTTCTGCGAGCACGTCGGGGACATCCGCTCCCCCCACTGGTCGTGCTGCGGCGAGCGCAACATGAAGTCAAGATGCAGTAAGGTACGTACTTCCCTCCCTCAGTAATCAAAACAACACACACAGCCCGTCCGCTCCAAGCGTATCCAATTGGGAAGCAGGGTACGTGTAAAGGAGTCCGTGAAAGAGCCAAAGTTTAAGTGGGGGCAAGTGAAGCACGGCGACATCGGCACGGTGACGAAGATCGACCGCGACCAGAAGGATAAGTGTGCGATTGAGTTCCCGCAGAGCAAGAAGTGGAAGGGATACATCCCGGACCTGGAGCTTGTGCCTGCGGGTGTGGCGCAGCGCGGGACGCTGCACACACCTTCGCTTGGGTGTCTGAGCCGTGTGGCGGATAAGGACAGACTGGATGAAATTGCAGATGTAAGCAGTGCACAGGCTGCTGTCGCAAGCGTGTCGATCCGCCTTGTGCAGCAGAAGTGGTGCATGCTTGCAGACCAGTACCTCCTCGTGGAGCTGGGCCGTGTCCTCTCTGCCGTCGTGCCCAAGGAGGAGGTCAGCGCAGACCTGCGTGCAGCACATGCTACAACACAACGCTCACGACACCGTCTGAAGGAGATGGAGAAGGACGCAGAGAAGATCTCCTCGCAACTCATCGACACACTGTACCAGGTGACACGCGGTATGAAGAAGCTGCACGCGACGCTCACGAACGGCACCGACGAGGAGAAGGAGTCGTGCAAGGACGTGGACGCCATGCTCACGCTTCTTGACGATCTCATTAAACAGTCGCGCGAAAACCTGCGGGAGTGGCTGCGTGTCGTGAGTGCTGCAGACTTTGAGGCGGAGCGGCAGCTTTCGAAGCTGCGGGAGTCTATTGCGAAGAAGGAGCAGTTTGACCGCCGCCGTCGCACTGTGTGGGACATCATTCAGCACATCAGCGATGTGAGCGGAGCCTTTGTGGACTACCGCCCGCCAAACCTGCATCTTCGCGTCTCTGGAAACGAGGTCAACATTCGGGCTGCAATGCAGCACCTACGTTTCCTTGGGGACGAAGGTGCGCAGGGGCTGGAGAAGTCTGTCACGGTCTCTGTCACCTCCGAGGTAGCGGCACGCCTGCGCCGCAACAGCAGCGTGCTGCTGCAGCTCATCGAACACCAGGCAGGGCTCTACGAGGCGTCGTTGAGCGAGGGCAACATCCTTGAGCTCATAGGAACGGAGGAGCAGGTCACCAACGCCATCAGCTTTCTCGACATCCAGAACCAGGTCCAGACTGATGAGTACGCAATGCCGCTCCTCAGCCAGGCCGCACAGGACTGGGGCCGCCAGCAGAGCGCCATCCCCGCCTCCGACCCGAAGACGTGCAGTGCCTGCCTCTCTTCCGGGGACGAGCCGCTGTACGAGCTGCTCTGTGGACACAACGTGCACCCGGCGTGTCTGCGCATGTGGGTGTCCTCCTGTGTGGAACGTTCTAAGGGCATCACTGAGAGCGGCGACATGGAGGGGCCTGGCGCTGTGGCAGTGTGCCCGATGACCGGCGGTGGCGGCTGCACGCACGTACTCACGACACGTGAGTTCTGCGAGGCAGCGCGTGTCAGCGACGGGCGTGGCGGAGGTGCACAGCTGACCCTAGACAACCTTGACAAGCACATCCAGAAGAAGCTCCCCACACACGAGAAGATCCGCAGCTGTCCGAAGTGCAGCGAATGGGTGGTGGTCGGGACCAAGGCAGAGCCGCTCCTCTGCAAGGCATGCGGACACACGTTCTGCGCCGTGCGGGGCATGCCACGGTGTGGCGGCGAGGCTCATTTCTTCTCAAGCTGCGAACAGGTATGCTCACACACATTTGTTTTCTCCCACCTCCTACCTACAGTTCGCAAAGGCCAAGGTTGAGACAATGAAGCGCCGTGGCATCAACGTCACTGCAGAGGTGGAGGCAGTAGGCCAGATGCCCGAGAACTGCGTCCCTTGCCGCCGCTGCCAATCGTGGATCATGCGTGAGGAGGACCTCGTGCAGCGCTGCCGCTACATGGTGTGCAGGGAGTGCATGTACGAGTTCTGCTGGCTCTGCCTCACACCTGCAGTCAACCACAAGCACGTGCACACTGCCGACACACCACATGCCGACCGCGCTAAGCCGCCGGAGTGCGACCCAGACAACAGGTATGTCCTCATCTTTGTTGTCTTTCGATTTTTGTCTGCGTTTTTCAACTTACCTTCCTTCACCCCCCCCTGTAAGGGCAACCGTAGGTGAAGTAAGGTATAGTATTGAAATCGATGTGGGGGGGGAGTAAAGGGTCAATTTTACAAAACCAGATTTTGAGGAAAATTTTAGCCGAAAATGGGCCCCACGTATATAAGCAACCGGGCTCATATTTCTCAAAATTTAAGTGGTCAAAAAATTGTCCAATTTTCGAGATTGACCCCACCACTGCACGGGCGGAGCCCAAAAATGCAAATAAGGACCCTTTTTCAACTTACCTTCCTTCACCCCCCCCTGTAAGGGCAACCGTAGGTGAAGTAAGGTATAGTATTGAAATCGATGTGGGGGGGGAGTAAAGGGTCAATTTTACAAAACCAGATTTTGAGGAAAATTTTAGCCGAAAATGGGCCCCACGTATAAGCAACCGGGCTCATATTTCTCAAAATTTAAGTGGTCAAAAAATTGTCCAATTTTCGAGATTGACCCCACCACTGCACGGGCGGAGCCCAAAAATGCAAATAAGGACCCTTTTCAACTTACCTTCCTTCACCCCCCCCTGTAAGGGCAACCGTAGGTGAAGTAAGGTATAGTATTGAAATCGATGTGGGGGGGGAGTAAAGGGTCAATTTTACAAAACCAGATTTTGAGGAAAATTTTAGCCGAAAATGGGCCCCACGTATAAGCAACCGGGCTCATATTTCTCAAAATTTAAGTGGTCAAAAAATTGTCCAATTTTCGAGATTGACCCCACCACTGCACGGGCGGAGCCCAAAAATGCAAATAAGGACCCTTTTCAACTTACCTTCCTTCACCCCCCCCTGTAAGGGCAACCGTAGGTGAAGTAAGGTATAGTATTGAAATCGATGTGGGGGGGGAGTAAAGGGTCAATTTTACAAAACCAGATTTTGAGGAAAATTTTAGCCGAAAATGGGCCCCACGTATATAAGCAACCGGGCTCATATTTCTCAAAATTTAAGTGGTCAAAAAATTGTCCAATTTTCGAGATTGACCCCACCACTGCACGGGCGGAGCCCAAAAATGCAAATAAGGACCCTTTTTAATTTGTTCTCTTGAAATGTGTAATTTCATGTTTTCGCGAAAAAATAACGACTGATCCCACAAGGGTTGAAGGAAGGTGGTTGAAAACAACAATAACAACAAGGACAAGTAATTGCTAAGAAAAAAACGGGGTGTGCTGTGGAAAACCCCGCGCGATTTTCGAAACCACCGTAGCATCCTGGCGATTTGCTGGTGTGATCGATGTGTTGTAGTCTGTGCATTCTGTGCTTCTTCCGCACTCCAACGACGACGACAATGTGGGGAGCCTGTGGACAAAAACGAGCTGGAACACGCCGAGCCTACCGAGCCGACGTCCAACAACGCTATCGAGCAGATGGTGCTGGACGGAGAGGACAGCGCCCCTTCTTGAACGTTTCAGATGCTGGCGTCCCAGTGGATCTGGCAGCGTACGAAGAGCGTTAACATACCTGCAGAAGAGCAGAATGCTGGACGTGCTGTAGATTATTTCTACAGGATGGAGTTCCACATCACACCCCGTTTTTTTTCCGATAGCAATTACTTGTTTTTTTTTTACTTTCCGAAGCAATTGAAGTCTTCGCCACTTTCTCTCACATCACTCACATCACTCACCACCGTTTTCCACAGGGAGAAACGCCGCCTGGAACTGACGCAGAAGATGCAAGAGGCGGAGGCGGTCAGCATATGGAAGGGCTGCTCTGTGTGCACACGCTGCGACAAATGGCCGATCCCGCACAACGAGAAGGCCTACGCATGCCTGCAGTGCCCGAACATGTACATCTGCGAGGACTGCGAGCCGAAGGGGTGCTGTGTCGATGCGACCCACGTATGCCACCCTCAAGCAACATCTCTTACCCCTCAATCAAACCCCACCCCCAGGTTATGGACGAACTCCCACGCATTGAGTCCTCTGCGGACACACCGAAGGCGTTGACTGAGAGAGAAGACATTGACGTCGACGAGAGCTTTTGGAACGATATTCTGCCACGCGCGGATGAGTGGGAGTGTCGGGAGTGTTTGGAGCCATGCACCGGAGACACCTGTCCGGTGTGTGGGGAGAGACGTCTGCGTGGGGCGTCTAAGGTGCTGTGCCCTGGGGGGCACGAGATGGAGATGTCGTCGTCTACGTCGGGTGGGTACAAGGCGGGGTGGATCTGCACGCTGTGCGAGGAAGCAGGGCGCGACGAGCGTTGGTTCTGTGCACCGTGCCAGGCAGACTACTGCTACACATGCACACCACGCAGCGTCTCACCCGCCCTCAGCTGCCACGGCGGGCACACCCTCCGCAACATGCCCGACAGCACTGCCAAAGGAGAGTGCTGCGGTCCTGGATGCGACGTCGAGTTCCCCATACCAGGCAAACCACGCTGGCGCTGTGAAGCATGCGATTACGACCTTTGCCAGCATTGCTACAAAGGGAGGGTATGAAATAAATTGTGCTTTTTTCTTTGAAATTTTTTTCCATTTTTGTCCCACCACAGACGCCACCGCCGAATGTGAGAAAGCACTTCATCAATTTGTTCGGACTCCGTTCTCTGTAGAGAACTTTACGTTTTTTATTTTGGAGCACTTTTTTTTGGCAGAATTTCGTAACATGAGGAGCAAAAAAAGGCTGCTGCGTGTTGCTTTGATTGCACCACACAACAGTCTTTATCTCATTGTCAAAAAAGAATAAAAGGAAATATGCTACACCTCCTCCCCAAGTATGGCCATAAACCGTCTGCAAGCAATTCTAGCCTTTTTGACAGGTGATTTGTCCATACCAAAGGGAAGGGGCGCGCAAACTGGATTTATGCTGGGGACAAGATACCATTTTTTAGTACCAATTGCGTTTTTTTTTGGGGGAGGGAGGGAGGGAAAATAATTTTGGTAGGTAAATGTGAGGTCCAGTGTTTTTTTGAGTTAAACCGAAATTTTGGAAACTCAAAAGAAAAGAAAAAACACTGGTGACTCTAAAAATAAAAGATTGGATTTTAAACTTTTTTTATAAAAATAATTCAACAGGCGTGTGAACTCTGAGATGTTTTTGTTTTTGTTTTCACTTTTTAACTTTACCTTATTTTTGAAAAGGTGACTAAACACAGTGAGGCTTAGGTTCATCTTGTAAACTTTTTTTTTTGCGCCCATCCGTTGGGGGGTACGTCCCTGAATCATATGTTCATTTCAACCATAATATAAAAACGGAAAATGGCGGTTTTAATTTTTCTTTGAGCGCACAACGTTAATTTTTTTGATTTAAGGATGGTCTGCTTTCCCAAACCGGATTTTTAATTTTGAGAAAAGGAAAATTTGTTTTAAGAAAAGCAGGAAAGGTACGGGGATGGAAGGGGGGGGTCTGAAGCTGTGGTGGCATTGTTTGTCTTTTTTTATTACCCCGGTTTTCTGTTTTCTGTTTCTTGTGTTTTACATCTTCTCGCTTTGATTGGGCGCTTGCATTAACGACTGCCATTTGTCTTTGATTACGATTGTGATCTATACTAATACTAGGTGACAACATGGGGTGACTTGGGGGTGCATCTAAATCGACAATCTACATTGCCATTTTTTTTTCAGATGTAAACCACGAAATGGATGTAGGACTGCATGGTTGGGTGTCCACCCCCCGATACACCCGGTCATACCAAGGTACACCTGTTCACGAGAGGGCTTTGTATTTCAAGTCAATTTTTTTCGTATCGTTTTTTTTTTAACGTTCTTTGTGTGCTTTCTCTTTGAATGGAAAGTATATGAACATTGTTTTTCTTTCTTTCCTCTCTGTTAACGTTTAAAAGAAGGCTAAATAATACGTTTGCAGAGAGAGGCTATTTTGTTCAGGCTACCACAAAACATTAAAATAGCCGAGAAAGGAAAACATCCCAACCCAAAACTCATCTTTTCTTTGCAGCTCAAATATCCAGCAGGGCATTTATCTATGATACGTGATTTGTTTTATTATTTCCGTCTTTTTTTTTTTGATTATTTTTTCTCCATTTTCCACTAGCGACGTTTTTCTTTCTTGCTTTCCCATTTTTCTCTCTTCACATCCTCCACCGCTTTAAGCAAAACTGCACAAAAAAAAATAAATGGGAAAAAAATAGGTGGGCTTGGAATCAGAATTAAAACTTCAAACATTTTCGCCAACTGCTGTGTCCTCACTACAGTACTATTGTCTCTTTTTTTCGTTATCCGCTGAGAGAAAAGCGTGAAGACACATCAAAATTGGCTTTAAATCCTGTTTAATTTCTAACCACATCGTTCGCAAGGAAAGAAACAGCTACTACACTATCCTAGGAATGTGTGTGCACACGAGGCACATTCATCTTTCGAGTTTTTTTTTTTCTTCTTCTTTTTCAGGCGACCAGACCAAGGCTTGGAATTATCTTACAATCCTTTTTTCTTTTTTACCGCACCCCACGGGGGATGTTCATCTCGATTTTTTTGGTGAAAAAAATGGATTTTCTCCCCTCTCAGCAAAAGTGGGGGTGGTCACTGCACGGTGTACTGATCAAGGCAAAGTACTATAGTCGTCCCACCGTGTATGCAGTGACCCCCACCTCGGGGAGGCTACTGATTTAAATATATCGCCCCACAACACCCTCAAAGACATTAAAAAAAAAAAAGCAAATAAGAACCTTAACCTACAAAAGAAATGGCTATCTTCCCCCACTTTCAACTTCCATTCCAAATACCTTTTTTTTTTACATCTTCTGTTGTTGGCTGCAGGGAATTTGTGTTTTCATCCGCTTGGCATCGTACGTAAGTTGCCTGCACTAAAAAACTTCACTTTTTAGCACCCTCTCTTTAACCACGCCACAGACACCACACAAACACCTACCTACCTACCTACCCCTTTTTCTCTCACAAAGAGAAAGCCCCCCTCTCCAACCCACCTTTGTGAGGGAAAGAAAGGGGGGGAGAAAGGGAGAAGCCAATTCCCTTTTTTTTTTTTCGTCTCTTCTCTCCTTTCTTTCTTTACACACATTGCCAACCCTCCCCACTCCACCCTCCACCCGCCCTACAATGTGGAACGCATTCCGAGACGCTGCGTCAAAGGTATGCATTCGGGGAAAATCCTGATAGTCTATTATAACATAATAGACTATCAGGACTATAATATTATATTTCCACCTATCAAGAGACAAGGCAGATTCCATCCAACCCTCTTCTTGCAACCAAATGCAACCAAATACCCCAAAAAAAAAACCCTGGGTAATGGTACCAAACTAAACGGTGGGGTTGTTTGTAAAATCGTGGCTGCTATCTCTATAAAAAATGATATAAAAATATCTCTTTTTCTCAGATCGGAGATGAAATGGCAAGCGCATTGGATGGCCTGACGGAGACGAACCCTGATGGCTCTCCTGTGACCCCTGCGACAGGGACACCAGCGCGTGCGACGTCTGCCGCTCATGGACCGTCCGAGGAGGCCTCAATGGAGACTGAAGAGATCATCAACACTGCCGACACAGACGACGAGGCAGAACACGAGGCAGATAGAGCTGCACGCAGCAGTGCTGCGCAGGAGGACGATGAGGACTTCGCCGCTGCCGCAGCCGAGAACATTACAAAGTGGTTCTCATCAGCTTCCAGTGAGGTGTGTTTAAGGGTGGATGTTTTAGGTGTAAGAGGGTTGTGCTAATGTGTTTTGTCTATTTTTCAACGTCTGTACTATAATTCTCCCCAACAGGTAACAAAGGTTGTGAACAAAGTGGAGGAAGCCGTAGAGAAGAGCGTTGACGCCTTCCACGACTTTGTGGAGGCGAAGAAGACTGAGGCGCGTCGTGGTGGTGTGGAGAACACACTCATCGATGTGGCGGACTCGGTGGACAGCCTCAACGAGCGTCTTGAGGACCTGCTTGCACGCCACTCACTGCCGTCGGCAGGAGGCGACGACGCTGCGCAGAAGCAGGAAGAATTCGTATGTCACACCTCCCACACAGCGATTCGCCGTGCTTCACCCTCATCCCTCAACACAGTGCCGCGAATGGGCCAGCATCGCTGCAGGCCTTGAAGCCAACAAGCAGACCCTCGAGGACCTGCTCGAGGTCGAGCTCAGCGACGAGATGACAGAGCTCACGACGAAGCAGCTCGCGCGTGTCTCGGTCCTGCTCGACACGGGGTGCCACAAGTTCCCCACAGCGTCGCCCGAGCAGGCGCTCGTCCAGGAGGAACAGAACCAGAGGTACAACCACCCCAGAGTTTTCCTTGGGAGGGTTTCTTTTTGTGACTAATCATACTCCTCTTCCCTCAGAACCGGGAAAGATGCGTTTTTGCTTCCAACTCTGCATTTTTTTTCCAAAGGCGATGCTCCAGGGCTAACCCAGAGGCTACGAGGCTAACTCTGTTTCCTGATTTTTACTCAAATAATTCAAAAAAAAACTAATGACAGAGTTGTCCTGCAAACCGCGGAGATCACCCTGCGCGCAGCAGCCACCCCACCGGTCACACCGAAGGCCGCCCCGAAGGAAGCCGACGAGGCTGCGACCCCCACACCAGCACCCACACCACCCCAGGAGCAGACCACACCCCTGCCTGCATCTCCTGTGGTGGAAGCCACCCCACCGGTCACTCCGGTGGTCACTACCCCAATTCATACTGACGTCACACCAGCTGCAACACCCACACCCGAGGTGCCTGAAGTGGCAGAGACAGTACCGGAAGTGGAGCAACCCACTACGGAAGTGGTGCCGGAGTCTGTCGAGCAGGTGCAGCCGGGTGGGCATGTGTCCAGCGAGTCTGAGGAGGAGCTTGCCCAAGCTAACGCAGAAAGCTCGAACCCCGAGGACCCGGTGCACGTCGACCCTGTGGCTGAAGTAGTCCCTGCGACACCGACACCAACGCTTGAGATTGGTGGAGGGGAGGAGCCGTGCCCGTCGCCGTCGCCCACAGATGATCTTGTGCATGTACAGCCACCTAACACAGCAGGGAACAACGCATTTGAGTGGGATGATAAATGGTAAAAAAGGGGAAAGAAGCGACATCCACGTAACGCGAGATACGAAGGTGACGGCTGCGTGGAGATCACACGAAAAAAAAAGGAAGCGAGGTGACGATACGTTGTCAATTTATCAAAAAAAATGTGATATAGAGTTCTCAGAGAAGGGGTTGACCTTTTTTGTACGGTTTTTTAAAGGCTCTTCAGTCTTTTTGGAAAAAAAAAACAAAAACAAAAACCCATGTGTATAAAAAAGTGATACCCCTTTTGTGAGTTTCGCCAAAAAAAAATAGTAAAAAATAGAAAAGAATTATTGTGTGGAGATTTTTTGTGATTCCTTTTGTTATAGGATGACTAAGCATGAGAGGCTTAGGATCGTCTTATAAACGATTTTTTTTTTGTGCAAAAACTTTCCCCCTCTATGATATTTTTATCCCCCAATTTTTATTCAGCATTTTTATTAGACCCACCTGATTTTGCCCCAAAAAAAAAACCGGCTTTTGGCCCTATCCGGTCTATCCTTGCCCTATCCGGCCATATCCGGGCCTATCCGGACCTATCCGCGCCTATCCGCGGGGTCGAAAAATCAGAAAAAAACTATTTTTGTACTGTGTACTGTGTACTGTGTACTGTGTACTGTGTACTGTGTACTGTGTACTGTGTACTGTGTACTGTGTACTGTGTACTGTGTACTGTGTACTGTGTACTGTGTACTGTGTACTGTGTACTGTGTACTGTGTACTGTGTACTGTGTACTGTGTACTGTGTACTGTGTACTGTGTACTGTGTACTGTGTACTGTGTACTGTGTACTGTGTACTGTGTACTGTGTACTGTGTACTGTGTACTGTGTACTGTGTACTGTGTACTGTGTACTGTGTACTGTGTACTGTGTACTGTGTACTGTGTACTGTGTACTGTGTACTGTGTACTGTGTACTGTGTACTGTGTACTGTGTACTGTGTACTGTGTACTGTGTACTGTGTACTGTGTACTGTGTACTGTGTACTGTGTACTGTGTACTGTGTACTGTGTACTGTGTACTGTGTACTGTGTACTGTGTACTGTGTACTGTGTACTGTGTACTGTGTACTGTGTACTGTGTACTGTGTACTGTGTACTGTGTACTGTGTACTGTGTACTGTGTACTGTGTACTGTGTACTCCTTGTAGGGTTTTGTTGCCTTTTGGCACATGAATTTTGCGCCCAGTGTTGTGTTCACTGCTCTGAAGGTGCTGGCTCTCATCTACCGATGCATGGGGTAAGTGACACAGCGTCTGACCCGCCATCTGTAATCTTCTGGTTTCAACACTGCCTTTCAGTTCTGCATGCTGCATTCGCAGCGTCCCGAGCGTCTCACAACCTCTTATTACTCTTTGCCTGAGAAGGATGTGTTTGGACTCACTCAAACACCGTTCATCACTCTTGTGCCAAAGAAAACATCGGACAAACAGTACAAGTTCACGGGAGCAAAGGGGTGGACCCCTCCCTCTACGCGTATCGCACTAACGTAGCGAAGAAGATCCAGAGGTGTGCAGAACGTGATGCGGTCTATTTTCCGACAAAAAAGACGAAGGATAGTGCACGTGACCAGTCGTTCAATGGTGTGCTAATTTCGTCGCAAGATTTTGCACTGGAAGTTGAAGAACACTGCAAATGGTTCAACACAGATGAGGTTCGTCTCACAGTATTGATGTGCTCCACAACGGCAAGCCCTATCAAATATGAGAAGAGTGCTGAATGACTCTGGGGGCATGCGGATGACAAAAGATCATCTGCGGGGTGGAACAGCAGCCCGAAACTTCCACAGCCCAATCCGACTTCCTCTTCCAACCCTTTGTCTTGGAGTTTGAGGCGAAGATTACTGCCGAGAATGAAACAGATCTCTAACGTAGCTACCCAGTACCCAGTACCCAGTACCCAGTACCCAGTACCCAGTACCCAGTACCCAGTACCCAGTACCCAGTACCCAGTGCCCAGTACACAGTACGTATGGGAAAAATACGTGGGGTTTGGCCTGTACGGTCCTATCCGGCCATATCCGGCCCTATCCGGGCCTATCCGGACCTATCCGCGCCTATCCGGACCTATCCGGGCCTATCCGCGGGGTAAAAATCAGGTGGTAGACTGGCTTTTTCCGAAACTTTCTCAAATTCGTTTTTTTTATTATTGGGTTGTGTTTTTTTTGTGAGGCTGATTTCACCTTTCAGGGCATCTATTGAAAAATTGACAGCTTTTTTTGCGCAACACTCCGGGGGGTGGGTTCGATCACCCCACGGAGCGTTAGTATCAGCGTCCTAAAGACGTTTTGTTTTTGCACTGTCAACTTCACCTTTGGGTGCATGTGTTGACCCTCTCAAATACTTTCAATTTTGTGAACTGAAAGTATAATGAATATAGTTCACCTTTTTTCGTTGAAGTCGCAGTGACTAAACACGAGGCTTGGTTCATCTAAAGACCTTTATTAGCAATTTTTTTTGTAATCTCTGTGATACATATTTTGAGGTAGACTTGACACGAGAGGCTTTTCTATTTCAAAATCGCATATTTTAGAGAAAGAGGACAATACAAACGTATTTTCTCGATGGTGACAATAAAACGTCGATACTGCACACAGAAGAAGAGAAAAAAAGGAAAGTGGAGATTGCACAACTGTGGCAACACAACCGAGGCAACTACACTACAACAATTTATCAAAAAAAAAAAAAACAAAACAAAATATGCTCCAAACCGCAGAGTCAATCATTGGCAATCATTTTAGATATTTATTTTTCCGCACCACAAAAACAAAAACAAAACAAAACAGCGGGGGTGGGTGGGGATAATGGACATCACTAACTTCAAGTGGAAAATGAAAATGAACATAGAAGGCAAAAAGGGAAAAAGAACATTCATATTTTTTTTTGAACGACAGCCACGACGATGCTCGTCCATAGATGGCGGCAAATGGGTCTTGGCACTATTACTATTAGTGTCAAATTCCTCACTGAGGCTTAGGGTCATATTACAAAAAAAAAAGCCTTTTCTTTTTTTTTCTTCTTTTTCGATGAGAGGAATCGGTTGTAGGGGTTTTTTGACAACCCATGGGGTGTACGCGCCAAGAGGTGTTTTGTACAAAAACTCACTTGTTTTTTTTCGTACTTTTTTTCTTTTCGTATTTTTCATAGATACTGTGCACCCCAAGACTGGTTCACTTTCTATTTCACAACTCCCGTCTCTTTGTCCCCCCCCTTTTTTTTTTGAAAGATGTGTTCCGAAAGACACATTCATCTTTCCAATTTTCTTTGTCCCCCAAAAAATGCTGTTTTTTTTTCCCCTTCTTTTCCAATATGGCTACGCAACGAGAGGCCTAGGTTCATCTTACATTTTTTTTTTTTTTTCATTTTTCTTTTCTCCCCCCCTCAGCCCTCCAACCTTGCTTCTGGGCTGTTGCCATATTATGTGTCTTTTTATGAATTTCCCCCAAAACCCCCCCACTGAGACGTCTCCACCCCTTTGGGGGAGTGCCTTTATTCGAAGAAAAAGGAACCTTTAAAGGGACCGGGGGTGGGAATATGGGGTGCGATGATGGTTGTGCGAATAAAAAAGAAAGTTTTGTTTATGGTTATCTCCTCTCCACCCTCTCGCTCCCAGCCCCCTTCCTTCTTACACCTGCTTCAGATACGAACCTTTTGGGGTAAATTGGATTGAAAGAAAGAGAATATGAAGGTGTCTGCAGCAGTGCTGCTGGTGTGCTCCGTTGCTGGGTGCACCGCAGCTGTGGAGGAGGATGTGGATGTGATGCTCTCTCGCGATGTTGATGTGCAGAGCGCCGCCGAGCCGTGGCTCCTGTCGCAGCTCTTCCCAGGCGGTATGGTGCGCTACTTCGTGGAGACGAACACAAGCGACTCCACAGGTGTGGCGCCCCTGGCATCAGACGACGTGCGTATCAAGGGTGCCGTGCTCGAATGGGAGACGCGTACCTGCATCCGATTCGAACGCTGTGCCACGGAGGAGGAGTGTGCCATACCCTACATCCGCTTCATCTCCCACAAGAGCTCCTGCTCTTCCTACGTCGGTGCGCAGGAGTTTCCGAACAGGATTCGTGTCCGCGAGTCGTGTGGTATGCTTAGCCTTGTGCACGAAATCGGCCACGCGCTTGGTCTCAAGCATGAGCAGTCGCGCCGTGACCGTGATGAGTATGTGAATGTCGATCTGGACCGTGTGAAGTCCGGGTCCGAGCGCAACTTCGCACTGATGCGTCCTCAGGGGCGTGACCTTGGGCCGTACAACTACAAGTCCTTCATGCACTACTCCGAGTTGGCGTTCACCACAGGTGGCATCACCATCGAAGCGCCCCAGCACATCGGGCAGAGAACACACATGACCGACCTGGACGCGGAGGGCGTGCAGTTCCTCTACAGCTACTGCCAGGCGGTCGTGGAAGAGCCGCTCTGCGTTGCCTCGAAGGACGAGACAGCAACACTTTTGATTCCGCACTCAGAGGTCTTCAACGTCGACTTCAACGTGAACTACGGCAACCGCACTGTGGTCGTGTTGTACGAGGGAACCACTATCCCTGAAGGTCTTCTCGAGGTCAACTACGAGGCAGGAGAGGAGCTTGTCGAGATGAACTTCACCAACATGTCCTTCGTGCCTACCCAGGCGCATGCAGGAGAGACCTACACCCTCAGCACCACCTTCACAGGCGACGAGGGCACGTCTGCGACCTGTGCAGTTGTGGTGCAAGTGGCCGACGCCGACACCGTGTGCTTCGGCATCAGCGGCAGCGACCCGCGTGTGTGCAGCGGCCACGGCAACTGCACCGCCTCCCACCCCTCCGTGTGTGCGTGCGAGCCCGGCTTCGGAGGTGTCGACTGCAGCGGTCTGGAGACATGCCCGAACAACTACAAGTTCTCCTTCGATGAGGAGAACCTTGGGTTCTGGAAGCTCAGCGACTTCTACGAAGTGGAGGCAGACATTGGCCACGCAGCCGTAGGTGACGGCAGTCTGCGTGTCGGGACCATGGAGGGTGCCTCGGGTGAGTACGGCATCTTCGACCCCCTCAGGGAGGCCAACCCCAACAAGGTCACGCTGTACATGTCCTCTATGGAGCACGACAACCTGCCCTCCTTCTACCTGCGCTACGGCACAAGGAAATGCGTGGAGCTGCACATGGACAGGACCGGCGAGTGGGAGGTTGGATCCGAGCTGACTGGTGTGCGCTACCAGCGCAACAGGTTCTACTACGTGGACATCCGCATGGACTGGGCAGCGCACACATCGACCATCTACGCTGACGGTGTGCTGCTCATGCGTGATGCTCCTATGGACTCGCGTTGCCTGGGACACGGGATCAACCGTGTTCGTTACTCCGGCAAGGGGTGGATGGACGAGTTTGCCGTGTGGTGCACCAACTACGTGGTTCTCTCGGGATCTCTGGCCGACGGGTCGACGGAGGACGAGCTCAGGACAGGCGGTGCGATGCTGACCCTGACGCTGGTTGGAGGCTCTGACACATGGGTGCAGACTGAGGAGGCGAAGCTTGCCATCATCAAGTCCCTGGTATCCGACACACCTCTGCCCACTGGGTGGAACTCTATGCTGAACGAGATGATCACCACCGACCTCGTGTCTTTCACCGCTGGAGGCAAGCAGGTTGTTGTTGGGCCACTGAACCCTTCCCTTCAGTACGAGACCCAAGGTGACGAAGGCGTGTACGTTAAGCTGACGGGAGACATGTTCACAAGCGGTACTGCGCCCGACCAGGAGCCGAAGGAGCTGTTCTTCCGCGTCCTTGGGTCGTGCCACGCGAACGATGTGATTTCCTTCGACCACTCAACTGAGGCAGTCAATGCAACCATCTTCACCAACGTGACCGCGGCAGGAGCTGGCGCACTCATCCTTGAGACACCTTCGTGGCGCACGGCTTTCAAGCCTAACGTGATTCGCGCAGACTCTGCCAGCGTCTTCGTGCGTGTGCTGACCCTCGACGCGTCTGTGCAGGTCGACGTCGTCTCCACGACAGGCGACGCCATCGAGATCCTTCTTGCTGACAACAGCACGGACCTGCAGCACCGTGTCGGCACAAACGAGTGGGACATTATCCCTGATGTGCTCACCGTGGGTGTCTACCAGAAGATTGCATTTGACTTCAACTGGGCAGAGCGCTTGTATGCTGTGAGCGTTGATGGCGTCGTCCTTGGCAGCGGTGTCCTCCCTGAGACGATGGTTGCGGTTGCCTCTTTGGGCGTGCAAGCGCAGCAGGTGTCCCCTATTGTGATCATTGACGAGGTTGTGTTTGGCTGTGCTAACCGTGCACCGGTGTTCTCTGTTGCGCCATGCCCGGTTCCTGGGCAGGTTGGTGCGACGCTGGAGATGCACGAGGGCACACACCCGCTGAGGGCAGAAGACAGAATTGCACTTGTGCCGCAGTACGCACAGGACTGCTCAGACGTGGAGAGGCACTGCGACCGCCTAGAGGCGTGCTCGAACACCACAGGCCTGCTCTCCCTCGTGGCAGACAACAAGCTGCAGTGGACCATGGGCCTGCTCAAGAAGCTGCGCTACGAGACGTCCTACGGTGTCTGCTACTACTCTGCCACAACCCAGACCTACGAGCTGCTCCAACAGACTGTCACGACCTGTGCCCGTCAAGGGTGCCCCTGGAAGGGAAAGCACGGCCACGGAAAGGGAAAGGGAAAGGGCAAAGGCAGCCACTCCAAGGGACACGGAGGGAAATCCGATTCCGACTCGAACTCGAACTCTAAGTCGGACTCTAAGTCGAAGTCGAAGTCGAAGGGCCACAGCCACGGAAAAGGTAAAGGAGGAAGAGGAGGAAAGGGAGGCAAGGGAGGAAGGGGCGGACGTGGCGGCAGACGTCACTAGACTTTCGACACACCCCAACCATCCCCCACCCCCGCAAACTTAAACCATCTTTAAACAATCGTTCTTCCTCCCAAATGCGAGCAAAAAAAAATTGGGTCATGCAAGTAAACCGTTTTTGTTTGACAAACCTTCAGTTCCCGTGTCACATGACTTGGCCTCGTGTTAAGTAAAAAGGTGTTACAGTGTCATACTTTTGATGTTCTGAACGTTCAGAGCGCAGCTGGTGGGCAATGCCCATCCACACCGTGTTCTATTCGATATTACTGCATTTTTTTCTACCTCTTTTTTCTTTTCTTTGCGCAACGTTTTCTATTGTGTCTTGCACATAGCATGCCACCCAAACACCGTGTCGTCGTGCAAGGAGAACCCTCACTCACCCCTTTGCGAGGATCCGAACGAGCCCCTCTCCCTCCAAGCCCAATCGTATTGTTCTGTCCTTATCATTTGCAACCCGATGGTGCTCGCCACCTTCACCCATTGTGACGAGCGTGTGTGTCCTTCTTAAAACAACCTGAGAGTGTTCACACATGAACCCCACACTCAACCCCCGAAAAAAAATGTGTCTGGAGCTCACACGAGGAAAGCGAGGTGTCTACACGTGATCAATTATTCAAAAAAATATATACAGTGAGAGACTGTCTATACGGCAGCTACACCCAACTGCTGTAAACATCCTAGCCCTTAACGGCGACGTTGTTTTTGCACAGCTTTTTGGCACAATCGATCTCTCCGCGATTGCAACATAAAGAGTCTCCAGCATCCCTTTTCCCCATTATTTTTACTTAACCTTCCGGTGCATTAAAAGAAAACGAGATGTCTAGTTTTTGAACGTCCTTTGTGTGATTTCATCGGGTCTGGCATCGTATGTGGGTCAATCGGAGGTGAATTCAAATAACTACCATTTTAGTATGGACCACTCACTTCCCACTCTTTGCGTGCACCTCGACTGAGATGCGTTTTAGCACGTTTCAACTACTCTTTTTTTGTTTCTTTTGGTTCATCATTCTCGCTCTGCATACCCCGTAGAGGATATGCGGACACTTCCAAGAAGTGTAATCCATCTTGCAGTGCGAGGCAACTACCGGAGGCTAAAAAAAAAAATGGGATCAAGTCAAACCAAGAAAAACCCCTCGTTTTTCGCACTTTAGAGCACACAAAAATATAGCCAATTTTTTTCAAATAAGGGTAAACCTCTGGTTAGTGTGTACACAGCTTACCACAAAAGAGGTTTGCTTCCCCAACACGAAAAAAAAGCTTATGTGATGTGCTTTTGTGAGAGGTCAAAGGATGGGGCCAAGAAGAGAGCTTAGGATGGCCACGTGCTTATTGTGCTTGCTGTTATTTTTCTTAACTAAGGGGTGACTATGCACAAGAGGCTGAGGTTCGTCTTATGAACTGTTCTTTTTTATCGAACGAAAAAACCTTATTACAAATGGGCAGGTGAACACCACAGAAGTCACCCCTCTGGCCTCAATTTTTTGTGGACGAGAGCGAATATCGTTCACCCCCAAAAAATGCCACTCCAGGGGGGTACAATTTCAATTTTCTTGTATCTCTTTTTTCCCCATTTTTTTTCGACTCGAGACGCATAAAAAAGCGAATCTTCTTCTTACGTGGGTGTTCACATACCACATAACCCTTTTCTTCTTTCTGAACAAGCAGCGAGCTGTTTGGATCAAATTCCGACCCCATCCCCCTTTTTTTTTGTGAGGTGAGTAGCGCACCTACCAACCTTCACTTTAAGGTGATGCTTAGCTACGGGCTTCGATTATTTTTTTGCGTCATTTTTTCATTTTTGTTTTTCATTCCACACAATGTGTTTGACAATACCTGCAGAGAGCTGCGGTTTATAGGTCTTTTATCATCGCATTCAGGCTACCGTACGGTAACATATACTGACCGTAAAAGTGTTTGACCTTTTCTGGGTTTTTAGGAGAGTTTTGAGTAGGGACTACCGGGGTCGTACGTACTCCCACGTCAGAGGTGAAATTCTTAGATCGCGGGAAGACGAACTTCTGACAAGAAATGTCTTCATTAATCAAGAACGAGAGTTTGACCTTTTTTATGGTCAGTATATGGTATCTGGTGTAGCGGAGAGTACTCTTTGCTGGAAGTGCACCAGATGGTGCATTTCGCTGCAAAGTGTGTTCTTTCTTTTGGATCTTTTTCTTTGGAAGAGGTGTTTGTGCGAAGTCTTTCCGCATAAAACAGCCAAACCCTTTTATAATTTCCCCATCAATTCTCGCATTTTTTTTAGCTTCCCTTTTATCAGAGGGTGTCGGTACAACACACATATTTTCACTTCTCTTTCTTTGAGTCCTTTTTCCTGGTTGTGTTGTACTCCGCCCTTCCCTCCCCTACTACGACGTGTCTTTTCTTTTCTCTTTCTTTTCTTTTGTCTCTTTTTTGGGACAGTGTATACCAGGTATGTATATAATAGCTGGTTAGGATTTAGGATTTTCGGGGGAAAGTGTCACTTCTCGTTCCCTCGCCCCCCTCTTCTTGTAGTTGTTTGATCAGTTGCATACGCTCCACATACACTATCTACCTGTTGGGTGGTGGTGTTGCGGAGCACGGCTGGGGGTGAGTGAACTGATGTGACACTTTCGCTCACAAAATAGCGTAAAAAATATTTTTTTTTTTTTTTAAAACTCCCTGTTTTTAGCGCACCTTTCGTTTTCTGGTTGTGCAAAATAATAAGATCGGTTTTTTTTTATTTTCTTGCGAAAAAAGGGCTTGCAGATGAAGTCGCACCGCGAGCTGCTGGTCTTTGCATGTCCACAGTTTTGTAGGGTAGTGACAGCAAGGTAAACAAAAGAAAATATAAAGCCCTTCCAAAAGCAACACCTTCAGGCATTGTATCATACTTTGTCTTTTTGTTTTTGTCAAAAAGAGACACAAGAATACTTTTTGACAACGGATTTTTTTGTCGATATTACGTGAAAATATATTTCATAAAACAGTGTAGAGCATATCTTCGGATTGCACCGACACTATGTAATGTCGTCTCTCTTCCCTTTTTCCCCCCCGCCACCTATGTTTAAACTGCAGAGCCAGATTTCTTTCATATTCCGAACATTTTTTTTTGAAAAATCTAGCCACACACATAATGTGCCTTACATCCAGGACCCTGACGTGTCGTGGGGTTTACTGTATGTAGGAGAAATATGCATTATCGTTGGTGGTTTTATTGGCCACTTTTCGTGTCTGGCAAAAAAAAAAAAAATAATTGTTCCCTCCCAGGCTTTGCGCTAATTTTTGGCCCTTGGCCCGGGATTTTTGGATATTTTTGTGGTGCGTTTTTTTTTTGCAAACCGGGGTTTCCTTAAGAAAACCAGAGAATCTCGTATTTCATAGTAAGGGTACTTAAGAGCGTTTTTGTACACACATGTGACCCCACCGTGGAGAGCAATCAGCTCGCGCAATCAAAAGAAAGCAGAGAAAAGGGGAAAGAAAAAAAGACAAAAGTTGGGTACCGTGCGCCTGCGGCGCTACCTGTTCCCTACCCTACTTTATTTCTAAATATGATGTACTTATGTACAGTGTTCACAGTGCTGTCGTGCCTGATCAGGCTGGTATGGCATTCGCCATACCTATTAAATTTGGTTTTTTTTCCTGGTAGGGCAAGGTCCGCCCTCCTGCCCTACCAGGATTATTTTATTTTATTTTTTTGAGGAGGGGTTCGGCAGGCATTTTGCTAACCATCGTTACGAGTTTTTGGCGTTTTTTTTTCTCATCGTTTCATCGACCGTGGGAGACCAGAACGCGACTCAATTGGTCAAACGCCGAAGGAAAAGGAAGCATGCAGCATGGCGGAAGAAAAAAAAGTAGCGTACCGTGCGCCTGCGGCGCAAGATTGCAATGCACCCTTCCCATGACATAGTTTGGCTGTAAAAATGGTCAATTTGCATTTTAAGCGCATTTTTTTTTGAAATGTTGCGTACCGTGGCTTCGCCAGAAACTTTCGTTTTTTAGAAAAATACGTAAACCCCCCCCACGGATATTATTTACCTCCACTTATTATTTACTTCACGGGTATTATTTACTCTCCCGTTTATTATTTACTCCAAATTTAGTAAATAATATCCGGAGGGGGGGTTTAAGTAAACTTTACGGAAACTGACGTTAATTACGAACGACAGCGCTACTTTATGGCAACATTTTTTAGAAATACCGTGGCTTCGCCTGGAACCTTTGGTTGCCGTGGTTCTTTTATAGATCTACTGAGGTTACTGATACGACAGCTGACACCCACTACGGCTTGTGGTTCACCCTCCCCACCCGCCTTTCACGATTTTGTGCATCAGAGGGGAGAAAGAGCCTCACCTTTTTGCACTGGCAGGGAGTCGCGCGCGCGAAGCGCGCGCAGCGACCGCTTTTACGGGGGGAAAGCTCGGGACCTTTTTTTGCGGGTTTTTTTTGGCCTGCCCTACCAGTGCCCTACCTATTAAATTTTTTTTCAAAACTCAGCAACAGCACTGAGTGTTCATTTTCTTTTGAGTATGACAATGCGCTGCTGAACCGTCTCCACCCTCGCTGCGTGAGGGCGGCACCCCCTCCGAGGCCACAACCGTCCTGGTTTTTGTTCTCACTCTTCTCTGTGGTCACAGAAACATCATAGCTTCTTCAGTACATTGGTGTTTCCAGTCAAAACACCACAATTTTATGCCAAGTTGGGTTTTCAGACTGAAAATGACCCTTGTTTACGGTATGGGTTCATATTTGTGAAAATTTGATTCACTGAAATTTTGTCCATTTTTCCGTATGTCCCCCACCACAAGCCGGGATTGGTTCGGAAATGCAACAAAACGACCTCTTGGACGAAAAAGAAAAGGAAAATTACGCACTTTTTGAGACCACGGTTTCCTTACTAAAACCAGGAGGAATCTCATAGTTCATAGTAAGGGTACTTTAGAGTGTTTTTGTACACACATGTGACCCCACCGTGGAGAGCAATCGGCTCGCACAATCAAAAGAAAGCAGATAAAAGGGAAAAGAAAAAAAACGACAAAAGTTGGGTACCGTGCGCCTGCGGCGCTACCTGTTGCCAACAGCCAGTCAAAAACACCACAATTTCATCTGAATTTGGGTTTTCAGACTGAAAATGCCCCTTGTTTAGGTATATGGGTTCATATTTTGTGAAAATTTAAGTCACTAAAATTTTGTCCATTTTTCCGAATATGCCCCACCACAGCCCGGGATTGGCTCGGAAATGCCACAAAACACTGTTTTTTCACCCCCAGACGTAACCCTATTTGAGGTGCGTTTTTTTGGGCCCGAAACACGATTTTTCAGATTTTTTTCCAAAAGTTAGCGCGAAGCCTGTTCCCTCCAAAATATGATTGCCTTCCAGGTCTCTGAAAGCTTTCCCTTTCGCACCTTTTCCTCCCTTCTCTACCCCAATTTTCCACAGAAAAAAAAAATGTGACCAAAAAAAAAATTAAAAAAGTTGTCAGAGATGGGGTGTCCCGGCGGTACCACACTAACACCCACTTACGCACACTTTCACCCACTTTCACCCCATTTCACCGAATTACACCTACTTTCACCCCATTACACCCCATTACACCCACTTACACCCCATTACGCCCCATTACACCCCATTACACATGAATTACAACGCCTTGGTGTTTTGGTCTTTACTAAAGGGATGTGCGGACGACACCAAAAAAATTGAATTTTTTTGCGATATTGGGTGCTCCAAAAATTTGCCGGAACCGAAAATCGTGTAGTTTGGGGGTATTGAGGCCAGAAAAAATTTGTGTGAATACATGAAAATATTCCTGATAGGGTGGCATTCGGCCAAAACATCAGCTGTTTTGGTCATTTTTGCCTTGTACAGTGCTGTGTACTGTGTACCTGTGTACCTGTGTACCTGTGTACTGTGTACTGTGTACTGTGTACTGTGTACTGTGTACTGTGTACTGTGTACTGTGTATACTGTGTATACTGTGTATACTGTGTATACTGTGTATACTGTGTATACTGTGTATACTGTGTATACTGTGTATACTGTGTATACTGTGTATACTGTGTATACTGTGTATACTGTGTATACTGTGTATACTGTGTATACTGTGTATACTGTGTATACTGTGTATACTGTGTATACTGTGTATACTGTGTATACTGTGTATACTGTGTATACTGTGTATACTGTGTATACTGTGTATACTGTGTATACTGTGTATACTGTGTATACTGTGTATACTGTGTATACTGTGTATACTGTGTATACTGTGTATACTGTGTATACTGTGTATACTGTGTATACTGTGTATACTGTGTATACTGTGTATACTGTGTATACTGTGTATACTGTGTATACTGTGTATACTGTGTATACTGTGTATACTGTGTATACTGTGTATACTGTGTATACTGTGTATACTGTGTATACTGTGTATACTGTGTACTGTGTACTGTGTAGAAACACGGTAGAAACAAGGGGAATCGGTTATGTAGCCACGCCAGTAAAAATTTAACACCGATGGCACTGTACGCATAAGTGCATAGAAAAAATCGTAACACAACGTGTAATCTGTGGTGGTCAAAAGTGCAAAATTCCTTCGGCAATGGTCAGCCAGGCAAATTTTTTTTGCTCCACTCTCCAAAAAAAATTTTGTTGTCACCTTTTTTGGACTTTTCGTGTTGAAAAAACGGGGGGAAAACGCAAAAAAAGCAAAAAGTTTAAATTCCCTCCATTACACTCCATTACACCCCATTACGCCCCATTACACCCCATTACACCTGAATTACGCCGTGCCCGGGACACCCCAAGAGAAACAGGAAACCCAGAGGGGTGAAGTGTTGACTGTTTGCAATACCTTCCCTCATGTTTTTTTTTTGTTTTGTTTTTGGTTTTCCCTGTTGGTGACTGAGCATGAGAGGCGTAGGTTTGCACCAATATTTTCTCTTTTTATTAGGTATACTGTCACGAGAGGCTGTATTTCAAGCCAACAACTTTTTCTTCAATTTTCTCCCCTGTTTTGTTCCTGCACACCATAATGATTTTTTTTTGTTGGGTCAGGAAAGGAAGCGATGGAGAGCGCAGGGGTAGAGTACCAGTCGCGTCTCCTCTCTTCCCTTCTTACCACACATTTAAAAAAATATGACAAAAGCTGTACGTAGCCGGAGATTCACTGGTTCCACGACGCTGTCTTTTTTTGTTTTGTTTTTTTATTTTTATTTGGCAAAATATTACCACCCCGCTCTTCCCCACCCCCCACCCCCAACTTTCCCCCAACTCCTTCGGTCAGGTTAGACTGTCAAAACGCCTTCATTCATGAGATGAGTTTCTCCGAACAACAGGGCACAGTCTATTTCCTGGGAGAACGTGTGTGGGGAAAGATACTGGAAAAAAGCTAAAAAAAAAAAACAAGGGCCGGTCTAACTGTCTATTCATAAGCATTCAGAGAGTGGACATTGGGCCGCAGTCTATTGAAAGAAGGAAAGAGAAAAAACGGAAATGTGGTTTAACTTCACTTTGTTCTTTACCCCTCCTGATTACCATTTTCAGTGAAAGGCAGTTGAAGGCATAAAATATGGATTTCAACAGCTTCTTAGATGGGTTTGTTCGGAGTAGCAAGGCGGCGAAGGTGCAGCAGGAGCAGCAGCAGAGACAGCAACAGGCGCAGAATATGTACCACCAGCCAGTGTCGAGCCAACCGCAGCAGCAAGTGCCGCAGCAGCAGCAGCAGCCACAACAGCAACAACCACCGCAGCAGCAGCAGCAGCAGCAGCAGAGAGCCGCCATCGACCCCCTAGCAATGATGTTCACGCACCAAGCCCTGCACCGCCAGCAGAACGACCCCGTCGCAATAGTGTGCGCCCGTACGGGACTCACAGTGCAGTACGCAAAGTTCAGTTTGGAGGCAACGAACGGGGATGTGGAGAAGGCTGTGCAGTTGTTCAATGAGAGGAGGAGCACGCTTCCGGCGGAGGCGTTTGCGCAGCAGCAACAACAGCAGCAGCAGCCACAACACCAACAGCCACAACAACAACCACACCAACAGCAGCAGCAACAGCAACAGCAGCAGCAGCAGCAGCAGCACCTCGACAGCGACTTCTCAGACTTCGCAACAGCAACCCAACCACCCACAGCCCAGCCTGCCGACGACGCCTTTGGCGACTTCGAGAGTGCAGTTCCCCAACCAACACCAGCAGCAGCAGCACCAGCATCAGTACCAGCACCAGCACCCCCCTTGCAGGCACCTCCGCCTGCCAGCGACTTCGCAGACTTCACAGACTTCGCTGCACCTACGCCACCTACACAGCAGATCGCACCTGCAGCCGCACCTCCCATCCAACAGCAACAGCCACAACAGCAGCACATCATCGACGACGACGACTTCGCTGACTTCTCCCAACCCACAGCAGCACCTGCCACCATCACCAACATCCCCACCCAGGCTTCCGCGCCTACAGCACAACCACCAAGGCAGCCACAGCCTGAATGGGGCGCACTTCCCATGCTCCCTGGCGACGAGGTGAAAGCGAAGGCTGAGCCTGAGCCTGAGCCTGAAGCACCTGAGGACGACGACTTTGGGATGTTCCAGTCTGCACCACAGAGCACTGTGCAGAGGGACCCTCCTGCACGCCACTCGCCGACAGGCAGCCAGCCGTCACCAACTGAGATGTTGTCCACAAACCTCCCAGCAACGAGCCCGCTGTGGACGGAGTTCCGCAACCTCATTGTCAAAGGCGAGGAGAAGAGTGTGGAGCTGTCCATCCTCCTCGAGGGCATGCTTGCGGCCGGGCGCGTCTCGCAGGCAGGCGTCTCTGCTGCGGCAGGGGACATCTCGTTGACCAACCGTCTTGACGACTCGTTGCTGTCCATCCTACGTACACCCCTCCTCAGCATAGGTGGGCTCTATAACGTATGCGACCTGGCATCTGCTGCGGGATGCCCACCCCAAGTTATGTCTGCCCTCTCAGCTAAAGCAGCATCCTACACCAATGAAATTAAAAGAGTCGTTTCTGAACGCGATTTCTCGTCTGCAGTGAGAATCAACAAAGAGCGTCAGGCCTGGGCGCTAACAGAGGGCATGCAGTTGTTGCCGGCTATCAGTGATAAAAGGTATGTCAAAAATGGGAAATTGGGGTGGGAAAATTTTTTTTTTTTACAGAATTCGTTCGGGTCTGGAGAGTCTGTCGCTTGCAGAAAGGTCGTTGACATTGATGATGTTGAAGGCTGGCACGACGGATATCCCTGTCCTCGCTGTGTCGTGTATGGAGTCGATAGAAGAGGTGAAGCGAATCAGCAAGCTTTCGAAAATCGCGTCGCAATCTTTGAGCAGCGCAGCGACTAAGCCGTGGGTGGCAACAAAGCTTGCAACTGTTGTGTCGGTCATTGATGAGGTATGCCTTTTAAAAATAAAAATGGTTCAAAAGTGTACCTACATCTTGGACAAAGCCAAGGGGTTTGTTAAAAATAACAACAAAAAACAGTGGATATTACACAACGTAACCGAGGCAACTGCACTACTCCAACAATTTATCAAAAAAAAATACTTTATTCCACCAAATAACAAACACAGCTTGCCATGACATTGGGTATTGGGTTTGCATAGAGAAGAAACTCAAGGGGGAGAAGTTTGGGGAGTGTTGTATAGACTACGGCGGATCGTGATGGGGCCTTTCCAAACGAAACAAACTAGATCCGTTTTGCATTATTAACGTTACATTTTTTTTTGTTCAGATTATGTGTACACGAGAAGGTGCCTTCATGGTTTTCAAGCTTTTCTTTTAGCTTGAAAGACTGAACAACCCTTTTTCGAGCGTTGTTCACCTTTTTTTGAGGGCTTTTTTTCTTCCTTTGGGTGGACGCAAAAGCAAACCCATCATGGGAGATATCCCTGACACTATCGTGCAACCCAAAACCTGAGTTCCTGAGTTGAGTTGATGGCAAAAAAGAAAAAAAGTTTCTGGACGACGTTGTGCACAAGGACCTACCTCGGTCGGTGATTTGTCGGTACAACAAAAAGCGATGTCAGACCAGAGTGTCCTTGATGTCCTTGATGTCTGCCATGTTCTTGAGGGTGAGGTGTGCTGTTCTTTAGTAGCCCCTATCCCTTTGGTGATGTTTGAGTACTCTTTATGAACCATTGTCGATGCAACAAAAAACAGACAAAATAGTGGAGTTCATCCTCGGGTGTCTACACTAATACAACCAAGTTTTCAGAAAAAAAGAAATAAGGGCACGGTAATTTTTTTTCTCGGTAAGCGTCAGACCACATCTCAAAAAAAAGTACGCACGCACGCAAAAAAAAATTATACAGTAAAAAAAATTATGAGTGGTGAAAAAAATTATGGTGAAAATTACAAGGGGGGAATACAGGTGGGACAATACTACAGGGGGAGAATACAGGGGGAAAATACAGGGGGCAATACAGTCGGAAAGTAGCACAGAAAAATGTACTTTTGATCACGTGACAAAAATCATTCTTCGGACGATTCTGCGTCAAGGACTGGGTTGAGTCTCCGTCTCTTTGGAGGCCTCAACGTAAAAGAAAGCTCTGAACCAAGAGAATCTGAACTCTCCCCCCCACACGACGAAACATCATCAACACTCATCGCATCCTCCCTCGCAGTCGCGTTCTTGGGGGCTGCTTTTGGGGCCTTCTTTGCCGAGGCCTTCTTCGCCGACTTCTTTGCCGACTTCTTTGCCGACTTCTTCGCTCCTTGTTTGACGAGATCTATCTTAGGGGTGCGTCAGTCCCTTTTCTGTGCAGACTTCACAAACAAGCTGCACTTTTTTGTACACAGTTGTTAAGCTGGCAGGTGGGTCAGGGCAACGGGTACCTCCACAATGCGCACACCTCTTCCTGATGGCTTTGGAGTGATTCCACAGCAACCATTCCACGTGGGATACGCAGCTGCTCACTTTTTTAATGTAGAAAGTATTTTTCCACCGCTCCGACACTCCACTCCCACACGTAAAGTCTGCCAGAAACTCGTCATCCTTTTCTGGCCCGGTTGTTGAAGAGGTAGTTCGAAGTATCGCCCTCGGTTTCCCACAGATTGTGCAGTCGACGGACCCCACTACGTATGCCGTAGCCAACCATTTTTTCACGCTGTTTTCCTCCGTCACCCTGCGAGTTTTTGCGTTGGTACTAGAAGGGCGATGTTTTTCCGTCTCTCCTGAATTTGATAAGCGTACTTCCGCAAAAGAGGACCATGAACCGTCTTGCTTCTTGACCGGGTACGGCATCAACGGCACAGACGATGTTGCTTGCTGAAACTGGAGGAGGTACGGTGAGTCGCGTTTGACGAACTGTTTCCAGTCGGTTTGAAGCTGCGCGTTGCTCTCAGCCTCCGCGCGTTTTACCTTCCAATGTGGGATGTTGTACCGCTGGTTCAAGAGTTCCCGGATCTGGGTCTCCTCTTCCTCACACGTCGGTGGAAGCATCTGAATCTTATTTCCCGAGTAAACACACTCACTGAAGCGCTCCGATATTTCAGTGAAACACCTCTGTTGACACCCTTCCACCAACTCTCGCTGCCGCGGGTCCTCGCAAAATTTGCGCACCTCCTTCAAGGAATTGCACGACGACAGCTTGTTCTCCATGTCAGGTGTACCAAGCGCATCGCGTGCAAAACCTGCCCCATACAGGCCATAATTTAGCGAGGGCATCACGCGCTCTGCCCTCTCTAAATACGATCTGCCGGGACAGGTCCGGAAACACACCATTGCTTCGAGTCCACACAGTTGGAAGAAAGACAGGAGGCAGACGCGGACAGACCAGTGGGAAATGTGGTGGTCCCCTCCACCGTCTGTCTCCAGTCCGACAAAAATAGGCCTGTCTTTCAGTGTCCGAACCAAATTCAAGAGCTCTGCCATGTGTCGCAGTGAGTTGCTTCCCTGCAGAACCTTGCACTTCACCCGGACGTACGCCACCCCTTGTGAATGACCTTTTTCAGGTGCCTCGCTGGTCGTGGGGACATCCACCAGTAGGGAGACACTTGGTACAATCCCAAGCACGTTGCAGTCGTGGTCAGCGACTCCTACGCTGTCCTGGTCTGCGGTGGAGATCGGCTGTAAGCACTTCTTCTGCCTCAGCGTGCTGGCAACCGGCAAATCTGGAGTTCCTATCGGCACACCGCATTTATCGTCGCTACATATCATTGTGACGTCAATGCCAGAATCACGCAAAAACGAACAATAATCCTTCAAGTAGTGATGGATTTTGTTGACGTACTCACTGTCCACGTGGGGCGCGCGCACCGTGCGCTTCTGTGTTTTGAAGCACAGCGGAAAGCGCTTCTTGTACCTCCGAGCAATAAATGTGTTCTCATTCGGAGGCCAGAATTGGTACGAAACGTACGGCCTGCTGGGACGTAGCGCACCAGGGGGGAGGCGTTCGTCGACCTTGTCCATGAGTTGTCGCAGTGATGGGGGGAGCGCCATACGCAGCACAGAGCCGTGTCTCCGTTGGTCTGTGCCAACACCACATTCTTCGAGCACTGCCCACAGCTCGTTCCAATAGGGTTGGAACTTGTCCGTTTTTTCAGCTCCTTCAGGCACGTCCTGTTCGGAATGTAAAATCTCGGCCACTTCTTCACCTGTAAAATCGTTGAGAAGAAATTGCTGAACCACGTCATCCTTGTATGCATCGACTGTGCGGTCTCCAGTTAACAGCGCATAGATGTTGCGAAGCTGCGGCTTCGGGATGCCGGTGGCGGTCTGTAGCAGAGCAACAGTTTCTTCCCTTTGCTTTCGAGTGTGGAACCCCTTTGACTCCTGCACACATCGCCTGAACGTCAACTGGCACTCCTCCGTCTCCTCGTCCGCGCCTGCTGGGAGCTTAAACGCCAGGATGGTCGAGGGAATTGGCCCCCCGGGCCGGTACACATGCATCGCAACGCTGCAAGTATGGCAACCCAAGTAGTTCATGGCCTCAAACCTCTTGCGCCTATCTTGCGGTAGAATATCCCCAATGTTAACGATTTCGTAATTGCCAACGGACTCCATGGCAGACACAAATGTATCAACAACCTTTTCTTCAGGGTTCGCCTGTAGCAAGATGCTATGCTCGTAGTGCAGACCGGGGTCTCGTGACGGGAGGTCCCTGCTCCGCACGCTCCTCACCGCGTCGCGGTTCCGGTCTAGACTGGAGATCACCTTGTTCACGCTGTCGTACAGTTTCTTGAGGTCCGCAACAAGTGTGTGCTTTTTGCAAAACCCGCATTTCTCGAGGATTCTAAGCAGCTCGTTGCTGACGGGGGAGAGATATGCGTCTGTCTTGCGCGGAATTACGCCTTTGCGCTGGCTGATGTTGCTGTTGAAGCCAGCGCGGTACTCATCCCGCACCAGCTCCCCCCCGTTCCTGAGAGCGATGCCCTCCACGCTGCACACAACCTTGGCAACATCAGTCACCAACGAGACCCACTGCGCCTGGTACCCCGGCTGGGACTTCACCTCATAGTCCCTGATGATCAGATTGCCCAGTTTCCTCCACCCGCTAGTCTCGTTGAACGCAGTAATGGGCACTAGTTTCGTTCTTGCATCCATCATCGCGGTTGCAGCATTGCGCTTGGGTGGTGTGGTCGTCTCTGGGGCAGGTGGGGGGGTGATGTGGAAGTGCACCTGGGGGTGTTCAACACCCAACGTCTCCAGGATTTTGGAGACGGGGAAGCTGGGATCGATGTGGTCGCTCGTGATCCCTTTGCCGACAATCGACACCTTCTCCAGGTCCCCCGCCATGCCCACAGGGGCCTTCTCCCTTGTCAATGCAAAGGCCTCGCTAAATGGGGCGAGGTCTTCGAGTTTAACAACAGTACTGTACTTACTACCACCACAAATTAGCGACACGGATGCAAACATTTTTTAAATTTTGAATATCCTTTGAAAAATGTATTTTTTTTTTGAGGTGTCACCGTGGAGTAAGTACAGTACTGTTGTTAAACTCGAAGACCTCGCCCCATTTAGCGAGGCCTTTGCATTGACAAGGGAGAAGGCCCCTGTGGGCATGGCGGGGGACCTGGAGAAGGTGTCGATTGTCGGCAAAGGGATCACGAGCGACCACATCGATCCCAGCTTCCCCGTCTCCAAAATCCTGGAGACGTTGGGTGTTGAACACCCCCAGGTGCACTTCCACATCACCCCCCCACCTGCCCCAGAGACGACCACACCACCCAAGCGCAATGCTGCAACCGCGATGATGGATGCAAGAACGAAACTAGCGGGTGGAGGAAACTGGGCAATCTGATCATCAGGGACTATGAGGTGAAGTCCCAGCCGGGGTACCAGGCGCAGTGGGTCAAGGTTGTGTGCAGCGTGGAGGGCATCGCTCTCAGGAACGGGGGGGAGCTGGTGCGGGATGAGTACCGCGCTGGCTTCAACAGCAACATCAGCCAGCGCAAAGGCGTAATTCCGCGCAAGACAGACGCATATCTCTCCCCCGTCAGCAACGAGCTGCTTAGAATCCTCGAGAAATGCGGGTTTTGCAAAAAAGCACACACTTGGGAGGGGACAAAAATTGAAAGTTTGTTTTGTTTTGTTTTGTTTTGTGTTTGTTTTTGATATTGCTACTTTATTTTACTTTTTGTTGTTTTGTTTATTTTTGCAGCATGACCTAAGACAGGGTATGTTCGCGTACTTTTTTGAGATGACGATTTAGTCCCTGACTTGTGCTGTTTGTGTGCGTTGGAGGGGGGGAACCAGTGTAAAAACCCCCTTATAATTTTTTTTTCCGTATAATTTTTTTTTCTGGAATCTCAAAAAAAAAGTACGCACGCAGACGCTTACCAAAAATAAAAATTACCGTGCCCTAAGCGTGACCAGGCTTATCCTAAATTGCACATTTTTTTTAGGAACAATATTTAGGAATAAGCCTGGTTGTGGCAACTTGTGTGTGATGAAAAGCGTAACGTATTTGATTCCCTAGCTTTCACCGTTTTGTTCTCCTCTTTCGCCGTCCGCACACACATAGAAGGGTTTGCAAATACCAAAAACTTCCTATCTTTTCCGTGGAAAGTGTTCTCTTACAAATGGTGTGGTGGTGGTGGTGGTGGTGTATATGCAACACTGCACCCCTGTCTCTCTTGGTATTTCAAAAGGAAGCAAACGGAAGTTTTCCCATTAGGTTCTTTCTACAAAAAGCAAAGTGCACGAATGCACTGTATATGCAAACAACCCAAAACATACGCATTTTAACGTCATACTTTACGTCATTGTTTTCTGCACCTATCCGTTCTGTCGTCTCTGACTCATACTCTAAGTATCGTGAGGGTTTCCCTGTCCGTACAGGACAGTCTTCTTGGTGTACAGTCATGTAGTCCTGCTGTGACGGTCCCACCCCTCTCCCCACACCATAACGCACAGGAAGCAAATGGCGAGTGAAGAACCTTCGCTCGCAACATTGCTCGCAAACCCCACTGTCGTCCCGCCGGCCTGTGTGACAAGATGGCAGGATGGGAGGCTTGCCGTGACCCAGCAGCTAATGGTGACAGCGCCAAAGCCGAAGTCGCTTGCAGAGCGTAAGTCGAAGTGTTCACGGTCTTCAAGAACACAGCAGAGTCTGTCGTCTGCGCGCTTTTCGACGTTCTCGGGCAACATGCACGCCTCAACATGCAAACGCACAGATGTGACAGAGAAGAACCAACAGCTGATTGAGAGTGCGTATCTGCAGCTTTGCGCTTCTTCACAGGTGAAGGTGAACTCAGGTATACGGCGCACATTGGAGCAGCTGACCTGCGACGACGGCAGCTCGTTGAAGCACTTCGACGCGAACAACAACCACCTCGGTGAGAACGGTCTGCGCATTGTGTTCGAGCTCATAGGCTGCAGCCAGCGCATCTCTTCCCTGAAGCTCTCCCAGCAGAATGTGACATCGGAGCTGCTGAACGACCTGCTCAAAGTCCTGCTCGTGCACGACGGTGTCACAGAGGTCGACCTCTCGCACAACCCACTCTCGATCACCGCTGCACGGATGCTCTCCGACTTTGCTGGGAAGACGCAGCTCATCAAATCGATCAACCTTGAGAAGACGCACATCACCGACGAATGGAAGGAGCGCATCGCTTCACGCCTCAAGGACATCAGCACAAAACGGCTTATGGGGCTGCTGCACACACCAATATACCGCTCTGCGTTTACACACACCTATATTCGGGTAATGGTGATTTCTTCGGACTTCCATTCGTTCGTAGACGAGTTTCCTTTGATTGAGCAGGCGTTTATGCGGGTCAACAGTTTGATGCAGAACGTGGGTGTGTCGCTTATCCCAACACGCTGCAACGATGTTGGTGTGTACCATAGTTCGGACTGGATCGCACGGGCTATTGAGCTGTCGCGGGACTCGTTTAACTGGGGTATTCCTTGGGTGATGATCTTACACGACCCCAACCGTGACACGTCGCCCGCTTGCCCACCTTCCGACACACGGGCGTACTGCGACGCACTGCAGCGTGTGGACGCCATTCTGCAGGACGTGCCGCCCCACCCACCCCTGCGCGACAAGAACGGTGTGCGACGGAGTGAGCTGCGCGAGCAGGTGCCGGGGGTGCTGCTCTTCGAGCGCGAGGAGAGCTATGACGTGCACAGCCACGCACCAACAACCACAACAACAACAGCCACCGCCACCGCCACTGTCGGGAAGAAGCCTGCCGTTGCCGCACCACCGCAGGCAGAACGCTGCTGCGAAGCGACACGCAACACAGTGCGCTCGCTTGCAACGAGCCGCCTTGTCCGCCGTACCCGCATCAGCAACAACTACCTGGCCAAGGTCTTCGAGGCGGAGGTTGTCTCGCGCGTGTTGGTCGCGCTCGAGAAGATATACTCAGACGCATCCTTCACAGAGGACCTCAGTCTCGTGGAGGGCAGTGCCACCGAGCACTACCCTGCACAGAACCTCACCTGCGCAGAGCTCTACAACAACAGCGAGCCTGCCTTCTTCAAAAGCCAGTGGTTCTGTGCAGAGCAGCTCCTCATGCACTACCAGGCACGCCCTGCACCAGAGCAGGAGCTCATCGGCTACTGCGAACGGCATGAACCCGAAAGCGGCACAACGTACCCCCTGATCGTGTACGGGCAGACCGGCATAGGGAAGTCAACGCTGCTGGCCTGGCTCGCAACGGAGCTGCTGCGGACAAGCGAGGCGAAGGTGCTCCCCGTCTTCATCGGGCACGGGAAGGACACCCTGACCCTGCGCGACCTGCTCCTCGTCCTCATCAAGGCCGTGCGCGAGGCGTTCGAGATGCCGCCATTTCAATGCACCCTTGAGGCGCACGCACTGTCCACGGAATGGAAGGAGCTCGTCTCACATACGACGATCTACCGACCACGCAAGATTGTCATCATACTTGCAGGGCTGGAAGCCTTGCAGATGCACGAATGCCTCTCGATTCTCCCCCTTTCGCTCAACTCTTATGTACGTGTAGTGGCGACGGTTGCCTCTCACCACTCCCTTCTTGTCAAGCTGCGTGAACGTGTCCCGCAGCCGTATGAAATCCTCCTGAGCACGTTGTCGCGCAAGGAGTGCATCACTATTCTGCAGGCACGTTGTGGGGCCAAGATCCTGGGCCTCACTGGCGCCACCTCAGACAGCGAGCCTGGGGTCGACTCCGAGATGGACGAGGGTGTTATCATGTCGCCTTCGAACCCTTCTGACGCTGTTTGCTTCAAAGACCATGGCGGGAACCCACTGTACATCATCTTCTTGGCTGAGCTGCTTCGCATCCATGCTGACAAATGCACGTCCATTGTTGCCACGTTAGAGGTCATCTGGAGCATGCCCGAGACTTGTTCGAGTGTGATCGATGCGTTGCTGCAGTGCTGGGAGGACGACTTTGGGCGGCCCACCGTGCAGATGGTGTTGACGTATGTGTACTTACGCAGAGAGGGCTTCTCGCTGGTGGAGATGGAGGGTGCGTTGCGTGACGAGGTGCTAGAGGCAGACGTGCCCTTCTCCCCTGCAGCGTACAGTATGCTCTGGGTCGAGATGCAGACGATGTTCTTCCACCACGGTGACGGCCTTCTCTCCCCACTCCACCAAGACCTCGTGCACGCCATCGCAGCACGCTACAACCTCCAGAACCTGCCCACGGAGACGTACCACTGTGCAATGGCAGCCTTCGACTTCAAGGTGCTCTCCTCAAAGCAGTCGTCGCCGTTCCTGCAGAAGCTGGCGCTCAACAACGTTCCCTACGCACTGCTCAAGGCGGGTCGTACGTTGGACGCATTCATCATCGTGACAGACGTCTCCTTCGCAGAGCGGCAGATACAGTACGACTTCGAACAGCTTCTGTCCGACTGCGAGGCAGTGGAGATGGAGCTGCGTCGGTGCGACGAGGCTGGTATTGAAGGCTTCTCGCATTTCCAGTTCAAAGCCTCGCTCGAAATCAATATGCTCCGTGCACTGCGAACGATGTGTCTGCAGTATGAGACGTTTCTTAGACGCTTTCCTTCGTTTTTGCAGGTTGCTGCGTGTCTTCCAGACTCAAATATGTGTAGGATTGCGGCAGATAAGTATGTCACCACCCACGGCATGCCGCACCCGCTTGTGAAGTGGGTGAACAAAGCATCACGTCCGTCGCTTGCGACTTCTGTGTTGGATTTGGAAGACAACCCTGTGCTGCATGTGTCGTTCAACCCGAATATGGAGGGTGGGCTGTCGTTGGCGGCGACCACACGTTCTGCGGTGTATATCTGCGATGTGCACAAAATGCGGCAGAAGTTGTGCATGGGGGACAGCCTGTCTGCACCCCTCGATGGCCTGCTGTCCTCTGTGTTCACACCCGACGGCATCACCCTCGTGACATCGGCACCGACACAGATCCTCATATGGCGACCAGAAGACCGCGAAGTGCCACTCCTGCACAACATCCTCGACCACGCACCCTCCATCACACGGCCCCTTTCAAACAACGGCACGACAATTGTCGCAGTGCAGCTTGCCACCGGCAAGGGTGCAGTCATTGACACGCGAAAAGGAAGAGTCATATCCACATTGAAGCCGCATGGTATGAGAAAGTTCAAAAAGTAACATTATAAGCGGAGATTGCATGTGGCAACACAGAAGCAACACTACAACAATTTTTCCTAAGTAAGAGAAAACCGAATGGAGTGGGAACGCTAGTGAGAGCGCAGCGGAAACGATAGTGGGAACGCAACGAGCTTTTTTCATAATGTTTTATTCTTCCCCACAAAATATCACGCGCAGAGAAACACTCGTTTTTCACACAGCGCGTCCGTTTGTTTGTTTTTCTCAAACGACACCTTTTTTCAAAATTTTTCCCGGTATCACATATGATACTGATTTCCATGGATACACATGAAAAGGAGTTCCGTGCTATTCACAGAACTCGATAGGCGATTGAGCTTATCTAACAACAACCAAAACAAAAGAAAGTACAAAGAAGAGAATAAAAAATGCAGGAAAAATAGACAAAGAGAAAAACAAAGAGATTTTGACAAAGTGAACAATAAAACTAACTAACACCCACAACAGTGAACGAAGAGCCCATACGCAACATATTCTTTGCGCAAGGCACCGCAACCGTTGTCTCCGTAGGGCTTGGGTCGGTCTGCGTGTACACGGGTGCACACCAGATCTCATATGCTGGACACGAGGTATGTCACCCTCCCCTTATCATACTTTGCCTGCCTCGTACCCTTTCGCTCACAGGGTCTGATCCAATGCTGTGATGTGTCGAGCGACGGAAAGCTGGGGTGCTCTGCTGACGACTGTGCTGTGCATCTGTGGTCTGCTGTGACAGGCTTGGTGGTGCGTGTCATTACGAAGCATACGTCTTTGGTGAATGACTTGGGGTTCCACCCGAATGGGCATATGGTGGCGACGTGCGACGCGTTGGGGAGCGTGTACGTGTGGACGGCGCAGGGACAAGAGGCGAACCGCGAGCCTGTGCAAACGGGCATTGGACCAGGCAACTGGGTGGGCTTCTCGCCTGATGGCTGCAACCTGCTTGTGCGCAGCGAGACAGGTGTGCACACCTTCGAGACGTCGACGTACACATCGCGTGGTGTTGTGGGTGGCTCCAAGGGGCGTCTCACCTTCGCAGCGTCCTCCTACGACATGACGTCGCTTGCGACTGCAGACGAGGACGGCTGTGTGCAGCTCTTCACCCTCGACGAGCAGCAGTACCCGACACCTGCTGCATGGCTTGACCACTCCACAGTCATGTTCCCTACAGAGAATATCAAGGAACGTTGCGACGCGCATATTTATGTATGTTTACAACACCAACAACACAATTACCACACACACCACAAACACACTCAGGGTGTCTTGGATCTGTCGTATTCACCCGACGGCCGTGTCATCGCAACAGTGTTCAGTGACGGAACATTTAAGTCGTGGAATGCGCAGGACGGGAAGTTGATGCTGCGCATAGTGGGACAGGGTGTCGTGTCTGCCGTGTTTGTGCCGGACAGCTCTGTGCTCATTCTGGGCCTGATGTCGACGTTGCGTCTGCTAGACTACAAGAGCGGGGACATCCTTACGGAGATCCCTGCCTTCCGTGGTATCCTTGCAGAGGAGGACGGGGAGGGTGTGCGCCAGCTGCGCATCTCTGCCAATGCGAAGCGTGTTGCGTTCACAATCCGCTCTGCGTGCGACAAGGCACTGGTGAACCACTGCCACTTCATCGACATTCCTGCGAAGAAGCGCGTGGGAAGCCCGCTTGCGCACAACGACGAGATCAGTGGCATTGAGTACCTTGGGGAGGAGGTGGTGACGTGCTCAAAGGACGCGACCCTCCGCACATGGTGCGCCAACACGCAAAGCCAGATACAGAGCCTTCACTTGGGCTGTGCTGCAGAAGGCCTCTCCTTGCTGCACACGACCATCGCTGTTGGACTGCACAACGGAACTGTTGCGATCTTTTCCTACGACACGAAGCAGCGCTTCCTGACGTGCTCGCTCACAATCGATTGCGGCTCGCAGGTGACCGCCGTGCGGCTGCTGGAGCCACTCGGCTATGTGGTCTGCGCCCTTCTGGATGAGTACGTGGACGTCTATAGGCTCGCAGATGCACAGTGTGTCGCAAGCGTGCAGACGTACGACGCACCGCGCTACATCGCCTCCGATACACGGACAGTGAAGGGCGCCTTCCGCGACCCATCCATCCTCGTCGGAGGCTCAGCCGGATACGTCAAATGGTTCGGGTTTGTCGAACACCAGGAAAAGGTTTTGTAGAACGACGTTTGCGAAGTGTTCATCGTTCCTATTTACACATTTTTTTTTTAGTTCATTTTTCTTTGGCCGTTCTTAATTGCGTTTAAGTTATAACCGTTTTAACCGACTACCCAAAGTACCCCCATATTTCCTACTGCACTCCTATGCACCCCTCTCTCTCCTATCCATCCTGCTCACATCCAGGTCCACACCTCTGATGGACGTGCATCCGTCCATCCCATATGATGCAGCCGGGACGATGACTGGGACCATGTCTTCCTCGTGTTCGTCTCTTCCGAAGGAGATGACGGAGGAAAGAGATTTGGGGCAGTTGGCGCAGTTGGACAGTGTAAAGGGGCATGTTACGATACCACTGCTGTCCCCGAGGCTGAACCATCTTGCGTCTGCAAAGGATAGACGGAAGGGGTGCGGGCGGCATCAGTGTGGGAACAGTCAGAAGCGGCAGCCAAAGCGGAATATGGTGTCAACGGACTTCCTGCTGAACACCTGGCGACACACAAATTTCTCCCCCCTCCCCGAGACGACGTGCCTCACAGACACTGCAAGCAAGACACTGCCGTCCCGACGGCGTTCTTCCTCTTCCTCTTCCTCTTCATCGTCGTCTTCCAAGAAAATAGTCTTGCAGGAACGCCCCCAAACCCGCCAGGACGAAAAAACCGACTCCATCTTCCCAGAGTTCTGCAACAACAGCAACGACTTCCAGAAGCTCATGCAAGAAACCAAGGAGGTCCGGTCCCGCCCCTTCACCGCACTGCAGGTCCGCTCGCGAGGCGACGTGCGTGTCAAGCGAGCCCGGCGAATACATAAGATCATCGAAGGACGTGCTGTCGTCGAACACTACATTTCCCTCAAGAGCCTTAACGAAAACTCGACCCTCGAGACGAACACACAAAACCTCTACAAGAAGTCCGGTGTGCGTGTCAAGCAGCTTGCCACACGCGCTGCTTTGGTCAACGCCTTAGCACTCAAGAACGTGAACGCAGAACCCAAAGGCCCACGCCTCGGGAAGGAACACATCTCCATGCTCCCGCTCAACTGTTTCGACCTCTCGAACGGCGTCTTCAAGACGGATGAGATTAATAAGTTTCCTTCAACGAAGCAGCGCCCTGGCGACAGCTGGCTGCAGGACCTTACGTACAACTCCTCTGAGCACGAAATCGTGTTTCCCGACGGATACTTGAAAGAGAAGATCGCAGTTGTGCTGCAGACGCTGTGCGAGCACCCTTCTGTGTCGCGGGTGTGCCTTGGGAAGAACAGGGTGTCGCGCACCATTGCTGCACTGTGCGAGAAGCTTGCAGCACTGAACGAGAACATCCTCGTCATCGATGGTGGTGTCTGCAGGGATGGACAGCCGTACAAGTTCTCCCAGTCGGTGATGACATTCTTGTCGCGCAACGTGCTCATGTCGCAGTGCCGCTCTAACAAAGATTCACACCTCCGCCAGCTCAAGGAGGAGTCCGAACGTCACAAGGCAATCCTCCGTGCCTGCAAAGACCTGCTTGAGGAGGAGTGGGTCAGCCGTACCCTCCTCGTCAAGCAGCAGGGTGCAGGCCGCAGTGCCATGCGCCAGCAGCACAACCACGAGGCACGCGACATTGCACACCAATTGGAACGTGCACAGGCACGGCGGACACTTGAGGTATGGCATTATGGCATTGCACTGCAATGTTAACGTTTTGTACCATATTTGCATTTCTCTTCTTGAACAGCTCCGCATTCAGCGTCTCGAGCAGTACGAAGCACAGGAACGACCGAACCTGGAGCAGCAGCGCAAATTTGTCCTTCTTAGCACTCTATGTGACCAGGAGCTGCACTGGCGGGAGCAGGTCGAGATAGAGGTATGCACTACACCCTCACCGCCCTCACCACAACCACAGGAGAGCACGTCCCGTACCGCAGTCCGCAAGAACGGCTACGCCTCATGGGAGCAGCAGTTCAAGAACGAGAAGCGGCGCCACGAATGCGAAAAGCTGGAACGCAAAGAGTTCGAAGGCATCGAGGCAGCGGCACGTGTTGCTGTGAAGGAGGATGAGTACCTGGTGTACCTGGTGGTGGTGACGCAGGCGGAGGAGAGCTGGGAGGTGGTGGACCGCATCATGCAGCAGCGCGCTGCACGGGAGGAGGAGGAGAAGCGGCGCATTGCACTGAAGCTTGCGGAGGAGGACAGAGAGAACCAGTGGAAGCGCGAGAAGCAGCAGAAGGAGGACGAACGTCTCAACGCCGAACGCCATCTGAAGCGCGAAGCGCAGGCAAAGGAGGAGAAGAAGCTACGTGCCGTGGGCAAGAAGGCAGAGGAAGTGTCGCGTGCTCTGCTGCGCGAGCTCTTCGAGATCGACCTCAAGCTGTCGACACACGCCTGCCAGCTCAGCACCGCTATGGAGGTGCGCAACACGCTGCTCAGCATCCACCCGAGCTGCAAGCTCACCTTCACAGAGGACTACATGGTGCCGTTCTTCGAAGGTGTCAGCGAGAAGGTCAACATCTCACCCACCGAGACCACCATGGACATCTACCTTCCCGACGACTGGACCGCCAAGATGGAGGCCTCTGAGCGCACCATCTACAAGTACGCGCGCCAGGAAAGCATTGCGCGTGTGGAGCACCGCTCTGCATGCAGGCGTCTCCAAGAAAACTACAACGTCAACATCACGGCAGCAGGCCTCGCCGCCTCAGACCTGGAGCGGCCCAACGAGCACCGCACGGCAGACTACATTTCCAACCTGGTCGACTTCCCACCCGTGCGCTCTGTGCTTGAGGAGAAGACACGCGTCTGGGGTGGCAGTGTTGCCTGCTCCGTTGAGTCCTCCGGCACCGGCCCCAGCCTCGCCTGCGACGTGCTCTTCATAGAGGACACAAAGTTCGACTGTGCCGACGGACAAAAGAACTGCCCCTCCAACCAAGTGGAGGTCGCCCTCAAGGACCGTGGCTCGGTCAACCCCGAGGAGATTTGCAACCTGCTGAACAGCATTCAATATGTGTGCCCGACGGAGTCGAGCCCCTTTGTTCGCAATGTGCGTTACGTTGTGAGGGTCGAGGTCAACACCATCACCAACACATATGGATGGGCTGTGCGTGAGGCCTCAGAGGGCGTCGAGAATGTGTCGGTGCCTGCGAGCCCCACCCTGGGCATGGCGCTGTGTGTGCCTCTCTCGGCAGAGGACGATGCGCTCACAGAAGACTACGACGACGACTTCGCCACAGAGGCAGGCGATTCGCCCACTGCCGCTTCCCCAGCGTCCCCCAGCATCATGAGCGACCCTGCCTTCGAACTACACACAAGCCACTCCTCCAACAACGTGCACAATAAGAAGGACGACAAAGCGAAGTACACCGCAGAGCTCGAGCGCGTGAAGGACCTGTTCTCGTACCCACGCGACAGCAACAGGGTGCCTTCTACGGAGCGTCCCTTTGTGCGCAATAGAACCGTGCTGCAGGACACTTGCAGCACTTTTATTGGGTTTCAGAGACCGTATCTCAGGTTTTCTCTGGATTCGCAGTGTCCCCATGTTACTCCGGTTGAGCCGAAGGAGCGCGGCACCGACCCGCAGCTGTCCAGCATCCTGCAGGAGCTGAAGAAGCACAACCTCGTTGGGAAGTCGGAGGGGCTCTCTGTCAAGCCGCCCACGATCCTGCAGTACGACTACTTCGACCTGGATCACACCCCCGTGGCGCTGACGCCCTTTGCTGTGGACGTCGAGATGCCTGCAACGTACCTCTTCGAAGGCTCGCAGAAAGACGGCACGCGCACAGCGATCCTGCAGACGGAGGGACTACCGAAGACCTTTGAGGGTGGCATCCTCTCCATATCCTTCGAGCGTGGCTACACCATCAAGGACTCTGTCCTCGTCAGCGTGGGGGGACATCTCTCGATCGACGCTGACACGCAGACGTTGTTCCTGGACGACGCAGAGTTCGGCACAGCGCTGACGCCACTGAAGCCGTGGGCCTCCAACGCAAGCATCCTGCACTACAAACCTGTTGTCCCAGATGACGGCCAGATGGGACGCAACGGGCGCAACATCAACCCCGAGCTGCCCCCCGCTAGCGCAACCTCCCCGGTCGAGGTCTTGCGGATAAAGTTCACACGCTCGGTCTCAAAGTTCAAGCTAAAGAGCCTGCTGCAGCAGCTCTTCTATTGTAACAACAGCAAGGACCCCTTGGTGGGGAAGCGGGTCCTGCAGATTTCAGTGTCGGACTCGTCTTCGCTGAAGTGCTCTGTTACGTTGCATGTGAACGTGAAGTGGTCGGACACACCAACGCGTTTGCAGGTGGACGACACGAAGCTGAGCTTCAAATCGCCATGCAGGTCTGACCTCTCGGAGCACCATTTGCCCTTCATTGAGAAAAGCGTTCTGCCGATCATGCTTCAGGCACGTCTCATTGACCCTGACACGGATAGGTTCTGTGGAGGCTTCTTGGTGATGACCCTGCAGCAGGGAACGGATTCGGATGGTCTCTTCATCCAGTGCAGCCCGAGCCCTGACATTGGCATCTCCACACAGGAGACCACGACCACCCCACCGTCCACCCCTATGACACGCACGTACACCATTCTGTTCAATGGCGACGTCTTCGCCTCAGCGTCGTTCCTGAGCGGCGAGAACGGCGAAACAGAGGAAATCAGCGTCGACTTCGCGACAGACGGAAATGCTTCAATCACGGCAACAGAATGCCTTCTACGGTCGATCTGCTTCTTCAGCACCGAGAGCATCAACATCCCGATGGGTTCACGAGTTGTGGACGTCTCCATCCTCATTGGGCCCACCATGCTCAAATACGATGTCGACGGGAAGCCTGTAGACTACGGCCCCTCTGTAAACCAGCCCATCTCCACGAGCATCAACATCAAGGTGTCGCCCCCACTCATCAAGATCGCCCAGAAGCACGTCAGTATGAAGTATTTGGAGGGCTCTGGTGTCAAACGACTCGGCCCATTCGAGCTCTGCACAGACGAAGAGAACTGTGGGAAAGACTGGTCCGGGTTTATGAAAGCAGAAATTGCAGATGGCTGCGAAGACGGCGATGTGATCTGCCTTAAGGAGGAGTACGGCCTGAAGCTCGCCCTCTTGAGCGAGGCTGTCGAGATAGTGGAGGTCACGTCTGACTGCAGGAGACGGCGCAGCAGCACAGATGCGTCACACTTTACGGCGCTTGCGCAGAGTGGCAGTGACACGACGTTGGAACGGCCTTCGGTATGTCCCTCCTCTACTCATTCTTCCAACTCCTCTCAACAGACGGACCAGTCGCCCGAAGGTTCGCCGCTAGAGGTGCCCGAAGACACAGGGAAACAGGTATGGAAGATGTGATGGATGAAAGAGAAAAAAATGTATCAAAAAAACAGAAGCTTGCGCGAAACCGGATGAAAAGTGCGTGCAAAAGTGTTGCCGCCGATGTGCGCAAGTCGCGGCAACTTCCCGTGGAGATGGTGTCCGACTTTATGGACAAACTCAAAGACAAACGCAAAGGAGTTGACAGCCGCTTCAGAAAGGGGCGCTCTACGAAGTACGACGTCTCGCTTGACGATGTGGGCGGGCATCGCAACAGCATAGGTCACCTGCATGTGTCCCCAACAGGCGCGTTGCTTATGCAGTTCGTCAAGAAGATCAAACGTACGCAGGTGATGACCGTACTGAAGTGTCTTTCCTACAGCCACGACAGCACCGACCCGCATGAATTGGAAAAGAAGGTATGCACACCACCACCTCCACAACCAACATCACCACACCACACCACCACAGATCCGCGTCACCATCTCAAGCTTCAACACCACAGCATCGCACTGTCTCATCGACATGACAATCCAACCTGTTGACGATGTGACAGAGATCATACTGAAGCAAGAACGTGTGGTGTACCGACAGGGGACGTCAGGGTGCTCCGAGCTGCATGCCTTCAGGATAAGTCAGTTGGGGCAGGCGAGGTTGGACGACCCGGACACGGCTTGCTTTGATGGGGGTGAGTTGACGTGTGCGATCACTGCTGGCGGTGTGAAGGGCGATGTGTTCTCGATCCTGACCACCGAGCAGCAGGAGAAGCAGTACGAGATGTGCGACAGAATCGAAGTCACCGACGAAGTTACGTCGCACATTCTTGACACGAGACCTATCATTGAGGCGGAAGTCATTGTTCCGGAGGAGGGCGCCGAGCAGAAGACTGGCGCACTGCCCGACAAGCGCCTCTTCCACAACGGGACGCAGGTCGCAACACTTATGTACTGCAGGTCGAAGTCGTACTCCAGCGCAGGCATCTTCGACCTGAAGGTGTCCTTCACAAAGCCAGTGGTCGTCCCAGAAGGGGAGGAGCCTGTGATGCTTGCACCTCTGTGGCTCGCGTCGTACATCATCAACATTCTGACCTTCGCGAATATGGACAACGAAAAGCCGCGTGACGGGGTGCGCTCCGTGCGCCTAGCGATATGCGACCCGGAGAACCCTGTACCAGGGAAGGCGAGCCTGCAGGTGCAGGTCCTTAGCCCTACCATCAGCATATCCCATGCACCTGAGGTGTCGGCGAATGTGGGCACGGATACGTGCCTAGCGCCTAAGATGATATCGCTTGTGTCGGACAAGGCCTTTGTGATGCGTGGCTTCTGTGAGGTGGTGATCCTCAACCCCGAAGAGCAGGACCTGCTCACACTGAGTCAGAAGAGCGGCCTGGTGATGAAGGACAGTGGGCTACTTGACGGGCCGAAGTTCATTGGAAAGGTGGAGACCTCACCCCACATGATCCGTGTCGACTTCTCTGTGCAAAGCAAAGCATCGCGCGAGTCTCTCCAACGCTTTGTACGTGGCGTCAATATCACCCTCGCACCAACAGGCGGCGACAGACAAGTCCGCTTCACCCTCTGCGATAAGCAAGCCGAGCCCAACGTAATAACCCTCACCGTAAAGAAGAAGATGATGGAAGATCTCATGCCAATCATGAAAGCAGCTGGCAAACTGAGAGGCAAAAAATAGGGAGAATTTTGAGGGGTTTAGTTTTTTTGAATTTGCTTCTAAAAGTAGTCGTAAAAGAGAGCAAATTTCGATCATTCACATTCGCGTCTTTTGATGTGGTGTGGCGTTGTTAAAAAACCAACATTAAGAACCAGAACGTCAATGGTTAAGTGTTTAGGGATTGCGTCGTAACGAGTAACGTTGTTTGGTGCTGTATGTCATATGTTCTGTTCTTACATTACAAAGGCGTTCCCTTCTGCGTGGCGTGTACAAACGCCACAGCAAACCCACCCACCACTTTACCCTTGATTTCCTTGTTTACACAAGAACATGCATTGGGTCTATTACTTACAGAATTGCGCAGCCTAGCTCCCCATCCCCACACACTTCTTTTGCATGCAAACCACACCAATTTTTGTTCACAAACCGTTCAGAGTTGTCACTGCGTTTTTTTTTTCTGCATGTGAAATAATCAAAATGCCAGTTCGCTGTCTGGTTGAAGACTACGTACACATGTTTGATGCAGCTTTAGCTATTGTTCGTGAGGGCGGTACTGTTGACGGGCCCACTGCACAAGCCAACAAACAAACACAGAAGGAGACGCCCGCACCGACACCGACCACACCCATATGCACCCGCACGCACAAAATGTGTTGCTCCGTTCGCTTCGTGCTCTCTGGGCGGTGCCGCCAGCCCCCCAGACGCCGCCCACAGCGCCTGAGCAAACGTCAGCTCCAAAGGAATCGACGTCTGTCGGACAAACTGCTTGAAATGTTCTAAATACGACACCCCCCTGTCACCCCCTTCATCCATTATTATCAGAAATAATCAAAAAAAATGGCCGACACTGGAACAGAGCCCGTTGCGGCTGCACCGGCAGTGCCGGAAGTGACGCCAGAAGCACCATCAGCAGCACCGGTACCAGAGACAGTAGCAGAAGCAGCAGCACCGACCAAAAAGGCAGGTGTGTGCTACATTAAGGATCCGCACAACAGAACGAACCAGGAGTGGGCGTCGCTGATCCACAACACCGGCGTGCGTGCCTTGGAGGAGCACAAGGCTGAGTTGATCCCCCTTCCTGAGTGTGCTGTCAAGCAGCTTGCAGAGCTTGCAGCAGAGAACGCCACTGAGGCACAGGCACCGGCACCGGAGGCAGAGGTGACTGTTGACGATGTGGGTGCGAAGCGTCCTGCAGGAGACGAGGCTGCAGGTGGCGACGAGCCTGCCCCAAAGCGCCAGCGTGTCCGCGGGCAGAACAAAGGCAAGGAGCGCAAGGCACACAGCTTCAACAAGATGCGTGGTGAGAAGCCTACCTGGGAGGGTGAGGTGAACTTCCTACCACACGGCTTCCCGAAGGATATGCGCAAACGCATCTCGCACATCAAGAAGCGCAAGGACTGGAAGTGTGATAAATGCAACCAGATGAACAGCGGGAAGTACCAAGCCTTTTCGTGCATGAAGTGCAACGAGATGATCAGCGAGGAGCAGGATTTGAAGACGCTGCCCAAGATGGCACGTGGCTTCACCCCACACCTGACGGAGGAGGAGAAGGCAAAGGCACCACAGCAGGAGACACCTCCCATCATGCTCGAGCCTGCCGCTGCAGGGTGGTTCAACCCGCGTGAGAAGAAGCGTCTCGACTGGTCGAACAAGGCCTACCTCTCGCCGCTCACGACTGTTGGGAACCTGCCCTTCCGCCGCATCTGCACGAAGCTCGGTGCCGACATCACCTGTTCAGAAATGGCGTGCGCACACAACCTGCTTCTCTTCCAAGCTTCGGAGTGGTCGCTTTTGAGAAAGCACGAATCCGAGAAGATGTTTGGCCTTCAGATTGCGGCGAGCAGTCCTACGGAGGGTGCGATGCTTGGGAAGATGCTTGCGGACTCGGGTTATGAGTACGACTTCGTTGACATCAACTGCGGGTGCCCTGTTGACTGCATAACAAACAAGGGCATGGGATCTGCCCTGCTTGAGACACGCAACAGACACCGTCTTAAGGGGATCCTGTCCGGGCTGCACTACCAGCCCAAGCCCGTCACAATCAAGGTCCGTATCGGTGCCGACGAGCGCAACCCGACCCTGCACACATGGCTGCCGGAGGTGCGAGAGTGGGGCGCAGAGGCGATCACTATCCACGGGCGGTCGAAGCGCCAACGCTACTCCCGCCTTGCGGACTGGGACTACATCAGCAAGTGTGCAGAGCTGTCTCCTGTGCCTGTCATCGGCAACGGCGACCTTCTAGACTACACCGCTTGGAACGAGCATCTCAAGACCGGCGCCCAAGGTGTCATGACCGGGCGAGGTGCACTCATCAAGCCATGGCTGTTCACAGAAATAAAGGAGCAGAGACACTGGGATATTTCTGCCACAGAGCGTCTTGACCTGCTCAAAGAGTTCACGAACATGGGGCTTGCGCACTGGGGGGCAGATGTGCGGGGGCGGGCCACCACACGGAAGTTCATGTGCGAGTGGCTGAGCTTCCTCTGCCGGTACGTGCCGCCGCCGCTTCTGGAGAGAGTGCCCCAGAGACACAACGAACGTCCACAGGCGTTTGTTGGGAGGTCGGACCTTGAGACACTGATGGCGTCGGACAGATCAGAGGTATGCACGTCGCATAAAGTGTACTTTGAAGGGAGAACTACATCCACATCCACATCCACATCCACATCCACATCCACATCCACATCCACATCCACATCCACATCCACATCCACATCCACATCCACATCCACATCCACATCCACATCCACATCCACATCCACATCCACATCCACACAACAACACCACACAGGACTGGGTGCGCATATCGGAGATCCTCTTGGGGCCTGCTGAGCCTGGATTCAACTTCGTCCCGAAGCACAAATCCTCTGCGTACACTGTATGTAATTTCTTATACAAGCATTTTGATATTGATAACTAAGTCCAAGGACCCGCCACACTGTCTCCTTGCCCACGAGAACATTGATCTTTCAAATCTTCTTCTATTTGTTTTCCTTTGCAGGTCACCCCTGATGGTCAGGCGCTGAAAGCGAACGAGGGTGCCGTCAACGAAGAGTAGCACTGTTATCGGGAACAGCGAAAGGAGTGTTACAATCTAGTCACTCGAGGTTTATTTGATCAGTGTGAGGGGGGGGGGCAAGGTACAGAAGCCATCATGGACAATGGCAAACAAAAATATGGAGATTGCACAACTGTGGCAACACAACCGAGGCAACTACACTACTCCAACAATTCATCAAATAATGCAAAAAGCGACAACAAAGTTTCGACGGAACTTAGAAAAATACTGCTTTTTTTTGTGTTACACCATGAGTCGTACACGGTGAACTCCCCCCTCCATGGCTGGAGTAAACGAGAGATCCGGCGAGGGGGTGTGGGTCACACCCGCTAGCGGGTGTGGTCACACCCCCTAGCGGGTGTGAAAGCGGGTGTGCCACACCCGCTAGGGGGTGTGAAATCGGGTCTCCACCTTCTAAGGTGAGCCTCTGTACTAACTAGACTCTCGAAAATTTTTTTGGTCACACCCTAAAAGTGCCCAATTTTGCAATTCCAGCCAGAATTCAGCAGTTTTGAGCCTTTCAGGGGGTCTAAAACGCGTTTTTGAAGTTTTTATGACGATATTACCTGGGCGTTTGTGAGTAGTCACAGTGCTATCTATTTTGGGGTCGTCAGCCACACATGTGAAAAATATGATTGTGGGGACCAGTTCCCCGTCCCTCCCTATAGTTCCCCCTCATGTGAGGTGAAAGGACTTGGACCCTTGAAGCTTCCCTCAGAGACGCGCAACAAATGGTGAATGTGCAGACAAGGTATGGTTTCATCTCCCCCACAGAAAATACAATATTCACTCAACTAAACATATACACATACATCTTACTGTAAAATCGTTTAATTTGTCACAATTTAATTAACTGATTTGAAATATCAGTCATAAATAAACTTTGTCACACCCAAATAATATGTGTCACATTAAATGATGATTTAATTTATGTTTATGGTTATTTTGTGTCTACTTTTTAAAGTACAGCCTTGAGTGATACTTTATGTGGGTCAGTCCATAAACCACCCCCCCCAAAAGGTAACCTGGGGTCCTTATTTTGCTAGTTGAGACTCCCACTTTCACTCCACCCTCCGAGGGGGGAGTTCACCGTGTATCCGGATCCAGATTCTACCCATGGTTCTACCCCAAAACCCAACCAAAAGAAAAGCATTTTCAGTACGTCGTCTTTATTGTGGTTACAGTGACCCCACTACCACTACCCTACCCATGGGCGATCCCACCCCGCTAGCTCCTCTTCTGTTCCTTTTTCGCCCTTTCTTATAGTGTGACCGACATTTATTATTTTTTTCCGCTGCTTATATCTGCGCATTCAGAGATGCTGTTTGATGCATTTTTTGTTCAACTTTTTCTTCTTCTGTGCTTGCGTCCGTAGAGGCGTTTCCACTTTTCAAAAAAAAAACTTCAATTTCTTTTTTTCCGCAAAACAACACTATCGAAAGTCAAAACGTCATCACCCCCCCTTCCCCTTTGATAAACACTCTTCTGAGTCAAGCACATGGATGAAGCGCATTTCGACCCCATTTTGGATGTCTCTTTCGTTCATTACCTTCTCGACTTTTTTTTCCCGCCTTTAAAATGCCAACAAACCCAAAGACAGGTAAACCATGTTGAATCCTCAAAACCCTCAGGCAGACAAAGAGGGCGAGCTGCACTTATTCATTGGCGGCTTCAAGCGCGACGACTATGTCGAGGCAGACCTGATCGCACTGCTGAGGCCGTATGGCGAGGTGACCGGAGTGTACTGCAAGGGCACGTACGCGTTTGCCTTCTTTGCTTCAGAGGCCTCCGTTGAGGCAGCAGCAGCAGCGCTAAACGGACACACCATAAACGGCGCGATTCTCTCTGCACGGGCCCAGTACCACGGGGAGAACAAGAAGACGGCGGAACGTGGCCAGCAACCTCAGGGTGTTCTGTTCGCAGGGGGGCTGAAGGAGGGACACGATGAAAAGTATTTTCGAGAACTGTTCGCGCCGTTTTGCGAGCTAAAGCGGGTTATCATGAAGCGGGGGTACGCCTTTCTGCACTTTCCTGATGAGGATATGTCGCTGCACGTTCTTGAGCAGATGCAGCAGGTGGAGCTGCCGTTTGCACTGCGCCTGCAGACGTCCACACAGAGGTCCATGACGACCAAGAAGCGCGAACACGACTCTGAGGGTGTTATGCTTGCACCGGCGCTGTCGGCCGCGCAGGCGCAGGGGAAGGAGCATTACCGCAAGATGCAGAGTGCCGTGTCCATGGTGCACATACGAGGCTTCGGCGAGGTGCCCGTAGACCAGGTCCACAAGGCCGTGTCGCAACTCTGTGCATCCTACGGCGAAGTCGCCGACATGACCATTGCACCGGACAATGTGACAGTCATCTTCCGCGACTCAACCCTCGCAAGCCGCATGGTCGCAGACTTCCCCGACGGCTCCGATTGGATGGGCCACAAGCTCAGGTTCACAGCCATGAACACAACGCAGAACTCATACGTGAAGCCGACCTCGCTGACCTGCGTAGGTATCGCGCCATTAGTGACGCAGCGTGAACTGCAATTGGTATTTGGCCTTTTTGGCAATTTGAGCGGGGTCACCATTTACGAGGTATGAAACGCAAACAAACCAAAGATACAGAGCGTTTTGTAAGAGAAACACAACCGTCAGCTTCACTTAATAGGTGACTATCCACAGGTCTACAGACCAATTTTCTTCTCTCTTTCCCCACACAACACTTCACAGAACCGAACTGCGCTGATTGAGTACTGCAACGAGTCCTCTGCCTGCGAGGCAGCCGCGTTCCTGCAGGGGAAGACACTTGACGGTGTTGCTCTTGGGTGTCACCTGCCTGCAGGGACACTTGCACCTGCACCTGCACATGCACATGCACCCGCACCTGCCGCCACTGAATCGCTCCCAAAGTTCTCTCCGCAGGATCAGAGATCAACCCATACAAGGCATTCGGGACGGCAGGCAAAGTCTAGTGGCCCTCTCCTGGGTGGTGGACAGCGTCGGGGTGCAGGGCAAGGATCCGCACAGCCCACCATCTACACCTCCCCGAACGCTCCTGCTCCCCGCTACCAGCCTTACTAGGGGTGGGAGGCATGGAGCTGTTGTCCTTTTAGTTGACAGTTTAGCTCCCAGGAGGGGGGGTTTTTTTTGGGTGGTTGCTGGTTGCAGGTGTAAAGAAGTGTCCTCGCTCTGGTTTTCGGCACGTTGAAGTGTTTTCAAAATAGGGGCAAATGCATCGTTTTCTTTGGTGCTGAGTTTCGCGAATGTTGCGATCAGCAGGGGGAGGGGGAAGGGGGGGGAGAGGGAGGGAATAAGGGGGTCGGCGTACAGCGTCAATACAACGTCGCTTTCTTTGCTTGTGGCAGGTGTTGCGTGGTTGCTTATTCACGAAGGGGATCTGCTTCGGGTTTTAAAAGATATATTTTTCTTTTTATTCACTTTTTTTTTTGATCTGAAATCAGCCTTTGCAACGCACAGAATAATGTGTAAGTGGGATCAGTGCTTTCCCTACCTTGAAGCATGACGCGTTCTGAAGTAGCTGACCTGCCTGGTTCCTCCTTTTTGTTCTGTGAAGTGTCCACGCTTCTGGTACTCCACCACACGAACCATTGCCTGGTACATCCCGAGTGCATGCGCTTTAAGCATTTTCTCAAGGTCCATCTTGAGGTTGAACACACAGTGCACAATATCAGACCTGTCACAGGGCCTTTCGCCTGGACGCAGCGCCCTGATAATCTCTGGCCAGTGTGGGTTGGCTGGAGTCTTGTCCGCCTGTGGAAGCCGCACTCCTGCGCGGACACGCTGCTGTATATTTGGTGTTGCTTCATCTTCGATTGTGTCTCCAAGCTACTTTCTTGTGGACACAGATGAATCAGGGGAAAACACGACTGCTCAAAACCGGGCATCGAAGTCAGAGATGACACTATTGTACCTATCCCTCCATCTTGTATGATGGTCGACACGCAGTCGTTCCTTGCTCCGTTTTGTGGAATGTCGTTGTCCTGTTATACGTCCTCCTGCACCCCCCTCAGGCAAACGAACTGAGATCAACAGAAAACAGTACAGACATTCTGTGGTTCACAATCCGCTTTTTAACGTGAACAAAATAACACCCGCCACACCCCAGGTTCATCACTTTTTCTACACTAAATCAATCACAATGGCAACAGACAAGAAGGAGAAGAAGGAGAAGAAGGTACGCCATTTTCTAATCGATTTTTTTATTAAGGTGACGCGCATCTTACCAGCCTTTTCTCTTAGATGCAAACCACGAAATGGATGTAGGACTGCGTTGGGGTGCACCCTCCCCGGTCATGCACCAAGGTACACTGTCACGAGAGGGCTTTGTACAACGCGACATCTTTCAACCCTTTTTTTATTATATTTTCTCCACTAATTCTCAGGTGAAGCAGGAGGAGGTGGCGAAGAAAGAGAAGAAGGAAAAGAAGGAGAAGAAGGACAAGAAGCGCCCGCGTACTGAGGATGCTGATGCTGCCCCGGTTGCAAAGAAGGCGTGCAGCACGATTGCGGACGCAGAGAAGTGGCGCAAGGAGCATGCCGTTGCGATGTGCGAGGAGGGTGCGAAGTTCGCGCCTGTTGGCTTCGCAGACAGCGGCCTCCCGAAGGATGTGCTGAAGTGCACTGCAGCGTTCGACAGCCCGACACCGATCCAGGCGCAGTCGTGGCCTATTATCATGGGCGACAGAGATCTTATCGGAATTGCAAAGACCGGATCTGGCAAGACCTACGCCTTTGTGCTTCCGTGCCTTGCGCAGATCCAGATGCGTGGCATCAAGAACAAGCCTACCATGCCGCACGGACTCTGCCTTGCACCCACCCGCGAGCTGTGCACGCAGATCGCCGTCGTCGGTGAGGAGGCAGCAAACTTCTGTGGCCTGCGTGTCGTGCGTGCCTACGGAGGCATGCCCAAGGACGAACAGAGAAGAGAGATCCAGAAGGGCTGCAACATGATCATCGCCACCCCCGGACGTTTGAAGGACCTCTGCGAGGAGGGCGAGTGGTCGCTCTCCCTCAAGAAGGTCAAGTACGCGGTATGCATCCCAGAATGGAGATGTCGACCTTTCTCAGATCAAAATTAAAAATAAATATTTTATACAAAACAACAGGTTCTGGACGAGGCCGACCGTATGCTTGACATGGGATTCGAGGAGGACGTTGAGACCATCCTCTCGCAGACGGCGAGCGACAGACAAACTGTCATGTTCTCCGCCACATGGCCCGTGGTTGTGCAGGCCGTGGCGAAGAAGTTCCTGAAGAAGCCGCTCAAGATCACCATCGGTTCGTCGGAGCTTGCGGCCAACCACTCCATCACGCAGATTGTATGTAATATGTAATAGTAACCCTTCCCCCAGAGTGCCTCTACCACACCCACACACCCACCCAGGTCGAGGTCATCAACGACGAGAAGCTGAAGTACAACCGTTTGAAACAGCTCCTCACCAAGTACCACACCCACGAGCAGAAGAACCGTGTCATCCTCTTCGGACTCTACAAGAAGGAGGTTGCCACACTTGAGAGGAACCTCTGGAGGGACGTATGTGGCACACCCTTTTTGCTGCTAAGAAGCATATGGTTCAGCTCACAAACTTTTCTTATCTTTCTTCACACACACCACGCCACAGGGATGGAAGTGCGTTGCGATCCAGGGAGACATGAGCCAAGCGGCACGTAACCAGGCGTTCGACCAGTTCAGGTCTGGGGAGATCAACCTGCTGATCGCAACTGACGTTGCCGCACGTGGGCTTGACATCAAGGCTGTGGAGTACGTGATCAACGTGAGCTTCCCGCTTACCGTGGAGGACTACGTGCACAGAATTGGACGTACCGGACGTGCCGGCATGAACGGGTTCTCGCACACAATGTTCTACCCGCAGAGAGACAAGCAGCTCGCGCCCGAGCTGATCCGCGTCCTTGAAGAAGCCAAGCAGGCCGTCGACAAGGACCTGGACAAGTTCAGACACGTGGCACCCAAGAAGGCACCCGCCAGAACAAAGAACCCCTACGAGACAAAGGACGGTGGCTTCAAGGGTGTCATCACAGCAACCAAGGAGGTCTTCTCCGACTCCGACTAGAGTGTTTTTTTTTCCCCGGATAATTGGGGGGGTGTTTCAATATTTTTTTTGAGACGTGGGGTCGATTTCTATTTCGGTGGGTATTTAAAGGCCCTTTTTGCGGAACACATAAAAATGTTGTTCAAAAATAAAAAAAACATTACGCCTTGTGTTTCAAGCCTGGGAAATGCAAAGTGATGCAAACCGTTCCCCCTCCCTCCCCCTCTCTCTTTTGAGGGTGTGAACGCGGATGTTCTCCCCCCCCCCGTTTTTTAGTGATCAGAATTTGCGCTTTTGCGTCTTTGTTTTGTTTTTATCAGCGTTTATCAGACGTTTTCCCCCCTTCCCGTTTCCCACCTTTCATTTTTATGTTTTTGGCCTTATTTTTCATACGTCAAACAAATCAACAGAACCTCTGCTGCTGCTGCTTTTTCACCTCTTCATCCCCCTTTTCCTACCAGTGCTGTCTCGCCTGCCCAAACTGCTAGTGTTATTGAAAATACTTTGTGGGATGATTTTTATTTGATCCTACAAATGTAGCTTACTCACTTATTTTGTCGGCAAATATTGCTGGGAAAAAAGTTTTGGTCAAAATCATGGGTTTAGGGTCTCACGTGTGTATATGACTAAATTTAGTGGTCGAAAGTGGAGTCTGACCCTATGACCAAGTTATAGAAATGCCCTGTGATGCCATTGCAGAAGGAATTTTGCATTTTTGATCATCAGAAGTCATACACAGAGGTCTTTGTTCTCTCCACGATAACCACCACCCAACAGACAAAACAACACATCGCACATCTCCAAAATGGCCGAAGTCTTCTTCGTGAAAATCAACGAGGCCCTGAACACTGCGGAGGGCAAGGCTGCCGGGAAGAAGGTGAACGAGGTGATCGCATATGAGTTCCCCGACACCGGGAAGTTCTTCGTGATGGACCTGAAGAACGGAAAGGCGGCTGCCGGGAAGGACGACGACGCTGCGTGCACGTTCAAGATGGACGAGAAGGTGTTCCTCGACCTTGCGGGTGGGAAGGCTGATGCGATGGGTCTGTTCATGGAGGGCAAGGTGGAGCTGGACGGCGACACAGACGTGGCCATGAAGCTCACCAAGGTGCTCAAGGCGCTGGGCGACGTTGCGAAGATGTGAGCTTCTCACTCTTCTCTGTCACCACGCCACCCACATCCTAATCTCACACCACACCTATTTGAGGCCACCCACACCTCTTCATCTACAAGATGGTTCGCATCTTTCAAAAATACCATTTCCTTCACTCAGGAGGAGAGAAGAGGAACTGCGGAGGAGTGCACATGCTCGCCCCCTCCTTTCCCCTCTCCCCATTCTCTATTTCGGCTGCCGCACTGCCGGCACGGTCTGATTACCAATATCTTGAACCTCTCTCCCCCACACCCTCTTTTTCATGCATCCCTACTCTCCCCTCTCCCTTTATGACAGGTTGTGTTCACAGAGGTCTTTGTTCTCTCCACGATAATCACCAGACAACCAACACACAATACATGATCCTGAATACACTTGACAACATACCTTCATACCGAAGAGACAATAGTGGTTTAAACGCCACTCCTCCTATTCTCTTGCACAATCCTCACCAATCACACGACAACAGGACACACCAACAGAAAGAATACACCATGTCAAGAAGACAGGGTTCGGTGAGACCCGCTACACCCCCCACATCCCCCACAGCCACTGCATCCGGAACACCTGAGGCACCCGGAGCACCCGGAGCACCCAAAGCCCGCGTCAATTGGGAAACTATCAGGGGTGTTATTCCCATTCTTGTCTGTGTTTGTGCATGGTACCTAGCATACACACACAGTGCATACTACGTCGATGCGAACATGGACGCGATGCTCCTGAAGGTTGTCACAGCGCCGTACAACGCCACAATAATGCATAACGGTACATACATCACGAGGCACCAACACGCAACACTGAAGAAGGCTTTGTACAAAAACATCCATCACACAAACAGAATCTTCCTGTTGATGGGTGAAAGTGGCTCTGGTAAGACGACACAGATGCAGCATTTACTCAACGAAGAGTACAAGGATGGTGTCATCTCCGTTGACCTACGGGCATGTGATTTGAGGGTGGCTCACGATCAGAAAAATATGCCTTCATTTCTTAGAGAGGCTGTGTTGGACAAATTTGGAGACAGCTGGCATCTGTTGCGCCGTAAGTTTCATTTCGAGGGATTCATCAAACACGCCAACCAGGTGCGGAAGCAGGCCTTGGGGGAGCAAGCACATCCGTTGATCATCTACCTCACTCTGGACAGCGAGAATATGAATTTCGATTATGAGATTATGAACCTATTTGCTTCGACTATCGGTCAAATAGCAGGTGCCCTTGTAAGGGAGCGCAGTTGCAAGATCATTCTCGAGTTCTCCAAAACAGCGATCTCGGACGAGATCATAGTTCGCAGTGATGTGACCCCTTTCGAAGTCGATGCAATGACTCAGGATGAGTTCATTGCCATTGGAAAACAGGTGCTGGGTATTTGGGATGCTCCTGATGGTATTGTGGATGAGTACCTGAAGCATTACCACGACTGGTTAGGGGGGCAGACAAAGATGCTGAGGCAGACATTGCCTTACGTAGAGGCAGTGAGTATGCACAGCCTTTGTTGTCTTTGCACAAGCATTATCAACCACACACTCACCACAGTTGAGAAGGCTACCGCTGACACGAAGAATGAGACCCTGGGGGAGCTGAAGTCACGTATGTTGTCCTTTATTACCAACAAAAAGAAGTGTCGAAAAGGTGCCCTTACCTACAAAACACCTCCCACAGATATTGACATGATGTTCTCTAGTTCAGTCGAATTCGTAAGCAGAGGGACCTTATGGGAACTTATGGAACGAATCGCTGCGACTGGAACCAAAGGTTTCCACCCAAACAGCCAGGGCGATCACGACCGTGTGAGCGGGTTGATGAAACGCGACTCAGAGTCGACACTGGTCCGCAGACAGAGCCCCACAAGAATTAGAATCCACGACTACTCCCATGCACTGTACCTGCACAACGTGATGTCGCCATTTTCGAACGCGAAGGACAAGATCAAAGAAGTGAAGGAGAAATTCGGCTTGCATGCAAAAAGCAGCTCTGCCTAAAATATAGGGCGACGCGTTAACACACTTTTGTTATTTTACATTTACTTGCCTTTTTCGACTCTCCCTTCTTCCTCTTCGCCCTCAGTTCTTCTACCTCACAGGGCAGATACCTTTCTGTAACCTGCAACACCACCTGCACGTGTGAAATTGGAAAATAGTGAGAGTTGAGGACGATCTGCGACTATACCTGTAGTATGAAAAAGCCTTCGGACAAATGTTGAGTTGTTCCTGTGTGTTGGTCTGTTGCTCAGGCACCTCGCGGGATGTTTATTTGGTCGTTAAAAGACAGTGGGGTGTAAAGAGGTCGTGTGATTCGCCGAGCGTAAGTTGGGCTTTTGGACAGTATAGATTGATAGGCAGGCTCGTGTGGTTTATGGGTTCTCGGGCATGTTGGTTATTGTTCGTGAATTCTACCAGAAAGTTTTTTATTGTGAAATATTCTTACCTTTGTGTAGTGCATGGGAAATGGTCGTATCAGTGGTGCAAGAGCAACAACGTCGTTCTATTACTATTTGGATGATGCAGTTTCCATTGATTCTGCAGTTAAGTGCGAAAGTGCAAAGATGTGTGTAAAGAAACGAAAAAGGAAAGAGCGGTGTGAGGTGAACGATGTGGCCCAGGAATGGAGTCACATCATCTCCTCCTCGCCCACGGAGAGTGAACAAAAAGTATGGAAAATACGATCCTGAAATCACTGGGGTGCACGGCCAGTCCGTGCGGGCAGTGATTCAACCCCCACCCAAGGGTGTAAATAAGGTCTGGGGGTCCGGGAGTCGGGAGTCGGGAGTCGGTTATTTACAGTTGCTAAGAAGGGGGTGTATGCACTATGCACCCTCTGGAGAGGGTCAAAAGTGCTCGAACAGGATTTTTTTGGATCTCCTTGTTTCCATGATGCGGTAACCTTGGGAAATGGCCAGTTATTCGGCCACAGGGGGGAAGGAGGAGACAATGAGGAATGAGGTGGGGACTGAAAAATGAAAGGGTCGCGGGAGGGGCAAATGATAACAGATACTAAAGGAGATGCTGATTCGCACCTGAGGGAGGAATGATTGGGGGTGGGTCAAGGGGTGGAGGGGGTGGTAACACAATCAAAAGGGGTCTCTCGATATATATAAGAGCAAAAAGCAAAAACGCAAATCCGAATAAAAAACCCTACCGCCCCATTCTTTTAATTTTTGGCAAAACACTATGCGAAGTTAACGTACGGAGGGTGAGACCGGGGAAACACAAAAAATCCTGATGAGTGAGTGAATGATTTTTAATGAGTTTCCCCTGTTACCCTCTTCCAACCTTGCAGATGCAAGTGGACAATAAATATGCAGGACGCGAAGCCTAAAAATATATAATCGAGAGACCCCCAAGACGCAGCAGAGCTGCTTAAACAAGTTTACTAGGGAACGTAAAAGTAAGCCTAATCACAATCACAAAGTAGGTGTAGCATGTATCGGGGGTCGGGGTCGGGGTCGGGGTCGGGGTCGGGGTCGGGGTCGGGGTCGGGGTCGGGGTCGGGGTCGGGGTCGGGGTCGGGGTCGGGGTCGGGGTCGGGGTCGGGGTCGGGGTCGGGGTCGGGGTCGGGGTCGGGGTCGGGGTCGGGGTCGGGGTCGGGGTCGGGGTCGGGAGTCGGGAGTCGGGAGTCGGGAGTCGGCTTATTTACACCCTTGCCCCCACCCCACCACACCCTACGCCTTCCCCTCCCATCCCATCCCCTACACCGGAGGTACTGAATTGAAATTAGTGACATCTAAAGTAGTAAGTAAAAGCGTTATTGTGTGACAAGAAAGACGTACTCTTGTCAGTTTGCGAGCGACCAGTACAGACCTTGGTATTTTTTCGGTGTTGTTTTCACTTTACCCTTTGTCAACAATGTGGTATGCGTACTGTGGCTATACCTTCTGTAGTAAATTGGCTTCAGCCGACATTGAGTTTTGTTGAAAAATACAAAACGCTGTTTGAACCCCTGCGTAAAGCATACAGAAAAAGAAACATAACACCGTGGTCATCTCTGCCCACCCTATTTAACCCCTCAAAAACCCACTTCAACCCTTTTTGTTTTTGTATTATTACACCTTTCGCGCCTTTCTCTCTTTAATGTATCCCCCCCCACCCACTTGCTCCCCGATTTTCAGCTACCGTGCATTTTCCTTCTAATACTATCTAATACTCCATCCTGAGTTTTCTACTTCCAACCCCAATTTACAGAAAGACACAAAAAAAAGACACAAAATGTCTGCAGATGATGACATTGCCCCCTCAGACATTGAGGCAGGTAGTATGGTATGGGATTTAGCGTTTCACCCGAAGAACGATATTCTTGCGTTGGGTTGCATTGATGGAGTGGTGCAGGTGTACGGCTACAAGCCTGAGGAGACGGACCTGCTGTTCAGCATGAAGAACCATAAGGACGGGGTGCGGAGCATGGAGTTTACCAACAGCGGGTCGCATCTTTGGACTGCATCGAGCGATGGAAGCTTGAAGTCAGTTGAGTGCGAGACACGCAACGTTGTCTTCGACCAGCGTGACACTGGGCACCCTGATGCACTCAACGTCCTTCACTTCCTTGATGAGCACCTTCTCGTCACCGGATGCGACGGTGGTGTTGTGCAGCTCTGGGACACCAGACAGCACACCCCAGCAATGCACTGGACAGACCTCCTTGGGACTGGTATCATGAGCTTCACCCACCACCACTCCAAGGGTCAGATCCTGGCCGGTTCCGACGACGGCGCCATCGCTGTCTTCGAGATGCGCAAGGCCGAGGCCGAGGTGCTCACCGCAGCTAACGACGACGCCGTCACCTCTCTCGGACTCATCGGTGGACCCATTGGATCTGGAGATGGCACCCACGTCGCAGCAGGGTGCAACAGTGGCAACGTAAGGATCTGGAAGTACGGAGTCTGGAACAAATGTGTGGACAACCTGAAGGGGCATCCCTGTGAGGTGGAGGGGGTGATGCAGCTGAAGGACGGTGACGTTGTGACTGCGTCGTGCGACGGTGTGGTGCGTGCGGTGCGTCTGATGCCGCAGCCGAAGCTGCTGGACACGCTGGGCAACATTGAGGATGCGGCGAGCATGCGTCTCGCCAAGTCGCGTTGCGGGACCTTCATGGGCTGTGCAGGTGGCGAGTCTGTCATCTTCTTCGACATCAGAAAGTACGTCACCGGCACCGTCTCCGAACACCCGAACGGCCACGCCTTCCTCAAGCCCTCCACAGCAGAAGAAGACGCAGAAGAATGTGAAGAGGACGAAGAAGACGAAGACATGGACTCCGACGACATGGATGAAGACAGCGACGACTCTGACAAGAAAGACGAGCAAGACCCAAAAGAACGGCACAAAAAGGGGAAACACAACGTCGACTTCAAACGCCAGGGACGCCAACAGCAGCAGAAGAAATTTTTCGACGGGCTGTGAGCACAGAGCGGGGGGCGGGGTTGAGGGTGGGTTGGGATGGGATGGGGTGCGCGTGGTTGCATATATATTTTTGTATCATTGATCCAAATCAAAAATTCTGGACGAAGTGTAAAAAAATAGTCACACTTTGAAACCCCTCGATGTGGGAAGAACAATTTCAAAAAAAAAAAAACAGAAGAATGGAACGAAATAAACATTTCCAATGTTGCATCTTTCCCCTTCCACCTACCTTAGCGAGGGGATTGGTGTCAGCACTTGTGTTGTGTGTGCACGAGAGACACATTTATCTATCAAGCTTTTCTCTGGCTCTCTCTCCTCTTCAGTCGATCAAACAAACGTACGCCCCCTTTCTCTCCTCTTCCTCCTCTTCCTCCTCTTCCTCCTCTCTCCACTTCCATCCACCCACCTCAGGAGATATGAGCACATCACCTGGGTACAACGGGGGGTACCCAAGTGTCGCTGGGGATACTTCCGAGCCCTACCGGACCAGCAGTCCAGCATGTGAAAGCCTGCGTGCCTCCACTGTGGGAGAGGATGCGACGAGGAAGAAGGACCGTGTGTTGCAGCTGATGCTTGATCAGTTGCAGTCGACGAACTCAGCGGCAAGCAAGGTGGAGGACCTTGTACGTCATCTGCGTGGCAGCACTGCGCGCAGGGCACAGCGTGAGACAAGCTCGAGCCACCAAGAGTCGGACCAGGGCCTCGCCCCGCACAGCTCCGGCTACAGCAGCCGCATCCGCCAGCTCGAGTACGACCTGCAGCTCCAGAAGGACGCACACCGCCTTGTCGTGAAGGACCTCCAAGACCAGGTCCTCCCCGCAGCTAACGGCCGCTGCGAGTCCCTCCGCGGTGAAATGGACGCAATCAGCAACGAGCTCTGCACATTGCGCGACGAGAACGCTGTACTCAAAAAGCAGAAGTCGCATATGGAGGCTCACATGAAGGACCTCGATGTGTCGCTGAAGACGGCGATGGGCCTGGCGGAGATGAAGGTGCGTGAGGTGGACCAGATGAAGGAGGCGCAGCAGAGCACTGCAGCTGCGACAGAGGCTGCGTGGGGCGAGAAGCTTGCTGCTGCAGAGGAGCAGCATGCGAAGGTGCTCAAGGAAGCGCAGGTGGCGGCACAGACGCAGCTCGACGAGGCAGAAGCATCTCTTGCGTCCGTACGTGCGGCGAGCGCGTCCGCCGCAGCAGAGCATGAGGAGCAGATGAGCGAGGAGGCCGAGGCCCTCAGCCTCACCCACGCAAACAACATTGCACAGCTGCGTGACAGCTACGACCTAGAGCTGGCGCAGGCCAGGGCGGATACGGCAAGGTACCAATCGCTTCTTGACGACCACAGAGCTGCAGCAGACATCGACGCAACGAAGCGTGTGGCAGCTGCAGAGGAGAAGTGGGAGGAGGTGGTGACGGCGCAGCAGGAGCAGTTCTTGCAGCGCATCCAGGAAGGGCAGGAGCAGGCGACTAGCGACTTGCAGGACGCAAAGGAGCAGATGTGCAAGCTACGCGACGCACACACGAAGGAAGTGCAGCAGCTCAACGACCACGTGGCCGAGGCAGCTGCGGCGCACGCCGCTGACCTCGCGAAGCTCACAGCCGACACTAACCAGACGCTCTCCGACGCACGCGCCGAGCTGCACCGCAACAATGAAGGGCACAAAGCAAGCCAGGCCAAGCTAGCCATCGAGCACGAAGAGCAGATGACGGATCTGCACAAGAAGGCACAGGAGCTGGTGACTGAGCAGCAGCAGCAGGTGCACGCTTTGGAGGCCGAGCTGCTGCAGCTCAAAGACAAACATGAGGAGGACGAGAAGGCGACTGCCTTGAGCCACACCTGCGCACTGGCGGCTGCAGAAGCTGCACACACAACAGCAATGGAGGACCTGTGCAGGCAGCACGAAAGCAGCAGCCAGGAGGCACAGGAGGAGGCGATACGCGCTGTGGTCGAGGAGCGTGCTCGCTGGTCACCACGTCTGCGCGACATGGAGATTTCGTACGAGGACATGCTTGCGAAGGAGCGTGTCAAGGCTGCGGACGCGCTGTCCGCTGCAACCAAGGCAGCAGAGGCAAACAAGAGCGAGGCGGACCAGCTGCGTCTGTTACTTGGGAAGCAGGCTGTCGATGCAAAGGTTGCGCTGGAGCAACGTGTGACCGAGCTGAAGGCTGCGCACGCAATGATGCTGGAGAAGGAGAAGCAGGAGACGGCGGAGTTGGTGGCAGATGTGCGCCTGCATGCAGACAAACGTGCCGCAGAAGCGATCCGCATCCACGACCGAGGGGAGGCGGCTGTGCGTGAGGTCGAGACGCAGTCGGCGGGGAAGCTTGCCGAACGCGAGGCTTTCTTCCAAGCGACGTTTGCGAACCAACAGCAGGACTCAGAGGATCGTCTGCGTGTGGCGACGCATCTCCTTGCACAGCGCTTCGAAGAAGACGTCGGCCGCATTGAGGAGGATGCACGCCAGGCCTCCGTGCAGCGTGAGGAGCAGCTCCTCCGCGACTTCGAAACCCTCCGCATCCACGACACAACCCTCGCACAGAAGCAAAACGCCGCAGCTGCCGACCGTGAGAAGGCCTACCGACTAGAGCTCCTCCAGATCGGTGAGGCCATGGCAGCCTCGCGCCTCGCCATCCAGGAAGCCGTCACCAGCACACGCAAGAAGTGCGACGAGCGGGAGGCCGCTCTCCGTGCGGAGCACGCCAGCGAGAACGACAAGCTCCGCATCCGCCACGGCGAGATCTGTGCCCTGCGCCTCTCCCTCGAGGAGGAGCTGGAGCACAGCAAGAAGCGAGAGGAGTCTGCCACCAACCGTGCAGACGAGCTGCAGCAGCACATCCGTGCACTACAGGAGCATCTGGCTGTGTCGCAGAACGCACACCGTGCTACCGAGGAGCAGCTTGCGGCTGAGGTGGCGTCGCGGGAGGCTGCAGAAGAGGAGTCCATGCAGGCCGCACAGCGCATGGCCGCTGCAGTCATTGAGTGCGAGCGCGAGCGTCGTCAGGCGACAAACGTGTCGCCCTCCTCCGCACGCACAGCGCCGTCCGCATCAGCCTCGCCTGCAGAGACACGCCACTTTTCACGCTCGCTCGACTCCGGCAAGCTCGCCGCCCTCCGCAACAGCATCCCACGCTCGCCAGAGAAGCTAGGCGCAGAACCCACCGACGCCGAAGCCTCCACAGGCACGCACCCGCAGACGCTTGTCTACGCAGAGACACCCGAGCCACTCACACTTCTCCCCGAGGAGCTGCCCCCTCCTCCAGCACCAATGTTTTCTGAATTCGGCCGCGCACATTCCAACTGCACTGGCATGACTGGAAACACAGCACGCTATGAACGTGCGATGGATGGAATCAACCTGCGTGAAGGCAGTCTGAATACATTGGAAAGCCGTACCACAAGCTGGGTGCGTGACCACCCGCATGCGTTGGGCAGCTCCGTGCAGTCGTTGAGTCTGAAGAACCACATGCTGTGCACCCCGAGTGAGGACTTCCACAGTGAGACGAACCCTCCGCTGACGGCGTTGCAGCTGGACTGCGAGTTGGGTGGCTTCGAGCACACGATTGGGACAAGCAGGGCGGACAGCAACCGCCAGAGCAGCGCGACACCACGGCGCGAGGTCGACTCCCCACCACCACGTGTCCTCGAGAGCTACGACGACGAGTCGTCTTCAGAGCTTATTGCGGAGGTGATGCCGAACCTGCCTACACCACGGCCGGACCACAAGGAGGAGGACTTCACCGCTTCACTTAGTCCTTCTGAAGAGGCGCAGTCAGAGCGGCAGGAGTCTAGCTCCACTGGAAGCAGTGAAGATGGACTTGTGCTGCCCGACACAGACGCCGAGGCCACTTACGACCCGAGGATCTACCCGCACCCGCCGGTAGACCCGCAGGTGGAGGTTGCAACACCACGCACCATCACGTACCCTCTGCTCGACGAGCTGGTCCGCCGTGAGGACGACCCGACGTTGCTGTCTGTTGCGTCTCAGGTTAAGATGGTTACACACAAGAGCTTTGTGTCGCTAGGGGAACACTCCCAGGTGAGCAGCTTTGTGAGTGTGAGTGATGTTTCTGTGATGCCGGGGGATGAGGAAGCTGCGCCGCTGCCGTCAGCGATGTTTCTTGATAACGACGGTGAGGCGGAGGGCACCAGTGTTTCAATGGTGTCCGTCCTGTCCACCAATATGGTCAGTGTAGAGCCAGGCGTCAGCCCCCGGGGTACCAACGGTGGTGCAGACGACGCCAATAGCAGCACCCCTTCCAGCCCACCCATCACCAGCCTCCAAGTCTTCGGACACTTCCCAGACGGAGTCAACACTGCCGACACCGCTGTCGGTGTGCTCGACGGCTGAGTTGTGACCATCTAGATTATATAAAGAAAAATAGGGGGGGGAAGGGGAGGGTGGTATTTGAGAAATAAAAACAAAACAGGAGTGTTTTTTTAAAACTGAGAATACAAAAAAAGAGCCTCTTCTGATACCAAGAAGGAGAACAGTCACAAATGCGATTATCTTTTATTTTTTATTTGCCTTTTTTTTTAATACTTGATAAAACTAAAGGTATGGAGGGAGGTGTGGGTATGGATGTGTGATCAGCTCAGTGTGCGTTGGGAATCCTGTGTTACGTTACAGGAGCATGCACACCTTGCTGTGTTGCAAAGCCACAGCTGACACACTGGGTGGGGGGTTTTTTTTTCTTCCTTTTTTCCGTTTTTTCCTTTTCATTTTTTTTTTTTAATGCCTACAGGGAAGGAGGTTGAGGGTGCGTACGTCTCACAGCGCTTTCTCCAAAAGCGCTATGGACGCACCACCTACACCCCCCTTCACATTGCACGCATAATACTTTTAGTGCCTGCATCCGCCTCCTCCGCACAGGCGTTTGCACACTTTCTACTCTTTTTGTAAAGTCAACTTTTTTTACACTTTTCCGCTATTTTTTTTTTGCCCATCGGTGCGTTATTCTTTGAGTTCCCGTTGAGATTCGCAATGGATTTCTCTCTTTTTTTAGGAAGAACAGGAAAGTCTTTGGAAAGCTTTTACTAGGGACAATCACACTATTCCAATATTCATTCAAACGCCTTTTCCCCCCCTCATGACGTCTGCTTTTACTATACCCTTTTCAGCCGTTGAGGCTGAAGCGTAGGTGCTGAAGCTTGCGTTCAAGGTGAGTGGTGGTATGCTACAAACAAACGCTTTTTTCTTTAAAAGGTGAATCTCTAAGGCGTTCGTAATATTTCAAGTTTTGTTTTGTTTTTTTTTTCCCGTATGGGTTTTGTCAGTATACCCCTTAATTTTTGTTTAAGGTGACTGAGCAGTGTGCGCTTAGGACCATCTTAAACCATATTTTTCTCTATGTTTTATTTTTTTAGTGCGAAAAATGCGGAAAGTGTCCCCAAAAAAGGGCGACGGTGCTATATGCCCTTCGTCTCTGCAGTCGGCAAGGAGCGAGTGAAATTATCCCTTTATTTCTATCTCAGGGTAGCCAAAGCCAGCTACAAAGAATATGTGTGCATTAGTGAGACCCGGCCATATTGCACCAGGGTATTAGGGTGGTTAAAAAAACTGGTTTTGAAAACCAGTTTTTCCAAAAACTGGTTTTCAAAAAAAAAAAAAAAAACAGAGAAATCTGGAGGGGAAAAAAAAACCGACACTTTTCACCAGGCCTTTCTGTAAATGTCGTCCCCAGATTAGGGCAGACTCGATTTTTTTCCCTGCATTTTTTCCCCGCCTGGTAGAACCGTGGTTGAACCACGGGAGTGCCTTTGTGAAATGGCTGTTCCTTGATTTTTTTTTTTGCCTGCGGCGCCATTTTTCATTTTTTGCTCCGCAAAAAAGGGTTCGTTGAGTGGCTCTGTGGTGTAAAAAGCTACATTTTTACACCGTACCCTCAAAATTTTTCGCCTGCGGCGCCATTTTATATTATTTTTTTGCTCCGCAAAAAAAAATACTGTCCCTATGTTCCCAATGGTCAGCAGCGCCGAAAAATATTTTGAGCAAAAAACAAGCTGACCTCCCCAATCTGGATTCCTGGATAAGACACGGACCCCACCCCCGAAAAACCCGAAAAAGGTGACTGTGTCCGTCAACGGTGGAGGTTTTCGCCGGAAAAACTAGTTTTCGCCACCCAGGAGAGAAAACCAGAAAAACCAGTTTTTTCCGGGATTTTGGATTTTCACCCTAATACCCTGTATTGCACAGCTCTGAAAAAAAAAAAAAAACACAGCTCTGACCCTTTTTTAGCAGATGTTAGGTGCCAGAGTGGTACAGTCGTGTTGCGAGTTTCTTTTTAATAGCGCACGTTTATTTTTTTGTTGCTTTTCATCGCTTTCTCGGTGATGAGTACTCCCCCTTTTTTTTGCTCAGTATCCCGTGCTTGTTTAGCATGAGGTGATGTTTTGCCGGTTTTTTTTTTTTTTTTTTAATCCCAAAAGATTCTCCTGTCTTCACACACCCGGCTTGAAACGTTCTCTTCGCGCAAAAGAGAGAGGTCAGACCGGGGGTGTGTGCGAAGGGAGGGTTTTTTTTTTTTTTTTGGAAAATTCTCAGTATCAGTCGTTTGCCGGTATGGTTTTGTTGTTTTGGTTCGGTTTCCCCCCTCCCTTCCCAACCCCCTCTCCCCATCCCTGACCTGTATTGCGTTCAGTTGATAGCAGGCAACCCGTAATTTTTTTCTAGCGGCTAAACACGGCTCAGGATCATCTTACCAAACCCTTTTTAAGGTGTGTGAAAGAGGCACCGATTTTTCCCATTTTCAACTTACCTTCCTTCACCCCCCTGTAAGGGCAACCGTAGGTGAAGTAAGGTATAGTATTGAAATCGATGTGGGGGGGGAGTAAAGGGTCAATTTTACAAAACCAGATTTTGAGGAAAATTTTAGCCGAAAATGGGCCCCACGTATAAGCAACCGGACTCATATTTCTCAAAATTTAAGTGGTCAAAAAATTGTCCAATTTTCGAGATTGACCCCACCACTGCACGGGCGGAGCCCAAAAATGCAAATAAGGACCCTTTTTCAACTTACCTTCCTTCACCCCCCTGTAAGGGCAACCGTAGGTGAAGTAAGGTATAGTATTGAAATCGATGTGGGGGGGGAGTAAAGGGTCAATTTTACAAAACCAGATTTTGAGGAAAATTTTAGCCGAAAATGGGCCCCACGTATAAGCAACCGGACTCATATTTCTCAAAATTTAAGTGGTCAAAAAATTGTCCAATTTTCGAGATTGACCCCACCACTGCACGGGCGGAGCCCAAAAATGCAAATAAGGACCCTTTTTAATTTGTTCTCTTGAAATGTGTAATTTCATGTTTTCGCGAAAAAAATAACAACTGATCCTACAAGGGTTGAAGGAAGGTGGTTGAAAACAACAATAACAACAAGGACAAGTAATTGCTAAGAAAAAAGCGGGGTGTGCTGTGGAAAACTCTGCGCGATTTTCGAAACCACCGTAGCATCCTGGCGATTTGCTGGAGGTGCTGATGCGCCTGGTGTGATCGATGTGTTGTAGTCTGTGCATTCTGTGTTCCTTCCGCACTGCTCCAACGACGACGACAATGTGGGGAGCCTGTGGACAAAAACGAGCTGGAACACGCCGAGCCTGCCGAGCGGGCGTCCAACAACGCTATCGAGCAGATGGTGCTGGAAGAAGAGGACAGCCCCCCTTCTTGAACGTTTCAGATGCTGGCGTCCCAGTGGGTCTGGCAGCGTACGAAGAGCGTTAGAATACCTGCAGAAGAGCAGAATGCTGGGCGTGTTGTAGATTATTTCTACAGGATGGAGTTCCACATCACACCCCGTTTTTTTTCCGATAGCAATTACTTGTTTTTTTTTAAAGCGTCGCTGTGATGTTTTACACTGTGTTCAACCTTTTTTTTTTTTAAATCCGGACACAGTGGATCCACAGAGTGACTCAGCTTGTTAAGCAGTCCCTCCACAGAGGCGACAAAGGAAACGTTTGTCCGCACAAAAAGGGTCTGTGGTTCTTCATAGCATGTTTTGCAGCGCCTTCATGTGTTTCTTGTGCAGATGCTGCCAAAAAAATGCTTTTTCCACGTGATTTTTTTTTTGTGCGTTCCTCACTGTGGTGCCCTCTCCTAGCTCTAGCTGCGAAGCTGTTGCTCGTCTGAGCCCAAAAAAAAAAATGTTCTGGTGGAGGTGGCCCTCCTCATGGTAAAGAGAACTGAGCAAAAAAAAAACAAAAAATCTCCCCTCTTGCGCTCTACCCTACCCCCGTTTCATCACCCTTTACGGAGAAGGCGACCATGTGTTGTCTTTAAAATAATTTCATTGGGTTCAGGATGATCTGCATCTCTTCCTTTGAAATTCATTAGCCTTCGGGCGATGTTGTGTGCAGACCCTGCCCTCGGATGGGTGAGTGTCGATGCTACAAGACAAAAGCTTGCGTGGAGCTCACACGAGAAAGCGAGGTGTCTACACGTTATCAATTATTCAATTATCCAAAAAATAATAAAAGAACAAGAAAAAAAAAAACAAAAAACAAAAAGAAAGAACGAAAACGCTGTTCGTGAAGGAGGACGAACTCGTCTATATCTTCTGTAGAACAAAAAGGCTCCGGCCAATATTGAGTACAGACCCCCCTAGTTACCCACCAAGGTACTTGGGTGATTGTCGACCAAAAGAATAAGGTGATCTTCGTGTTGCACATAAAGCAGGCACCTTGTATTTTTTTTTAAAACGTGGGGTTTGGCTCATCAGACTAGAATAAAAAAGCAAAAAAAAAAAAAACCCATCCCCTAATCAGTCTGCATACACCGGTGTACGGTGAGGCATTTTTCCACTTTCAACACTCTCTTTTTTGATTGCAAGGGGACTCCAGGCTAGCTTGAGAGGGCTTCAGGTCGTCTTACACACCGTTCTATTTTTCTCTGCAGATGTATTGTCCGTGAGGCTTGTGCATCCCTACCCCCTAATGGTGGCAGTATTGTGATGGGAAGCCCATTGGAATACGCAAAATACATCAAAATACATCACAAAACACGTTTTGTGATGGATTTTGCGTATTACAATGGGCTTCCCATCACAATACTGCCACCATTACCTTCCCTCCCCTCTTTTTTTCAAATGTTCCGCATACATCCTTTTGAGTCTTAAAAACTGACGTTTTGTCACAATATTTTATGTTTTTTTTCTTTTTTTCCTTTTGGTATGGTTTAACGCTCTAAGTTGGTACTTTTTTTTTGGTAGGTACACTGTTACGAGAGGGCGTTGTCTTTTTGTATTTCAAGTTACATTTAAAAAAATTTGGAAAAAAATGTGCGCGGATGTACGTTCAGGTGGAGGCGAAAGACTCGAAAGGCTGCTGCTGCCTCAGCAGTACCAGAACTCTCTGATCACACAAAAGGTGTGTGTACTGAGGTGTAGATTCCTGTAGATAACAACTCATCTTTCAAACTCCCGCGTTAAGGGGATAGGGGAGGGAGTATCTTTTTTTCTATCTGATCCTTCCCAAAAAATAAAATTAAAAGCAATCTCTGTCTTCCTAAAGAGCTTCCGCCCCACCTGCCCTCGGTTTCGAAACCCTTGGGCTTCGGTGTCTTGTGTTCAGCAAGTGTGCACACTCTCCACTTTCCCCCCTCACCTTTCAACTTTTATTTGAGGGAGCAAACGGCGGACAGGAGTGTTTTTTTTTTGTGGGGGCTACCCAAATCTTGGTAAATATCGGTAAATATCAGTCTTAGGCACTTCATTTTACCTTGTCGAATTTTTTTTGCATTTTCCGACAATTTTTCAAAAATCGTCATCGTTTTTTTTGGAAGTGCATTTTTGGATTTTCAAAAAAATTGCTATACTTCCTATGACTGGACCCACTCCTCTCAATCTCTATCTTTGCGCTCAAAAGTGCACCCAAAACCCGCATTTTTTAAAGCAAATTTATCACTTTTGGGTAGCCCCTCATTATGTTTGGATTTCGTGATTTTTGGCACATCATTTTTTTTTGTGCTTAGTTTTATTCCATTACTTTACTGAAAGATGCGCATGCCCGTGGTTAGGCTATTTACATCCTTCATGTATTTTTTCTTTTTCTCCTTTTTCTCATGTGGTTTCCGTCGCAAAAGAATACGGATACCTTTCTCCCCTCAAAAGCAAGCCCCTCCTTGCACCTCTCGATCGAGATCAATCCTACCTCAGTTAGGTGTGAAGCCAGCATGACTTTCACATGACCTTGACACAGTGAGTAGTAGATCTTGCAAATGTGCTTCAGCTTCACACACCTTCATAGGGATATCTGCAAGCAGATCTTCAAAAAAATTAAAAAGATTTTCCGCAAACCCAATCTGAATATTTGATATTACGTTTTCTCGTTTAGATGATGTCTTTTCTCATGGGCATACGAAAAAGACCTCCATTTTTTTCTATTTTTTGAGGAAACTGTCAAATAGCCAGTGTGGTGCTGAATATGCTTGTTTTTTTCATTTTCCTTGGAAGTGGTCATGTTTTCTCTCAACTGCCCCTCGCCTAAGCCTCTTTTCTTTAACCTCTTCCCTCCTCTCTCCCCACCCCTATTTCTAACCCACAGAACACCGAACCATATATCAGCCAAAAAATCTGGTCAACTGTATACTCCTGGACCTCAATTACACTGAATGGCACAACAGATGCATTTTTTGAGCCTACGAACCTATTTGGTTCCTTTCGATTACCGCTTTCAGCTTCCAATTTTTCAAAAAAAAAAGGGTGTTAGATTACGGCAGTTTTTCCACTTCTGCTTCTCCGAAGCTTGAGAAGTGAAGATGTTTTCCAAACAGCTCGAAAAATGAGTTAATATGGATTTCCAAGCTCCCCGCTTTCCATGGGGGAAAAAATAGAACATTTTAGTGGAGCTGAAAGCAAAAAAAAAAGTGTCTCTAATGTCCTTTACATAGGGATTTTCAGTGTAAAAAGGGGGTCCGCTTGTATACGTGGGTACCATGTACCATGGGTATTTTCATCGTTCTGTGGGTTTAAACAACAACAACAACAACAACAAAAATGATCAGTAGCTCTGTGGTAGAAAATGATAAAACAATCAAAACGACAAAAAAAGCCCCCTTTCCCCCCATCCTTTGTTTTATTTTACCTTTTTTTGTAGACAGCGTGATTTTGGGTACACTCATCAACCCGGTGTTTTGGTTATGCACCAAGGTCAGGAGAGGGTTTTGCATTTTAACCCTATCAGTCCGAGAGCCCTAAAAAAAATTCTGGGTTTTCACTCTCGCCCACCAGTAAAGTAGGAAATTTTTTGACTTTTTGATCGTACCTGGCCGCAATTGAAAGATTTTGAGCAAATCTTTCATTTGACGCCATCGATTTATTTTTTTGAAAAAAAGTGATCCTGTCAAATAAAGGAAAGAGTAACATCAAAATCGAAAAAAAGGCAGAGATCAAGCTCAGGCAGGGGAAAAAATCGATTTTCCAAAACCCGATTCTTGCTTTAATTGAAAGATTTGTGACAAAATCTTTTCAAAGAAAAAAAAATCGAACAAAAAGTCCAAAATGTTGCAACTTTAAGCGCACGTCTCTCCAGTACACCAATATACACCTTTTAACACACAGGGAAAACCAAGGGGAAACCCACTTTTCTCCTTGTTACGGCTGCACTAACCTAATCATCAAAACTGCTCGATTTTGGCTTTATTTGAAAGATCGGCGTTAATTCTTACGAAATACATTAAATGGTTTACGATTTTGAGTTGAAATTTGTTTTCAGGGTGGAGTCACTAGGCAGGGGGTGATTTTGGGGGTGAGCGCCAAGTAAAGTCGTTTTCTTGGGGGTGACCCACCTCCCTCCAGCATCCAAAGATACGACATTTTCACGAAAGTTTTCGATTCTTGCTTTATTTGAAAGATTGAGCAAAGTTCTCGTCACATGGAAAAAATGTTTTTACGAAAATGAGTATAACCCCTCTTACCAACGCGCGGCATTCGTGTGGCACTTAGCGGCACTTGCCATGGCTAAAAACGGGTTTAGTGCCCTCTGGCGACATCCGTTGGGGGTGATTCTGGTGTGAGAATGTTCTCGATTTTTGCTTCATTTGAAAGATTCGCCACAAAATCTTTTCAAAGAAAAAAAAGTCGATCAAAAAGTCCAAGTAGAACCCCGTTCATTTTTTGGCGCCATTAGCAGAGCCACATATGTGGCTCCCGGACTGATAGGGTTAAGCCAAATTTTGAAATGATTTAAGCTCCACCTTTCCTAACCTTCCCCACAGGATTTGGACAAGATATTATTAAAAATGCGTCAATTCAGCGTCTCTGCGTAACGAAGAATATATTCGAACTTTGATGTCGCACACTGTTGAGAGAGAGGAGATGCGCACTGCGAAGAGACAACGTTTGAAGGAGTTTTTGACGTTCACTCGGGTGCTTCCTGGACGTGCGAAGAGCAGGGTCTCTGGTGAAGAAGCGTCGCAGCTTTTGGAGCACACCCGCGCCTTGCAGAGTGGCGGCGAAGGCTTTGTTTCAGACAACGACACTGCGATTGACAAGCTGAGCAGAACTGAGTTGAAGTCGCTTCTTGGCCGGAGTGAAGCGCTTCGAATTGACCCTTTGTGCGACAACGACTTTCTTGGGAAGGCAGGGTCCTTTGACGTACAGTTCCCTCTTGTCAGTCCACGGCAACGACGGCGTATGACGCCTGTGCATGATGCAAATGAAGGCGACGTTTCGTTGGTGCAGCTACGGCAGCTTGGGCGATGCGATACGCTTGCGCACATTCCGAAGAGGGAGCTGCAGACGGAGGCACCACCGTCGTTTGACCTCTTTCAGAGAGACACAATGGGGAACGGGTTGACCCCCTCGCACAGCCCGCTGCCGCAGATGTCTGCGCCTGTGTCTGTGATGTTGGAGGAGGCGCCGTGCGCTGCTGTGCGGCAGGACGATGCTGTGTTCAGAGAGAAGAAGCGCTTCCGCCCCGACAGACGCACCTCCGAGCAGATCAAGCGGAGCCGCACAGTGCGGGTGGGGCGCTTTCTGAAGGGTGTGGCGCATACGCTGGGCTTCGAGGCCACCACTGCGACGTCGTCGGGTGAGAAGGGGCGCTGCCGTGCATCCTCCATCGACAACATGGCTGCGCAGGCAGAGCGTATCCGTGCAGGCGAGCACGGTGCGCTGCAGTTCTCCGCATCCATAGAAACGTCAGTCCTGTCGGCGCCGGTCTCAGTGCGTCCCAGCAGGTCAGCAGCAGTCATCCCGCATACAGGTGCGTACCAGCTGAACCGACACCCCAAGTCATGTGCCTGGCATCGTGCGGACACCGGCCCAGAGCGTCTCGACTTCTCTGTCAACCTAACGTATCTCAACCCATGGCAGACACACGTCCTCCCAACGCAAAAGCAACTTCCCCTTCACTCAAGGAAATGCGAAGGTGTCGCCACAAAGGCAGCCAAGTGGATGCCAAACGCCTCTGGTAAATACCTCTGAGCGGAAGGTACGCACAAAGGAGAAGGTGGCAAGGGAAGGGGGGGTATTTTTTTGTATGGGCGTCTATGGAAATTGCAGGTCAAAACTGTTTCCACATTTCAGCTGTGATTTGTTTGCCTTTACAGGTTGAGTACCAAACGCCGTCTGGTTAGTGGATTGACAACAGGGCACTTGATGATTTTATTGGGTATATAGTAGGCCTCCCTCCCTCCCTCCCTCCCTTGGTCTGTCCGGGTGGTACAAACCCGGATTTTGGGGGGATTTTTTGCCATGGGCTCCTCTTCAGTGGCTGGACATATTCCGAAATTTATGTGGTCAAAAGTGTCCAATGAAATGTGTTATATTTGAGGTTTTTCAAAAAAGAAACATCTGGTTTCCCTATTCCCCTCCCATCTTCCACCACACCACACCACACCACACCACTACAGAGGGATCCGGGGGAGCACACTTTCCCCCCTCCCCTCCCTCCCCTCCCTTCCCCCCTTCCCCCTTCCTCTCCCTTCTCTTCTGTTCATTTCTTTATTAACTCTTTGCAATGCCGGTGGGTGTGCCTACCCCACGCCACAGAGCTCCTTCCGCGCACAACACTGTCGCGTCTATGCGTGAGATGTCTGTGCAGGAGGAGCAGGGACAGCATCCACCACCTATGCTGATGCCACCTTGGGCAAATGGGATGCATGGTTCCTTGCCACATGGCATGCCGCCACCGCCGCCGCCACAGCACCCAACGGGGATGCCTGCTGGGATTCCTTGGGGAATGCCTCCACCACCCCCGTTTCCTATGCCAGGCATGACAATGCAGGGCCCACCACCACCACCACCACCACAATGGGGAATGCCAGCATGGGGCGCACCGCCCCACCCTAGCCAGCTGCAACACCCACCTCCACCGTCAATGCTAACGACGGGGTTCGCTGGATACCCCCATCCAGAAGACAGTGCGAGCGAAGGGGAAGACGAGGAGGGTCAGGGTGGCGCTGAATGGGCCGGAATGTACCCACCACCGCCTGGGTTTGCTGGGATGCCCCCTCCACCGATGCAGTGGGGGCAGAACCATATGCCTCAACCACCGCCTCCTCCTCCTCCTCCACCGCAACACATATACGAAGAAGATGTGGAAGAGAGCAGTGAAGAAGAGGACGACCAGAGGGGGCTGTCCAGAAGGGAACGGAGGATGTCTGAAGGGGGTAGTGGTGGTGGCGGTGGTGACAGTGCCAAGCTGCGTGCACTGTATGAGCAGATTTCGAAGATCAGGAGCACGTCACCGTCGAACCGTCAGGTCGCGAATCTGCGGAGGTTGCAGAAACATATGCAAGAAGACGCAGAGAGAGGGGGCTCTCCGCAGTTGAGTGCAGAAGACCAGAGGGAGCTCCAAGAAATACAAAGACGGGGCTCGCAGGCGACGCACCGTGCTGCCGTGAGGCAAGCAACGCATGAAAGCACGGTGCGCGCAATTCGGAGTGAAAACCGCACCCCAAGCACAGTACTGCAAAGCACAGCGTCGTCGCGGCAGAAGCGCAGCACAGCCTTGGTCGAACGATCTCGTACACGCGCGCATTCTACGCAAAACAAACGCAGCAAATCTCTCCCACGCGACGTTCCTACCCCACCTATCCGGCCGGTCTCTGGCAGCCAGATCCACACTGTGCACAGACAGACAACGTACGCTGCGCCAGCTCAGGTGCAGCGCTCGCCTTCGCCAACTCATCCAAAGAAGAAGCGGGCTTTGCATGAACCACAAAACCGGAATGCGTCGTACGTGAAAGAGTTCCATCAGAGGCTGCAGGGTGGGAACGATGCAGACGGGTCGGAGGAGGAGGACGAAGCGGTGTTGGGGTTTCTCAAGCAGAGAGTGTTGGAGCCAAAGGTAAAGGCGAAGATGAAGCCGAAGGGGCGGATGCAGCAGCGCAGTGGGAGTGGCAACAGGCGCTCACGTGGGTCGCGGGATGAGGTGAGCGGTGGCGGGGGCTACGTAGTGCCCACAGAGAAGGACTACTGCGAGGGCCTCGAAGACCTGCATCAGAAGCTGCGGAAGACGTACCTCGAGTTGCAGCGACACCCGCAGAGGCTGCTCTCGCAGCTCACCCTTCAAGGCAGTGTTGCGACAGATGCACACCCACAAAGCGCAACAGAGATCCTCGCAGATCTGGACGTATGTAACGTACTGTGATGTATCAAAACGAATTGTCTTTTACAGCATAAACGCGCTAGTCAAAACACCGTGCAGGTCAGTATGCTCCCAACAGGACAGAGCAAGCCTTCCGTGGTATGTCATTATTTTGATTGATGCCAAAAAATTGAGAAATTAGGGAAATTGACGATGGTAAGGTTCCTAGGCTCTGCGAGGCTTAGGTTTCATCGAATGTTTCTTTTTTTAGATTTCTCTTATTTGTATTGCATTCTTCTTTCAGAACCGTGTGCGGACAGAGATGGACGCATTGGACGCACAGTGGGATCAGGTATGTGGCTGCTGGCATTTTCCCACAACCTTCCTTGTGGAAAAGAAAACGCAACAACAAAAACAACTAATTGCTGAGAACAAGAAGAGAAAATACGGGATGTGCTGCGGAAAACCCTGCGCCAGATTTTTGAAACCACCTTAGCATCCTGCTTTGATTGGTGGTGCTAATGAGTCAATCAATATTGTCCTTCAGGGCATTAGGGATAACTTCCCAGTTCGACACACGGTAGAGTAGTTAGACCACAGCGACCTGTCAGCAGTTGTGACAGAGTACTAGGATCTGAGCGAATAGCATCGTAGGCAGGGCAGGGCAACCATAGGTGCTCATTCGTGTCATCACCTCCCCGATTGCAGTGGGGACAGTGTGAGGAGCTAGTTGGTGTGGTTTCGAGCGCGTCGTGAGGCACGTCGTCTTCGGATTGCGCACAGTCCGCGGAGGAGAAGTCATCCCCCGAGGAGTTGCCACAAGGTTCAGCTGTAGGCAGTGCCATGGTGGAGACAGTAGCGGTTCGCACGGTGGAAGGCCTTTGCAATGACGATCGTCATAGCACGAGATAGGTCTTTGTCGTCGCTTCTAAGGCGTAGCTTATGGTGGTCGTGCACACGCCCGTTGCCACACCCTGATGCGAAGGTCTGGAGGCCGCAGGGTCCTTCCAGCGCAGTAGTCTGCTGTACTCACGGAGGGCGTGTGGGCGCTCCCCAATGTCTATGTCAAGCAGGGGGTTGTCATTTCCATGCACAGTACAGAGGTTGACTCTTTCGGAATCGAGTCTGTTTCGTTTTCCTTGCGAAAGCCACCCCATCGCCGAAAACAGCCGTTCCAGCCCCGCACTACCGGCAGTAATACAGCACGCGATCAATGCGAGCTGCTTGTTTTCCCGCACGGCTCTGCAGGTTTCCCAAAACAATTCGGGAGGGCGAGTGAGGGTCAGGTGCTTCAGGTCATGGTCGTCCTCCGAGAGGTACTTCCCCGTCCTCCACAAGAGGAACTGCGCCCCTGCCTCCGATCCTTCCTGCCGCTGATACTTGGCTTCGGTCTTCACTGTGAAAAATGAAAAATGGATTAAAAAATAAAAGTGAACATACCTACCGCGTCTTCCGCCACGTACTTCTCAAGCTTGTCGAGGCAGTCGGATTTGGGTCTGTCACCCGGTTGGCTCACCTTCCCTGGACGCGTGAACACGTACCAGGGAGAAAGAAGTGTGGCAGCACTTAGCCACCCGCCCTCGTGCTGGACGTATTTGCTCCAATCATCTCGGAAGGAGGTGTGAGAGTCTTTGGCAGCCAGAAAAAATGGTGCACAGGGAGGAATGGCGGAACACTGTCATAGGGGTTTTTTAAAATACCCGGTCTTCTTTTCCTATATTACTTCCAGCCTTATTGTGTTTATTCCGAACTTGCTGGCTTGCAGGTGTGATTTACTTCAATCGTTACAGGCAAGGTAGCTGTACATACTGTTGATCCTGCACACATACATTAGCATCATTGCAAAATAACTATTTCCCTTTTCATACTCAAAACCAACCCAAACAGCTTGTTGCAAACCACCAAGAGCTTGCAGTAACGCGTGATGACCAGCGGCAATAGACCTGATGTGTGGCGTTGGCAGGGAGGACGAAGAAGAACAATAGTGCAGCAAGGCTAGATGCGTTGCACAAATAAGTTGCGACCCCCTTTGGAATTGATAACACTGTTTTTTGCCTTTCTTTGTAAGGGTGTGCCCCCGGTTACATTTTGTCCTTAGAAGGACAGCTGAAGGATAGAACGAGAAATACAGTGTCATTTTGTGGACACAAAAATGGCAGAAACAAACTGCCAGTTTCCCCCTCCCTCCCATTATAGATGTTTCCCCCTTTTGTCTTTTTACCGTTTTATTACGCGCGATAGATATCCCATATTATTTCTCTTTTTTTACTTTAGAACACTGTGGAAGAACGTATCCACGAGCCGATCACAACTTTTTGAACGATTTTGTTTTGTTTCCTTTTTTGAGTGGGCAATACTCGCACTTTTTTTCACGTTTTGAGACAAAAAAACCCGAGGGTAAAACTTGAGGAGTTGGATGGTAAGTGGAGATACTGCTCTTGTATTTCGCACTACTCTATCAATTCTTCAAAAATATAACAACGATAGTGAACACAGGCCTGTAAGGGCAGATACACTTAACTACTAAACGGCTTTGTCAACAATAGTCCGCCCGCTTCTTCCAGAGCTTTTGAAAATTGGGTGTCTTGAGTCTGGTGCAGTTGGCTATACTACCGTAAGATGTGTGAATTTTCCCACCAAAAAAATGGTACCTGTTTTCCCACAACGAAGAACAACGCAGTTTTATGGAGTTTTTGAATAGGGCAATTTTTTCCAATATGTATGTAGGATTGTTCGGGATTTTTGAGGGAGCAGTTGGTGACCCCTTTGAAATATTATAAGAAAACGCGATCGCGGGTAAATCGCGCGATCGCCATCAAACCAGGCACTCCGCTAGGTACTAAAGTTCTGTTGATTGTCAACAGAACTTTTTGAAAATGGGGAAAAAAAGAAAAAAAAAAAAAGTTCTGCTAAGTGGTTCAGACCCGTTCTACCTGTCAAAAAAGCTCAGGAGAAGAAGATATGGAGAGGTGAGTGCTCAAACGTCCCAAAAAAGTCAAAATCGGGCGTTGGTAAAAAAAAAAGTTGCGTACCGTGCGCCTGCGGCGCAAGCATGTACCCCACCAACGTGGACCATCAACAGAATATTTTCAAAATCGGAAATCCTAGCGGAGAGCCTGCATCAAACTGCGAAAAAAAAAAAAAAAAACTAGACTTTCTGTTGCAGTGCCTGCGTCGCAGAGGCGTTTGCACTGTCAACTTCACTTTTTTAATTCAACAAAAAAACCCCCCCACAATGACAATTGTCGTAGAGTACAAAAAAAAGACACCCCGCACCGTTGTTTTCAACCCAGTACTTTATTCGATGATCTTCATGCCTTTCCTTTTTTGCTTCACCATCTTTTCTTCCCAGTCGGAGCCTACATCACAGATGTAACCCTAATCTCCCCTGATCGCCGTTAATCTAACCTGATAAGAGGAAGCGGACATCGGAGTTAACCACAAAATAGGAAAAACATGGTTTCGGGTCCATCCCCACACACGAAGATATACGATGCACGAGAGGGCTTATTTTTTCCCCACAAACTTTCTTTTCCTCCACAGGACTTACGATCACCCCCCCATCCCACTTCCTCCTCCCATTTTGGCAGCATTTGTCATGCCGTTGTACCAGGTGGCAGTGGAGGTGCGTGAATGCGGTGCGTCGCGAGAGGAGACGGTGGAGGCGGACGTGGACGCGATGGAGGGTGCACTGCGGGAGGCTGTTCAGGCTGCACTGGGGCTGGGTGTCGGGTCGTGGCTCTACGAGCGCTACGACTCTGCTTTTGAAGAATGGGCAGACATGGACAACGAACACATCGACGACACAACCGAGGTGCGTCTCCGCGTCACGGAACGCGCCCAACCACAGGACAACGAACACAACCTGGACTCCCTCTTCCACAACCTCGCCAACGTCGAGGACAAACTGCACCACCTCACATCAAAGCTCAACGGCGACTCCGAGACGACACCAACCGTCACCGACAAAAAGTCGCATATGATCGAACGCTGCAATGCGTCATGCCCATTCTCCTACCCCGAACTCGAGGATGATGTCGAAAGCAATGCGACACGAACGGACCCTTGCTCTCCCCATGGAAAGGCGTTGCTGTCGCCAAGCGCTGCAGACCATTTGGGGGTGACCTCTCCGCAGTCATGCACGTCGCCGTCGTCTGCAGATAAGATAGCAGAATACGACCTAGGGTCTCATGTCATCACTGCGGAGGAGGCGTATCGACGGTTCTTTCGTGTTGAAGGTGCGCCGCAATGCTTCTTCGTCGACGTCCGCGGCAAGCACGAAGCCGAAGCAACCGGCACCATCCGCGGCGCCATCCGCACCAACAAAGCCTTCCTCGAATGGCACACGGACCCTTGCAACCCACTCTTCACCCCTGCCCTCCTCGCCAACCTGCCTCTCATCCTCTACGCCACCGGCAACGTCACAGAAGGAGCCCGTCCTGCACACGCCGCATACACCCTCCTCCACATGGGCATATCACACATCTACGTCCTCAAGGAAGGCATCCTCAAATGGAAAGCCCTCGGGTACCCTACGTCAACCGAGACTGGAGTGTTCTACCCGCAGGTCTGCCCGGTGGTGAAGCTGACCCACACTGTCGCAGACATGGTAACGGAGGCACGAAAGATCACAAAGTTTGTCACCGTCAAAGAAGCGGAGGAGTTGATAGGCGTAGAAGGCATCATCTTCGTTGATGTCCGCTCTACAGAAGAAATCAAAGCGACCGGGGTGGTCGTAGGAGCAGCAATAGGCACCCGAGAGTTGGTCGAATGGTACAGCGACCCACAAAGCAAAAGCCATCACAAACTGTTTAACCCACTGCTCGCATCGGGGAAGAAGATTATCTTGTACGGTGGTGGGCAATTTGGTGGCGGCAGGCCGATTCTGGTGTTGGCAACACTAAAGAAGATTTTACCCTACCACTCAAACGTTAGTGTTCTCGAAGGAGGATTTGCAGCATGGCAAGAAGCAGGACTCCCATGTGAAGCGGTCGAGTCCTTTGTCCCACGTGAAGACCTCCTACCAGGAGGGCTAGGTATAGCCTCAGTTGCAACCTTTCTCCCGCGAAAGATTCTAAGTCCTGACAGCGAGATTTCTTCTTTAGGTAGCAGTTCCTTGGGGCCACAATGAAGGATTAGAAAAAAATGGGGATTTTTTTTTTTTTTTGAAAACTTGGTTGTATTAGTGTAGCCACCCTAGAGTGTGCTCCACTATATTTTTTTTTTTTTGCAATTTTATTGTGTCAGTTACCACTGTTCCGTGCAAAATAATAAAAACCCCGTTCGTCTTTTGTTTATTTGGTACGCTACCCACGTCATACGCGGGCGTTTTTTTTTGTAGATCCTCGTTTTATGGAGAGAAGTCCGCTACCGGAGTTGCGCATGTTTTATTTCATTTTTGAAAAATTTCTTTTTGAGTCTGATCTGTCAATACTCCACAATAAGGGGTATACCACTATACCACTATACTGCGCTGTTGCTATCTTTTTTTTGTTGTGCCTGCGCCCCCCGATTGTACGACGAGGCGTTTGCACATTTCCCCTTTCTCTTTTCACCCTCCCTATCTATTCTGTTCTGTTCGGAACTACTTCTTTCATCTTTCGGAGGATAATATTGTTTCGGGCCGACTCTCTGATTTTCCAAAAAGTCGGGCCGACTTCGGCCGACTACCATCTATGGTATATGCGCTATTTACTTAATTTTGGTGCTTCTGAAAACCCCATTTTGCGTACTTGCTGCGTACTTGTTGCGCACTTTGTGCACGAAAAAAAAAATACAGGAATACTCTATATTGCGTACTTAGTGCGTAGTTGTTGCGTACTTGGTATTTTTTATTTCAGGAGCACCAAATTTTCTTTTTTTTAAAATTCCGCAACAAAGCAGGGATCCTTTTGGCATTTTTTTCTCGAAAACATGAAACAGTATTAATTTCTTAACCAATGGCGGGCACTGCGCCTATGGTAGGAAATATAGCGTCTTTTGGATAGATACCCAAACCACCTTTTGTCTTTGCTCTACATATTTACAGGCATTGTGTACGAGAGAGGTACAGTCATCTGCAACAGAACGGAGATGCGCTAAAAAAAAAAGCTACAAAGCAAGGACAGGAATATCTCATTTTTTTTGATAAAACAACTTGTTGTCAATTCTAAAAAGATTGGAGGCAGCGCTGCAGGGCAAACAAAACGGATTGAAAAAAACAGAAGCTTGCTTGTTTTCTTTGAGTACTCAATTAACCACAACAACCGTACTTCAGTTTAACACATTTTTTCACCTTTTTGTTTTCCCGGCTTTGAGCGCACAAACAAAAGACCCGATCTTTTTCAGCAAACCCAGACCACAAAAGGTGTACCTGGAGTCTTTCCTTGCGCTCTATTGTGCTCTACCACCTGTAAGATGTTCCTGTAGAGTCTCTCATTGCGTTTGGGTGAGCATGAAAGCGCACTGCTTGGGGCGAGTTTTGAAGTCTGCACAAAAAAGTGCTTAATTCAAAGACGAAAAGGTCGGTGGGTTTTTGCACCCCATTTTTTTCTCTTCGTTCCTTGCAGTGTGATATGTTCGCGATATTTTGGTTTTTCAGGGGGTTTTTTTGCGGCTTATGCGCCCGTTTCTGTTTCGGTCTTGTATTCCGTTAATATCTTTTGTATTCTTTTGTAAGGTGACAAAGCACACGGCTTGAAATAATCTTACTTTTTCTATTTTCTTTTTTCTTTTTGGCCTCAAGAGGTTTCCTCTTCACTGCCAGATAGTCAGCGGGAGCGTATTGCAGTAATAAAAACATCACCACAGAATATTTATTACACACTTTACGCACAAACAAACTGCCTGTGATGCATTTTTGTGAAAGATGCTATTTTACTCTAAATACCTCCGTTTTTATTAAGACAGTGGGCTCCCATGACGCTCATGTTGTTTTTCAAGGGGGGTTTTTTGTCAACTTTTGTATACCAAAATGTCCCTCTTAACCGCGTCTCTTTTTTACTCAGCACAAGAGGAGATTTTCCCTTTCCTCCCTCGACCCTTCGCTCCCCTTACCATATGACTCTGGAGGGTGACGTCACAAGAGCAGAATGACACGACTCTGCAAAGGATATGCAAAAGGCGAGGTTCTGTGAAAGAGAAAATCACGCACGAATTTATATGTTTATATGTTTCGAGCAAAACGCTTTCAATCGATTGACCCTAGCGAGGGCCAAAAAAACAAACGCTCAATTCACGAAAACATTCAAAAAAACAATATGATTTATTGCCAACCACTCATTGCAGTCGGTTGACAGATATACTTTGTTCACGTGGCAGCTATTATTCCATGACAGTTCATATTTGTTTTGTCTTTATTTCCGCAAACCTGCACAGCGGAAGCGAACCTTATTTTCCCTTCCCCCCCTCCCTCTCTCTCTTTTGAGCAAACAGTCTAAAGAGCAAAGAGTCTTTCGAGGTTGTCAGAAACCCCAATTGTTTCCTGTACACTGCGAAGCAATGCTGCTCTTCCCCTCTTTTACTGTTGCTTTGGATGTGTGTTAATTGTTTTGTTATCGATGGAAGCTTTGTGTACTCTCTCTTCACACCATATGCGAAAGGATTGCACGGCAATGCCTTGTCTTTGCGGTTGTGGGTCGTGTTTGGCGACACTGCCAACACCTCCCCTAGAGATAAGAGCCCTATCGACTCTGCGTTCTCCTTCACTTCACTCAATTGCCCTCAATCCTCCCCCTCCACCCCTCCTCCTCACTGTTACTGCCCCGCTGTTTGGGTGGGTACGTTCTTAGCAAAGGAAGAGGAGGGGCCTATCCTTCACACCCTTTTGGGGTGGCATTTCGAGTGAGTACCCTTAGACCCTTAGGGCCTACCCTCTTCTCTTGGTGTGGGTGTTGTCGATAAAAGGGAAAGGCGACCGTTTGTCTTCCTGTAAAGCTTGTTTTTGACAAAATATCTTTTTTCAGTTTTGCAGTCTTTTTCAAAAGGGGGGAAGAAGGGGGGGCACTATGCATTCAGTATCATGATTGTTGTCAGTGGGAGTGTACCGCCAGTGGCAATTCATGTGGATAAGCGACAGTGTGCTTCGAGATTGAGATTGATTTTCCAACTGCGCTGTTTTTAGGCTATACGTAAACCTTCATTTTCACCATATTTTAAAATTTTATTCCAAATATGTGTCCAGAAAGGCCATCCATGTTTGGAAAAAAAATCCCCCCGTTTTTTTTTCTTTCTTTCCTCTCCCCGTAAGGGAGAATAACTGAAAGCAAAATACACATCAAATAAAACAGTTTTTTTTTTTTTTGAACGACAGTATCAGGGCTCTCGCCAATCACCCCTTTTGGCCAAAATGGGGGGTGATTTGGGGTCCCCGAGCTTTCCCCCCGTAAAAGCGGTCGCGCGCGCGCTTCGCGCGCGCGACTCCCTGCCAGTGCAGGGAGGTGAGGCGCTTTCTCACCTCGTTTGGGGTCAGCTTGTTTTTATGCCCAAAAAATTTTTCAGCACTGCTGACCAGGGACATTGGGAACATAGGGAAATGTATGTATGTGCTTTTTTTTTGCGGAGCAAAAAAAAATAATACAAAATGGCGCCGCAGGCGAAAAAAAAAATAAGGTACGGTAGCTTTTACATCACATACTCACTCAACGAAACCTTTTTTTGCGGAGCAAAAAAGGAAAAATGGCGCCGCAGGCAAAAAAAAATTGAGGTACAGACTGGATGATGCGGTCAGCAACCCAGTTCCCCATGGTACTCCCGTGGTTCAACCCTGGGATTTTTTTTTTTTTTTTTTTTTTTTTTTTGGAGGGGTGATCCGAAACCCGGATCACCCCTCTTTTTTTTTTAATTTTTTTTTTTTGGGTGATTTAAAACCCGATCACCCCCCGGCGAGAGCCATGGACAGTATCAAAAGCGTTACGTACATTTTCTTTACATTCCATTACCCTTCATCCACCCCATTTAACCTATACAGAGCTACCACCTTACCACATTTTCTACACATTTTTTTTTGTTACAATGATAGAGCGTGCGTACCGTTGATAGCGTTGTGACATGGAGAGGACGGAGGGGTGTGGTTTGGGTGAAGGTGGGCAGACTGTGCTTCCGAATAGTGTGCCAGGGGTGCCTGGGGGTGGAGGTGGAGGTGATGCTTCCCCAAAGGCAAAGGAGAAGCGCAGTGCACGGAAGGCAAAGTGCAAGCGCTGTATCGCCCTGCAGGAGGAGGTGGCACGTCTCAAGCAGACCATATCAGAGCTCGAGTTGGCCCCGACCTACCCCCAGGAGGAGCGTGTGGCCTTCCCCATGGCACCACCTCACCCTCCGCCCGCACCGGTGCCAGCGTTTCTCAACAAGGCGCTCTCCAATCCGTTGAGAACGACACCCCGTGGGGAGAGGACGCCCACCTTCCCGCATGAGCCTGAGCGTGCAGAGGTGGAGGTGCGAAGCAAGGTGGAGGACAACCCGCGCCCCCCGGTGCAGTCGTGTCGCAGCGTGCGGCGCAGTACGGAGGCAGACTTCTCGCTGTCGGGGGAGTCGCGTTCGCGTCTCCGCGAACTCGAGTCGTCTCTGTCCAATGGTTCGGGCTTGGAGCGTGAGGACAAGGAGAAGCGTGGCTCTGTGTACATAGTGCCGTTGTCCGTGCCGGACATGATGTTGAATGTGGAGAAGAACGACGTGACATGCGAGGAGGTGTTGAAGGTGAGCGAGGTGCTGCACCCGTCGCGGTGGATCCTGCAGTGCGACTCAGAGACGTCGTTTGCGATCTGCACAAAGGCAGGCCTGCGCTTCCTCTACCTGCACTACGACGAGGCAGCAGACGAGCTCAGTGTCTCCGAGGACGACATGGCGGACACGCAGGACAAGTGGATCTTCGTTCCGGACAGCACCACAGCCACAACACAGGAGATGACCTACAAAATTCTGCACTGCCGCAGCGACAAGTACCTCAGTGTGCAGGTTACCAACGTGGCTGCCAAAGGCTTATCGGAGAAGATCGAGGAAGGCATCCAGAACATCACGTCTATGGAAAGCTTTGGGAAAGTGGAGAAGGTGTCTCGGCGCGACAAGCCTAGCCTCGTGGTGTCGCTGTGCATGTCTGTGGCTGCCTCGGGGAGTGTGTGGTGCATCAAGCTGTGCTCAGTCGACACGTCGCTGTTTCTCTACCAACACCGCTTCAACGAGGCTGAAAAGGAGACCATCCGTAAGTCTGGTGGCATCAACTCTGTCATGCCCGAGACGTATTCTGCAGTGTCGCTGATCCGCAACGGGTGTGAACCGGAGTGCGACGCACAGCAGGCTGCCTCCAAAGTGATCAAATCCCGTGCAGTCATGGAGTGGCGCAGGACTGCCCTTCTCCTCATCACCATCTCCTGCGTTGTCGAGACATTCGACTCTGTCTCGGACATCCAAGCCACCGTCGAGTACTGGAACCACGGGCACCACGTCTTTGGTTTGGTCTCTGTCTGCATCCTGGCCGTGTCGGGGTTGATACGTGGCGGACTCTCGTTTTACATTGTGCTGACAGACAGCCAGCAGAAGTGGTCGACATGGACGTGTGGAGATGTGTTTATCATCTGCCTTTCGATGATTCCTGTTCCCTTGGCTGATGTTCTTGAAGCTGTGCGCGTTGTGCAAGGGTTGCTGGAGATGGACGATGCGTCCTTTCTTGTGCTCAAGCCCGTGCGGACGGGGAGGATGCAGCTGCGTTCAGCAGCAACGTCGATGGCAGAAAGCTTCCCGCAGCTGTGTCTACAGGCGTATGCATTCTTCAATATCACACGCTCGGGTGACGAGAACGAAACGATTTTGGTGCTGTCGCTATTGATGTCGTTTGTGGCAATTCTGTGGAGTGTGATCACGTACTGCTACGTGACGGTCATTGAGGAGCGTGGTCCGCTTCTCGAAGTGTTTGACCTGTCGGATAGGGAACTGAAGAAGGCAATTGGACAGCCCTCCTCTGTGGGTGTTCTGCACAGCATGACGGGGAAGGAGTTTTCGCACTTCCTGCAGTGCGTGTCTGAGTGCTCCTTTGGGCGTGTGCACTTCGACGACGTGCAGTTGCTCATCGACCACGCACGCAACCTCTTCGAAAGCTGGGCCGACCCTTCTTACAAGAAGAGCGGGTGGGTCAAGAAGGAGTTCTTCCTGTGCGGCTGCTCTATCAACTGGTACCACGTGATGCAGGTGTCGACTCAGAAGTACCACCTCAACAATCAGACGGAGGCGAGCGAGATCCTTGCGAACGAGCTCTCGAAGGAGATCTCGCCACGCCCTTCGGGGTTGTCTCTGCTGATGGAAATTGCGCTTGAGCTCAACATCGAGTCTGACGCGTTTGCGGTTCTGATGTCGAACAGCGACGACACTGCACGGCTGTTTCAGGGGCATGTTAAGGGCATGCGCTTCTTCAGCACCGAATTCGTGTTCATGGGAGCTGTGGCAGGTGGGCGTTCTCTGGACAGGCACGGGGCACGCTATGCGGCTGCGATGATACGTGGCCAGCGTGTCATCAAGAAGGTGATCCTCTCGGGAAACCGCTTTGGCATGGCCGAGGAGGAGTCGCCGCTGCAGTCGTACGACCTGGAGCGTGTCACGGTCGACACGTTTGAGACGCTAGAAGCGCTGGGTGGGTGTGCCGTGAACGGGCGGTGCGATCTGGCAGACTTCAAGTCCGGCTTCAGACTCTTCCCGCAGCTGCACTCTGCAACCCTGAACGAGCTGTTCAAGACCATCGCATCAAGCGTCTTCCCTGCACACGGCGATGACGACGACAGGACCATCTCCCTCCAGGAGTGGCAATCCTTTGCCAAGGCGTACCCTAAAATGCTGCTCGCGCTGTACCACCGCCTGCGTGCAGGCATCTCACAGCTTCTCTCCGCAGTGATCTACTCGTCTTCGATCTCGGGGTACTGTTTGGAGTGTGTTGACGTGCGGGGCTGCAACCTCACGAACAGCGAGCTCTGGAGCATTGCACGGACGTGCATTGTGGACTGCATTAAGCCGATTCACTTCTATGTGGAAGGTGGCAACGGGAGCAAAGGGGTTGATGCGTTTGTGCAGCAGGTGATGGACCACGGTCTGGAGGGCCTTCGCGCACTGCGTATCGCAAGCAGCAACGACTCCGAGAAGAGCGAGAGGAGTGTGTCCTTTAACACAGATCCCGACGCGTCACCCATCGACGCGAAGTGCGTGCTCGAGGTGAGCGACCTGGTGCGCTTCTCATGCACGCTGCTCGACCACTCCGCACGTAGGCGGAGGATCTCCGAGCGGGAGTGCAAGACGAACCCCCTGAAGCTCCTCTTCATGGCAGAGGTGCGTGTGCCCGACAGCGTGTGGGAGGAGACTGATGAGTGCTACCTCAACCGCAGGACGTTGCTCATTCTGGACAACCTCCTTGAGTGCCAGTCCCTCGGTGTCATTGTGTCGTGGAAGGCGCGTGGTCTGCACGGCTGTGTCAACGCGCTGCTTGAGGCTGCAGAGGAGATGCGCCAGCGGCGGTCTAGTGTACGGCGCTCGTCGGACGTGATGAGCGTGGTGCATGCAGACCTGAACATCGACCTCTCGCGTTACCAACCACGTGGCAGCGACATCCCCGTAGTACTGCGCCTCAACACATGCCTTTGGAAGCGCGGCTTCAACGCATCCTGTGCACCGTCGCTCCGCCTCGAATGGAAGCTGGCATCAAAGCTCATCAGCAACGTGCGTGTCATGTTTCTCCGCCGTGAACGCACGATACCTACATTCGAGCTCAGGGCTGAGGACATGGAGTTGATTGTGAGGTGTGAACAGCCCCATGGAATTCCCCCCCCCCTCCCCAAATCTATCTTTTTATGACAAACCATTTCTTCACACAGCGACCTGCAAATTGCGGCGGAAATGATTGAGGCGATATCACGCAACTCAGTCGACGTCGACTCTGTGCTGCCGTTGATGTCCTTCAAAGAGTATGCCACCACCACTACCACCACCGCCACTAACACACCTCAAACAGCTGCTCTCTGGACACTACACATACACCAGTTCTCTCGCGACTTCTTCAACTTGGCATTCGGTACTGCGATGTATCGGGGAACAACTTGGGTGATGAGGACCTAGTGGAGTTGCTGGGGAGTGTTTGTGACAACTTCAGTTGTATTGACTTTTTGCGGAACCCGAAGCTTGAGTCGTATCCTGCGTCGGTGGCACGGAGGATTGAGCAGTTCCGTGAGACGCACCCTGAGACCATGCTGTGCTTGCCTGTGCACGTGACGCACACTGCAGCAGCGTGGAAGAGCATTGCACGGGGCAACTCTACCCCTGTAGATTTGGGCCTACAGGCGTTTCGCAAGCCTTCCGTGCCGCTGCTGGCGTCGATCGTGGAGCAGACAGACGCATACTCGCCACCGCCGTCGCCCACACCCACCGAGCCGCAGTGCACAGGGCTCAGCAACTGGCGCGATGCCATGCGCCAGATGAACGTCAGACAGGACCCACCCCTCCCCGCTGCAGACCTCCCAGGCAACCTGGCCACGTGGCATTCACCAAAGGGAACGTTGTACGCGCCAGAGGTGATCCAGCAGCTCCAGAACGACTGTGCATTGGTATGGCCAGAGTGGGGGTGGAATTTTTTTTCAAAAATGCACCAAAAACATTGCAGGTCGAAAAGCAGTGGGAAAGCTTCCAATCCGAGGAGGTCGTTGTGCCGATCTACATGTTCTCCACGTCGCTGAAGCGGCAGTTCTTTTGGATCCTGGGGGTATCTTCCAGCGGGCATCGGTGTGGCTTGAAGTGGGAGTTGTTGGAGAACACTTTGATCTTGGAGCTGGAGGCGTCGCTGGCTGTAGCGAATAATAGCAACAAGGCGATGCAGGTGAACCTGCCTGCAGAGAAGATGGCGGAGCTGGGGCTTTCCAGCAGTGCTGTGTGGGCACGCGATGAGGTGAGCAGTGGCATGGAGACGTACTCATGTGGGATAGCGCGTCTGGCGCGGTACGCAAACCCAGCACCGGGTGATGCAGGTACGTCGCCACTGCACGACAGCGTGCTGTGGCTGCCACGTCCGGGCACTGCTTTTGTGGCGGACTCCGAGACACACTACAACAACCTGCCCTACTCAGGTGTCGTTGAGTACGTCGCACAGCACCTCCCTGAGCAGTGCATGGGTGGGCGTGGGTGGCGCGAGGGGCGCTCCTCCTACGAAGCTGCTGCAGACCCGCAAGGCGACTACGACTGGGTCGCAATCCCGATCATGAACGCAGAGTGGAGTGCCCTGGTGCGGGAGTGCCTCGCACAGCTGAACCCATGCCACTTCGACGCACGCATCCTCAAGAAGGTCGACGCACTCCTCGACGCACCAGAGCTCGAGGCTGTCGTCATCGACGGAACACTCGACTCGCTTGGCATCCAGTTCAAAGAGTCGCGTGGCGAGATCCTCCTCTGCCGTGCGCCACCAGAGCTCGCCTACTTCTTGGGCCGTGAGATCCACCAGATCGACAACGCACGCATCACCTCGATCGACCACCTCCTCAAGGTAGGCCGCGAGCGGTGCAAGCACGAACTCCTCTTCAGCGAGTACCGTGGCCACTTCAGGGGTGTCCTCAGAACGCTTGTCCGTGCGCCGCTTGAGGGTGGTGTTGCGGCAGACACGATGTTCACACCTGCAGAGATTTCACGGCGCCTGCAGATCCACCTAGTGTCCTTCTCACGCAACGGGCGGAAGAAGAACATTCTCCTGGGCGCAACAGGCACGAAGGGCTTTGTGATGGGATGCTTCCTTGGGGGGAACAACGCCTTTGCGCTGCAGCGTCTGGCAGACGACCGCTTCGAGCAGCCTGCAGAGGTCGTGAACTCGACGGTACAGGCGATCTTCGACGGACACCAGGGCGCTGTGCTGACACTCAATGCAGCATCGACGCTGACTGCGGATAAGTCAGTGAGCGAGTCTGGGCGGGTCATCTTCTCGAACGCAAACGAACACCGCTCGGCATACTGGGAGCCAGAGGCTAAGTACACAATGGACAGCGACTCTGGTGCGTGGGTGGTGCTTGCGAGAGGCAGCGCGCACCACAGCACCACAACCTCCTTCGAGAGGTACGGGTGGATGCTCGACCAGATACGCCCCTTCGCACAGGCGCTCAGCAGCGCACTGTCAAAGGTGGACAACCTCGCAACCCTGCAGCACACGTCGCATGTCCAGCAGGATTTCGACACCATCAAGTACCGCAGAGACATAAACCTCGCAAGCAGACGTGACGTAGGCGGCATCGCCATATGGGGCTCGTTCTCGCTCTCCCGTGAGGGTCATGTGCAAGAAGGCGAGATGGACACCGCCGCCCCACACACAGTCTTCATGCTCAAAGGCAAGTCCTGCAAGTTCGTTGCACCTTGGTGCCGCGAGACAAAGCTTCTCGAGTCCATGTCCAAATACGGCTCCATATGGAAGGTCACCGCCGTGCTGAGCCAACGGCAGCGCCATTTCATGGGGCAGCAAACCCAGCAGGTCATCGAGATGACAGAGCTCACACGCGCCGAGGCTTTGTTTGTGTACCTTTCTGAGTGCATCGATAAGAGCAACGAGGCGACAGTGTACTCTACGTGCGACAAGTTCATGCGGGGGACGCTGTACGACCTGATGAAGTACCGGCCCCTTGTGGAGTCAGCGGAGGACAACTGTGCGGACGCGAAGGCGCTGGAGAGCAGCACGTCTGCACTGCTGAGCATGCTGTACCAGTTCACGGCGTGTGACGAGCTGTTCGAGCCATCTCCGCTGCTGCCGTTCACACAGGAGATCCTGCACCAGATTGTGGACCTGCTGATGGCGTTTGGCACGCCTTTGGATATGCTGCGCAGGTTGTCAAAGAAAATGGCAGGAACGAAAGCGGAAGACTACTACGGTGGTGTCTTGCAGCAGTACTCAGAGACACCTCGCATGCTTTCGCCGTTTGCAGAGCACCTCCAAAGTGGACGCAACGTGCCGCATTGTGAGTTACGGTAGTGACTGCAGTGTCTGTAGTGTCTTTCAGACCATTCTACCGGGCTTTTCAGCCCCAAAAAGGTCAAATCATCCGAAAATAACCTCCGTTCTTTGTTCCTTTTATCGAAGGAACAAAAGAACGATCTCTTTAACAGCGCCGCCTTGCCGTTCCTTTCAGAAAAATGTGTACACGTTTGTGTACCATGCATATTTCTAGTCATTATTTCCTTTGTTCTTTTTTACCATTTTTAAGTACCTAAGTAACTCAATTTACCTTAAAAATAGCGAACCATTTTATTGTGGCATTTTGACGTTCCCTCTCTTTTTACTGCACGACACATGAGATATCATTTTCTTTACCCTCATCAGAGCAAACAACCTACACAATGACATTCTCTGCCGTGCGGGCGGTAGTTGTTCTGTGCACCCTGCACAGTGCTGCAGCTGCAATGCACTGCGACCCACGCATGACGTGTGTCTGCTCAGACAACCCTTGCGACTCGTTCCAATGCCAGGACACGATGTCGTGCGAAGGTGCCGTCCTTGACTGCGACTCGACCAGCTGCCACATGGACTGCATCGGGACTAAGAGTTGCCAGACGTCGCACCTCGAATGCCAATCCGACACATGCCAGGTGCGTTGTGTGGGGGAGCACGCCTGCCAGCAGATGTCCACCTTCAACCAAATGCACGTCAGGACTAGCGCATCGCTCGACCCCATAGGTACACAGTTCGGCATCTGGATGTCCGCGCGTGCAGGCACCGGAAAGCTCATCTGCGACGGTGTGCAGTCCTGCCAAGCCTCCTCCATCGGGTGTGGCTCAGGCAGCTGTGAAACGATCTGCAACGGCGTGCAGTCCTGCCAGCAAAGCAGCCTCACCGTCACGCACACTGCCGAGGCTGCGTCGCTACGCTGCACAAACACGCAGTCCTGCCAACTCGCGACTGTGGACTTCACCAGCACCGATGGTCCTGGGACTATTGGCTGCGACAACACACAGTCATGCAAGACGGCCACTGTGAAGTGCACTGCCGACCACGACTGCACTATTCAGTGCGACGGAAAGCAGTCGTGTCTTGGAATGACCATCATCTGCCCCATCTGGCTGCCCAACAACAACACATGCCACATCAACTGCGTTGGGCAGGACTCCTGCAAGGACATCGGGCGCTTCCAGGTGATAGGCCAGCTCACCGCTACGTGCAGCGACCAGGCAGGGTGCGGGCCGTACCTGTCGGGCATATCGACGGCATCACCTGCGACTGTGCCGCCTGGCACGATTGATGTGTTGAAGCGTCTGTTCCGCATCTTCATGAACATCATGAAGTCGATCTTCAACAAGACCAAGTTTGTCGCGGCGCTCATGAAGCTCCTGAAGAAGCTGATCAACTCTGTGACGATCTACTGGACGTGCCCTGTGTCTGCGTGCACACCGCAGTGCCCCACTGGCGTACTGCAGAAGATCCGTTCTGGGTGCACGCCTTTTGACGCTATCTACACTGACTCGAGGATGGCGTCCACGCTTGCGGAGGATAGTTCTATGGTTCTCGAGTTTTCTGTGGACTACTCAGACGGGACAGAGTCGTCTGTAGAGGCACTGCTTGCACAGGAGGCTGCGTCACCTAGTGCTGACTTCGAGGAGTTCAAGATGCAGAACGTGACTGTTGTGGAGTCTGAGGTCGAAGAGCAGCCGGGTAGTGGCGACGGTGGTCTTGCTGGTGGCTACGTCGCGCTGATCTGCATCCTCGTCTTCGCAGCAGTGATCCTTGCTGCAGTGCTTGCACAGCGCTACTTCAAAAGGAGGATGCACTCGAAGTACAGGCACGGTGCAGATGCCACAGAGGAAGAGTACAAGCCTGTTATCTAGATGTTCCGTCAGGTCAGGCGTGTGATGTATTGTGTGTGTCCACAGGTTCGCTCAATCAGAGATTCGCATAGAAATTACCGTAATGGAAGCATTGTGCTCCTTCGTCTTACGGCAGTGCTTTTTTATTTCATTACCATTGTTTCTGAAGCAAACGTGCGACAGGCTTTTATGGCGTAGTGCCATATTGGCTGTAGGTCAAATTTATTTTTTTCGTGTGTCTGAATGTGTTTGTGTTTAACTGCTCAATCGCAAACGACCAGGTCGCATAGAGAACAACGGTGATAGTCCAAGGCATGGTACTGCCACATACAAACTTCACTAATATCAACTTAAAGCATCCTAGGAAAACAAAACAGAACATAAATAAAAGACGCGCTGAAGAGCGTCTGCACATACCGTAATCGGAAAAATTGTCGACCGTAAAAATGTTCGACCTTTTCGGGATTTTTCTAGAGGTTCGACCTTTTTTACGGTCGAACATTATTGCGATACGGTAAGTCTCTTCTCCTGTCAGGGTGTTCTCGTTTGTTTACTGGTCACTCACTAATAATATATGTCCCTCTTTTTACAGATTAATTTTGAAAAAAAGATGTAGGTGTGCATGCGGCACATCACGTTTAAGTTCTTTTCTTGCCCATCTTCAAACCCAGCGTGTTCCAGCGCGATAACGATGGCAAAGATGTGTGTGCACAAGAGGCATGTTCATCTTACAATTTTTTTTTCTTTGTCAGCCACATTCCCCCTTCTTATGCATGTCTGACACAAACCTTGGTATTTAAAGCAATACATTTTGTGTTTTCTTTTTTTGTGATATTTTCCTTTTTATCCCTTTCATTTGGCATACACCTACCTGCCTCCGCAGTATTTGTTCCGCTTGTCCCTGAGTACCAGACATCACACCACCACCACACTATTGACAGACCACACAAGGTAACAAACAAAACAAACCAAAATGAGAGAGATCGTCTCGATCCAGGGAGGACAGTGCGGTAACCAGATCGGTTCCAAGTTCTGGGAGGTCGTGTCCGACGAGCATGGAGTGGACCCCACCGGTACCTACCAGGGAGACTCCGACCTTCAGCTGGAGCGCATCAACGTGTACTTCAACGAGGCGACCGGAGGACGCTACGTGCCCCGTGCCGTGCTGATGGACCTTGAGCCCGGTACCATGGACTCCGTGCGCGCGGGACCCTACGGACAGATCTTCCGCCCGGACAACTTCGTCTTCGGACAGACCGGAGCCGGAAACAACTGGGCCAAGGGACACTACACCGAGGGAGCGGAGCTGATTGACTCCGTGCTTGACGTGTGCCGCAAGGAGGCTGAGAGCTGTGACTGCCTGCAGGGATTCCAGCTGTCCCACTCCCTCGGAGGAGGTACCGGATCCGGAATGGGAACGCTGCTGATCTCGAAGCTGCGTGAGGAGTACCCCGACCGTATCATGATGACCTTCTCTGTGATCCCGTCGCCCAAGGTGTCCGACACCGTTGTGGAGCCCTACAACGCCACCCTGTCGATCCACCAGCTTGTGGAGAACGCCGACGAGTGTGTGATGATTGACAACGAGGCACTGTACGACATCTGCTTCCGCACCCTGAAGCTGACCACCCCCACCTTCGGAGACCTGAACCACCTGGTGTCCGCTGTGATGTCTGGAGTGACCTGCTGCCTGCGTTTCCCTGGACAGCTGAACGCTGACCTGCGTAAGCTGGCAGTCAACCTGATCCCCTTCCCGCGTCTTCACTTCTTCCTTGTGGGTTTCGCGCCCCTGACGTCCCGTGGATCCCAGCAGTACCGCGCACTGACCGTGCCCGAGCTGACCCAGCAGTCCTTCGACGCCAAGAACATGATGTGCGCATCTGACCCACGTCACGGACGTTACCTGACCGCGTGCCAGCTGTTCCGTGGCCGCATCTCGACCAAGGAGGTCGACGAGCAGATGCTCAACGTCCAGAACAAGAACTCCAGCTACTTCGTGGAGTGGATCCCCAACAACATCAAGTCGTCCATCTGCGACATCCCCCCGAAGGGTCTGAAGATGTCGACCTGCTTCGTCGGAAACAACACCTGCATCCAGGAGATGTTCAAGCGTGTGTCTGAGCAGTTCACTGCCATGTTCCGCCGCAAGGCCTTCCTCCACTGGTACACCGGTGAGGGCATGGACGAGATGGAGTTCACTGAGGCCGAGTCGAACATGAACGACCTGGTGTCGGAGTACCAGCAGTACCAGGACGCGACCGTCGAGGAGGAGGGTGAGTTCGACGAGGAGGAGGGTGAGGGTGAGCAGTACTGAGCACAGCCGTCAGGTTGAGCTGATACGTGCCACTCGAAGGGACAAAAAAAGAGTGAAGAGCGAGAACGTAAAACAAAGAAGGAAAACAAACAATGATGTGCATCTTCGGATGTCAATACAGCACTGATACAACCAAGTTTTCAACAAAACAAAATGTAAACAAAAGGAATAAGACTAAAAAATAATAAAGCCAAAGCAACCAGTGCAATGCTGGGAAAATGAGAAACAACAAAAAAAAACGACAAAAAAGCAACAACAAAAACAACAAAAACCCCATCAACCATTTCCCCCTCCTTTCTTGCCACACTCTCCTCCCCCAAACACTGCCAACCCAACAGAGCCTACTAAAATGAAACTTTTTGTTTTGATATGTTTTGCGGTGCTCCCTTTCACTAAAGGGATGACGTGCGATGTGGGTGCGACGTGTGTCTGTGATGCAAACCCTTGCGACACCTTTCAGTGCAATGCGGCTATGTCCTGTTCCTCTGCGGTGTTGGTGTGCGACTCGGATAGGTGCCACATGGACTGCAATGCACAGAAAAGCTGTCAGGCGTCGCACATGGAGTGTCTGTCTGACTACTGCCAGATCAAGTGTTCGCAGGACCAGTCATGCGAGGCGATGGCACCGTTGACTTCGTTCACCCCTCCAAGCTCAGTGTCGTTCGACGAGACGGGGCTGCTCTACGGAATCTACATGTCGAAGCGCGCAAGCACCGGAAAGCTCATCTGTGACGGCGCGCTGTCCTGCCAAGCGTCCACCATCGCCGCAGGCTCGAAGTTCTTCGACACATACTGCAACGGTGTGCAGGCCTGCCAGCAGTCGACCTTCAAAGGCACCAGCTCATGCGAAGGTGCGAAGATGGCGTGCAACAACCAGCAGTCCTGTCAGCAGTCCACTTTCGACTACAGAGAGACGAAGGGCGACGTCGAGGTGGTCTGCAGCAACGTGCAGGGCTGCCAGCAGGCAAAGGTCATCTGCCCGGAGAGCCACAGCTGCGAAATAAAATGCCAGAACCTCGAATCCTGCAAGGGGATGTACATCACCTGCCCAGCCTCTCTGCCATTGGGCAAACGCTGTCATCTGACCTGCGTGGGTGACAATGCTTGCCTTGACATCGGGAAAAACCAGGTCCAAGGCGCCCTGACAGCTGACTGCACGGACAACGCTGGGTGCGGTCCGTTCCTGCGTAACGGTACTGCGAGCCCTGCGACGAAGACGCCTGCGACGAAGACACCTTCGTCGCTGCCAGCCTTGCTGCGGCGTTTGTTCCGCATCCTTATCAAGATTCTGAAGGCGATCTTCAACAAGGACAACTTCACGGGGGCACTGAAGACACTTCTTGGGCCTTTGGTACGTGGCGTGACGCTGCACTGGACGTGCCCTGCATCGTCGTGCACTGGGGGGTGTGCCACGACTGCAGCGGAGAAGCTGGCTGCAGGGTGTGTACCGTTCCCTACGGACGACATCACATCACGATCGGCGGAGGCTTTGGGCGACGACAACACTGTGGCAGAGATTGAGATGTTCTACACAGACACGGGCTCAGAGGCTTTGGTCGAGGCTGCGCTGGTGCGTGAGAAGACGACACCCTCTGCAGTGTTCAAGGACTACGAGATGGAGGAGATCTCTGTCGTTGACACATCCGTTCTGCGTGTCGAGGCAACAACCAGCCCTACAGAGGACAGCGACGACGACGACCTGGGTGCTGGCGTCATCGTGATGATTGTTGTCGTGTCCCTTCTCTGCATCATTGCGGTTCTCGTCGTGCTCCGCTACTTCCGCCTGAAAAAGGAGCAAGCCTCCTTCACCAACACTGCCCCCCAGGAGTACAAGGAAATGCCTGAAATGAATCTGTGATCGGAGGGAGATGAGGAATTCTGATTGTAATCCTCTCATTGTCACTGTGCCCAGGTTGTTCGTTGTGTAGCACAGCAGCCACGAACGGCATATTGGATTGTGTGGTAATAGGGTGTTAGCATTTACCACTGAAACTCATTTTAAAAAGGAAAAAAAAAAACGTTTTTTGGCAAACCCCCTTTGCTTTCTTAGCCAGTCAGCACCCCTCCCTGACCATCTTTTATCACCGCTTTTCCTCCACACTTCATTGTGTGTGGCGAATATTTTGTATCTTTTTTTGAACATACCCTTGGGTTCAAAAAGGGAATTTTAAAAAAAGAATACCCTGCGTGTGGCATTGAGTACAGACCCCACTTCAGGTGGGTCGATACAGCAAAAGCACGTGGCGATCCCACTGTGACCACTGTGTTTCACTGTGGGTCGCTGCACAGTTGTTTTTGAAACGAAAAATGGTAATTGAAATTTTGTTTTGTTTTGTTTTGTTTTTGGCATTCTTTTCCTACGCCGACCCTTCTACACTCACTGACTATAGACCTCCTTGCATTTCTTCTGCTTGGTGCAGGTTTTTTGGCAACATCTAGGCACATCTGGGCTACCACAGCTCATCTCTTGTGTCGCAAACTATCAATTAACACGGATTTTTTAAAATAAAATGACTCTGTGTCCACTTACAGTATTCCTGTAAGCAACCCCCTATACAGCACTCCGAGGGTTCTATGACCCACAGAGTGCCTGCGTCCCAGGAGGCGTTTTTGCACAGTATCAACACTTTTCTTTGTGCAACGTCCCAGTTGTTTATTGCATAGCAAGCTCTTGACAAATAGAAATGACGGAATCTGTGGTGTCTTGCATTTGGGTTTCTTTTTCTATATCACACTTCAGTGGAATGGGGAGAAGGAAAATCAAATAACTTGCGGAGCGATCAACAAAAAAAAAAACAAAAACAAAAAAAAAATATAAACATCCCATTGTGGAGCACATCCTTGGTTGTCCGTATCAACGAAGTGTTCACACGCCCCCTTCTCTTCCCCTCTTTTGTTTGTACCCCCCAACCCACCTGGGTCAAAATCAGGTGGCCAAGCATATACCCCCGCTGATAATATTTTTTTCAAGGTGAATACACACGAGAGGCTTTTGCTCATCTTATAAACCTTTTTTTACTTATGCAGCATTCGCCACTTACTGGGAAGATCAATCAGGACAGCCCTTACAGGCGCATCCGGGAGACCCGCCAGAGGTGTGATTGAGAGTCACATTTGGTGTGGGGTTTTGGTTACTATTCTCAATTATTGCAAAGAACCTCAGGGAGGTGATGGTGTCTGTACTTTTCTCTCTTTTTTTTTTTCGGTGACATGACACTTGTGACATATCGTAGGAAATCTTTTAGTATGCGCGAAGACGATTCTTGTGCTCCTCATTCTCCCCCACACTATGTCAATACAACAGGTTAGACCGTTTGGTCTGGGAGGGTTTGGGGTTTCTTCTTTCTCTCAGTTCAATCTTGAACAATTTCGAGAGGAGTTTTATTTATTTTTCAAAAAGTGTGATCTGGGGTGAGGAAGCGTTCCAACTTTTCAACCTCTTCCCCAATTTACCTTTCACGCCTTTTTTACCCTCCCCCGTTTTAGAATCAACAGAGAGTGTACGTTAAGATTTTTTTTGGTAATGACTGTATACCTGCTTACAGCTTCCCTGTAAACCACTCCCATGCGCAACACTCCGGGGTTCGATAACCCGCGGAGTGTCAGTGCCTGCGTCCCAGAGGCGTTTTGCACTATCAACTTCACTTTTTTTTTTTTTTGTACAATGCGCCTTTGGCAATGAAATACACATTATTCGGATTTCATGAGTCTTACCGATTTCCCTTCCCTTCATGTCTTTTGAACCAGAGGGGTCTCAAGCGGTAGACGAAATTTTTCTAGAGTTTTGTGAGTTAAAAATGTTCCGTGTAACATCATTTGTCCCTTCGGGTGACGGTAGTACAAGAAATCATCTTCTCTTTTGACAAATGGTGATTGTCGATACCGCAAGGAGAGGCCCTCTGCTTTGGTATCCTGATATACTCCCTCTATGCTTCGAGCTTTTTGCTAAGATGCCCCCTCTGTTTGTTTTTTTTAGGGCTGATGCGAGTGTGTGCACGCGCTCTTGTGGTGCCTGCACGCTATAAAGTTTTTTTTTTTGGTGATTTTTTAGACGGTTTTATCCTTCCAACTTTTCATTTTTTTTTTTTTTTGTTTTGTTTCGTGTTCAAGTTTATTTAATTCCCTAAGCGCAAACGCTCTGAAGTTCGGTAACAAGAAGAGTGTTAATGCCTGCGTAGAGGCGTTCTACACTATCAACTTCACTGCCAAAATGCTTTTATCCCGGTTTCTTAACCATTTTTTTTCTATTCCCAATGCAAAACAAAAAGGGAAAAAATCATATTGGAACCGAAACTTTGGGGAACCGGTCATTTCCGAAATGACCGGTTCCCCAAAGTTCTGGTTCCAATATGAATTTTTCCCAAACAAAAAATCATCATGTCTGCCTTTTCATTTTGCTCTAATAGAGGCAGCAAGAGACTTTCCCTGTCGTCTCTCTTCCCTGCTGCGCTACTATCGGGCATAGGGTGTCGCTGGATACGGCACATCTTTTGCCTTTTGGTGCTGCGCACAACTTATCAACGACGATTGATTATTTTTTTTTGCACTTTCCACTCTTTTTTCGTAGCTAAGCAAAGCTCATCAGGGGATAGAATAGCCTTGAATGTGTGCCCCGCACAAAGAGAGGCATATTCTCGGATTTTTTTCTTAGGGTAACTATGCTCGGTGTGAGGCTAAGCCTCATCTTTATCAACGCTTTTCTCTTTTTAATTTCCAAAACGGGCAGAAGACCCAACCGGACCATACATCACGCAGACTCAATTAACCTGCGTCTCCACAGCATATCAGAAGTAAACCACGAAATGGGTGTAGCATGGTATGGTTGGAGTCCTACCCCAGGTCATGTACCAAGGCACACTGCCAGGAGAGGGCTTTTGTAATTTCAAGTCATTTTTTCCCTCCCCACATTTTCTCTATTTGTTAGGCCTATCATCTCACGGCAGCCTCGTGTGGGTGGTGTACAGCACCGTTTTGTGGTTTCAACACACACACTACTCGACCCGCCATCTCACCCCTCTCTTTTCCCTTTTCACCTTACCACATGGCACCTTTGTGAAGTCTGGCTACACTACCAATGGAACATGAATGGCTCCTACGGTACTTACCCATAACAACCTGAAGTGAGAATCTAGGTGAGAATCACTCCACTTCTCCCACACGACCACACCACACACTCATCCCATAGAGAGTGCTACGCATTCGGGCACCTATCGCATAATGACTGCACAGTGAGGTGGCCGTGACAGCCACGTTGCGTCCACACCGCCTCAGGCAATGGAGGCGCATGCTGGGGATCTTGAACGGCTGCAGTCGATCAAGAAGAAGCTGAAGCAGTTTGCTTTGGACGACGAGCTGGCAACGCCCCCTGGGGAGGTGGAGGCGACCACAGGCGAGGCCACACCAGAGAGCTTGGAGGACGTGGCAGCAGAGACCACCACCGTCCCCATCATTGCATCGCCACACGTTACTGCAGCCGCAGTGGAGCTTGCGCTTGTCGAGAAGCAGCTCTCCGAAGCGCTAACAAGCCTCTCAATAACACAGGATGAACTGCATTTCTCCAAAAAGAAGCTCGATCGGCAGCAACACCGAGAAGGCGAGCTGAAGAACCAAATCCTCTTACTGCAGAAGGAGATACGAGAGCGGGATGTGTATGTTGCCCACCCCCACCCCCTCACCTCAACCTCTCCGACAAACGTTTCTCTTTTGCAAATCCCCACCACCTGTAGTGAAGCTGGGCTGAAAGGGATTCAGAAGTTTAACTTCCAAAAGTCGCTTCTGCTGCAACGTCGTTCCTTGCTTCGCATGAAGAAGCGCCAAGCACAGAAGCTGCACACAACGCTTGAGTGCCAGGAGGCGGCGCTCATGGAGGCAGAGGACTGCGCTGCACAGAGACGCATCTTCGCAGAAGCACATCCGCACCTTGCCCAAAAGCAGCAGAGCAACGACAGACAAGACTACGGCGTCAACCTGAAGGAAAAGCTTACACTGTACGACTACCTGCAGGTATCTCATTTATCCACCACGCCACCTTCCCCAATCCCCACTTCCAGGTCAACAAGACAGTGGTCACATCCACACATGACGAATACATTGCTACAAAAGCCGCACAAAGCGACTTTGGCGGCAGCCTCGTTCGTCTCAAGGAAACGGTTCTGTCACTCATGAAGCAGATGAAGGACAACAGCGACGCAACCCTGGCAGGTGCAGAGCGCATCATGTGGCCCCTTGTGGGGAAGCACCCGAGGCCGAAGGATGCCTTTGCGAAGACGGCGCGCGCGAGCATGATAAAGACGAAGCTGTTACTGGCGGAGGGTGTGAAGTCGTTGAACACGGGGATCTCTGACATGGTGTCGCAGGAGAAGTCTGTGAAGGAGGCGTGGGTGGCGGCGTATCTGGAGGGCATTGCTGTGAAGCATGAGGCCTGCCAGGTGGAGGTCGACATCGGGCCATCGGAGTCCGAGCGGCATCTCTTCGAACAGCTGCGCGACTACCAAGAGCGACATACAGAGCTGCGCGACACATTCAACAAAACCAAGAAGCAGCTCTCCTGGGAACGCGACCGCGCGCTCCTGAACCTGCGCTTCCTGCAGGAGAAGGTGATCGACCTCCACCGCGGCATGTACACCGCCCTGCACCTCGTCTTCAAACACCGCTACAAATGGATCGACCGCCACGTAGACTCACTCAAAGTCTTCCTCAAATCCAAAGCAGCAAAGTCACACCAGAATGTGCAGTTCAACCTTTCCCTTGGCGAAGTCGTCGACAAAGACCTTGAACAGCTTAGACGGTTTGGCGACTACTTCACGAGAGACGATTTTTTCGGGATAAACATGACCTGCAAGTATGTCCTTCTTTTATTTGGCTGAGTTTCACCTTTCCATACCCCAGCTTTCGAATATTTTCAATTTTTTTTTGTGCCTTTTTCTCCACATCCCCTCTTCAGAGACGCACCCTCCATGTCACCCACCGCATCTGGTGCGACGGGTGTGTCGTGGAAGGCGGGGGGGAAGCGGAAGGAGTCGTTCTCGAAGCGGTTGTCGTTGCCGACTGCGTCTGCTGCGTCGTTGCGACGTGCGTCGCTGTCGCATGCACAGGAGGAGCGCGACGCACAGCAGGACACTCCCACACAGCCACCACCCACCCACTTTGGCGAAGTCGTCGAAGAGCGTGACATCCCTCCCAGCAGCTCACCCTCACTACCCGAGGCAGGCTGCAGCCTCGTAGAGAGCACACGCCGCACGCCGTCACCCCTAGAGCGACGTCCGTCCACACCGCAGGAGGAGCTGCGTCTCGATGGGACGTCCGACTACACCTTCCCCAAGCAGAGTGCACGCCTCCGACCCGGCAGCCCGCAGCACTCCCCAGCACCGCCCCCAGGGGAGCAGACCAGCCCACGCAACGCACCCCGCAGTACAGTGGTGGGGCTCTCCCGCGCGGCGTCTGCTGCAAGCATTTCCCTCAGCCAGGTCGTTTCGAGCAAGGCACGTCGCAGGGCGACCCTTGCACAGCAACAGGAGATTCGGCCGCATGCATCCCCGCTTCCCACTGTTGCGGTGCCAGCAGGTGGAGGTGGAGGTGGAGGTGTTGGGAGTGGTGGTGTGCACAGCAGCAGCAGTGCTAGCAGGATGCGCCCATCGGAGCATGTGTTAGGGAAGCGGGCAAAAAGCGGGGGTTGGATCTCAACCCCAAAGTCGGTCCTGGTGGTGAACTCCAACGGAACACATTCGACACGTGCGGTGTAGGCCGAGAAGATATTGTGGGTGTTCAAATATAAATGCGGTTGGCCGAAAGATGTGACATTTTTGAGTGCTTTTACAAGCGTTCTTTTTGTTGCCTCGTCGGTAATCGACAAAGAGTGTTTGCTCTTTTTCTTTCGAGCGAAGCCGACAGCAACGACGATGGAGGTCGGATTTGGGTCAACAGGTAATTTTTTTTGTTGGGTGTGTTGGCTTTGATGAGGCGGGTCACATCTGTTGCATCATGTCCCACTCTTCACGTGGTTTTTGAGTATAAAAGTATTTAACACAAATACCCCTCCACATGTTTGGTGTCCCCTTATGTTTCCACCCACGTCTACCCATGACCCAACTACGCAACACAAACAGACATTCATCAAAAACAAAAACTTTTAAAATGACTGCGGCCGTTGACACTATCCGTGCGGAGCTGATGGACCTGACGAAGCCGGGTACCCAGACGGAGAAGGACGACCTGGCCGAGGTGTGCCAGAGGCTGACGAAGGCACGTTACGCACTGTACGCGTCGGAGAAGCAGGTGTACCCCGAGGTGTACCCCCCGCCTCCCGCTGGAGACGGCCAGGATGTGTTCAACGCCGCCGACGAGGGTGGTGAGGGCACTGTGACGTACAGGGAGTTCTCCAAGTACATTGGCCGCAACCAGCACCTGTCCCCCCGTCTCGGAGAGGGCTGGCCGGTGTTCGTGAGCAAGTTCGACATGGAGGACCTCCGTGACTGCTCGAAGGAGGACTTCATGAAGATCTGGCAGGAGTGCGCCGCCATGCGCAAGGAGTAGACCCACCATATCCCGTACATGTCATACGTAGAGCGTTGGTTGGGTAAGGAGAATGAGGGACGAGGAGTCATGTGTGCACTAGGCACCTGGAAACCCTGAATGGGGGTGTGGGGTGATGGGTTTTTTTTTCAAATATGGTTTCTTATCACAAACGTCGTAACGTTGGTATTTTCCTTGGGCTGAACACGCGAACCCCACCCACCCTCTTTTCTTCATTTCCTAACCCACTACCCCCTCCCTACACTGCCCACAACCACACAGACGAAAGACCACTGCTAACGTAACATGATGTGGGCACGCACCGCAGCTGTGCTGGCTGCAGTCACTTTGGCTGACGCAAAGTTTGGGGATGGGAAGATCAAAAGAGTCGTTGTTTTGATGGAGGAGAACCGCTCGTTTGACCACGTCTTTGGCTTCTATCGCCAGGGCAAGGTCAACGGGCTGACGGGAAACGAGAGCAACCTTGTGGACCCTTCTGACCCCACCTCGAAACGTGTTTACGTATCGAAGAATGCGACGCAGGTGTCGTACTGCGACCCAGACCACTCCACACCGGGCACCACGAATAAGATCTTCACAAAAGCTGAAGTGGCGAAGGGCAACTTGACGGTAGCCTCCATGGGTGGGTTTGTGCAGGGGCAGTCGGGGCAGGCGTCTTCCAACTACTGCCAGGTCATGGACATGCAGACCCCCGACACCGTTCCTGTCATCACCGCGCTTGCTGACGAGTTTGTCGTCATGGACCGTTTCTTTGCTTCCGTGCCAGGGCCTACGTGGCCGAACAGGATGTTCACACTCTCCGCCACCTCGCAGGGTCTGACTGAGACGGGCCCGTGGTACGAGAACAAGAAGGGTGCACTGTTCACACAGAAGAGCTTCTTTGACCAGGTCACGGAGAACGGGGGGACGTGGAAGAACTACTACAACGACACGCCGTGGGAGCTTTTCATGAGCACGATTGCGCACAACCCTAAGAACACTGCGTCGATGGAGGAGTTCTGGAAGGACGCGAAGGAGGGCACGCTGCCGACGTACTCGTGGATCAACCCGAGGTCAGGAATCAACGTGACGACCGGTGTGGGCTCGAACGACCAGCACCCCGACCACGACATGGCTGCGGGTGAGGCATTCTACAAGGATGTGTACGAGGCACTGCGCAGCTCGCCCCAGTGGGAGGAGACACTCTTCATCATCACGTACGACGAGCACGGTGGGTACTACGACCACGTGCCCACACCACTCTCGGCACCGCACCCAGGTGACGGCCAAAAGAGCTTCCCAGACGCGTTCAACTTCGACCGTTTGGGTGTGCGTCTTCCCACCCTGCTGATCTCCCCTTGGCTGCCGAAGGGTGACGTCGTGTCGGGCCCGCCCGATGCGCAGAAGCCTGCGAATGATTCCGAGTACGAGCTGACGTCGATCATGGCGACCACAAGGAAGCTGCTCGGTATGGACGCGACACCGCTGACGAAGAGGGACGCATGGGCGGCGACGTTCGAGCACCTCTTCGACACGCTCGACACACCCAGGACAGACTGCCCAATGCACCTCCCTGCGGCCATCCCGCCGCAGAAGGAGGGTCTCGCTATTGAGTCCGAGCTGTCGCCTAACTCACTCCAGACACACATCATGACCGTGCACGCACACATGGCGGACGTAGACTACCCGAGTACCGTGACAGCACAGAAGCACGTCTCCGAGTGGCTGCTCACTCACTACCAAAAGCACAGAGACGTCAGGGAAGCTGCCTACAACGTCGTTGTTTCCCCTCAGGCAGGTGTTACCAGTAAGTGGTACATCAACGAGGCGCAGGGCACAACGATGAACACGATATCGGTGCAGATCGATAAGGTAGACTTCTGCCTTGACGGGGGGAGCATGACCCTTGGCCAAAACCTGACCGTCACCCCATGCACCACTGACCCTGCCCACAACAACGTGGCGAGCCAGCAGTTCATCCACAGGAAGGACGCCACGCTGAGGGTGTTCGCGAACCAAAGCCTCTGTGTGGACCAACCTGCAGTCAACACGTCGTCGATAGAGTCGGGCACGAGAAGAGCCACGCTGGGGCTGTGCAGTGGGTCCGTCCTTCAGCACTTCGCGTACCACGGCACTGCCCCGGGCAACTCCTTCAGCGGGTCACTCTTCTACGGTGATGATGCAAGCTCGCTACTTGTTGTCAACGCGTGAACACGTCTTTGACAGGGTTTCTGAAAGGATTCCTGTTTGTATCTTTTATGTCACCCACCCAATTTGTGCTATTGCCACGTGTTCTGATGATTCACCAACACATAAAATGCAGTTGTAGTTTGCATAATTTGATGTGTTGATCGCAAAACGTAGTCGCTTTTCCTCTCCTTCGTGTTTATTTTTTACAAGCGATACTGTCTTTCTGGATCTGCCCTTCAGCGTGTTCGTGTTTATGCCCTTGTTTGTGTGATATGGCATCAGTCAACTTGATGTTGTCTCGTTGGCATGCATTTTTGTACGAGTATGCAGTACGCCTGGACATGAGCTACACGTTCTTCGGATGTCATGATTCTGACCGTTCTCTCCCCTTCCCCCCTTTTGTGCTCCACCTCACCACCGTACTTCAGGAGGCGGGTTTTCGGGTCTTTTGGGGTTTAAAAAAACAAAGAGAGTGGTATTTGACTTAGCGGATTCACTTTCGCCAAGGGTTTTTTAAACCACCCAAAAGAGCTGTTTTATTTTTACCTGAAGTACGGACGAGGATGCGATCAACAAACTTATGAGGTATTTTCATTTTAACAGTGCCTGCGTCCGCTGGTTGTCCTGCGGTGCGGCGTTTGCACTCTCAACGTCTTTTTTTTGTTTATACATTTGTTGAGTGTCATTTAGAAAAGGACCGTGAGAGCACCACTAATCAGAGCCACCTACGGGTTTTTTGGTTCTGGTTTTTTGGCGCAAACAAAACGGTAATTGTCTCTCGCGAGTTACCAAGTAGTCAGGTCCTTATCTTTGTTTTGATGCACAGAGGCGCATTCATCTGAAGCATTTTTTCGTGAAGCAGTGAACGTCCTGTCCTTTGTGCGAGGTCTAAGATTTTCGGTACAATATAGCGACGAAAGACGCGATCAGCGATCATCTTCAGCACACCTCTTTGTGAAATGTTTTCTTTTTCTTTTTTGCGTTAGAATTCAGGACGCACAGCTTGGTTTTGGCCATTGTTGGGAATAGTTGTCTCCACGCCTAAACCAAGTTATTTCCCGCGCACTGTCACATGTTTTATCGACTTCTCCTTTTGATTGAAGTGGCGCTCACTTCACTGGTGAGTTGAATAAAGAGAACGTTTTTTTTGGATGCAAATGTGAAACATAATAAAAAATGCGATATACTTTTACATAGGGTGCTTCTCTCGTGGTACCTCACTTCCCTTAACACCATCACTCAGGTCATAACAAAAAACACAACCAAAACTTTTAAAATGACTGCGGCCGTTGACACTATCCGTGCGGAGCTGATGGACCTGACGAAGCCGGGTACCCAGACGGAGAAGGACGACCTGGCCGAGGTGTGCCAGAGGCTGACGAAGGCACGTTACGCACTGTACGCGTCGGAGAAGCAGGTGTACCCCGAGGTGTACCCCCCGCCTCCCGCTGGAGACGGCCAGGATGTGTTCAACGCCGCCGACGAGGGTGGTGAGGGCACTGTGACGTACAGGGAGTTCTCCAAGTACATTGGCCGCAACCAGCACCTGTCCCCCCGTCTCGGAGAGGGCTGGCCGGTGTTCGTGAGCAAGTTCGACATGGAGGACCTCCGTGACTGCTCGAAGGAGGACTTCATGAAGATCTGGCAGGAGTGCGCCGCCATGCGCAAGGAGTGAACTTCAGCATGATTCAACAAACACCACTGCCGCAAATGAAAGTCGCAAGAATTTAGAAACGCAGAAGAAGCGTCTTCGGAGTGTCTTGTGGCAGCACACTTGACGTGTCGCATTGCAGAATAATGCAAATTATCTGGAAACATTGAAGAAAACAAAAACAGTTATCTTGCCCTGCCAAAGATTCATCCATAGAGACTATCGAAACCTCTATTGAGACAAATCCGTTTGGCAACAACAACGTACAGAAGGGGGAAAGGTTTGCACACATGTGTGTGATCAGGAAAAAAAACAAAACAAAGACAAAGAGAAAGCAAAATACAATGGTAGGAAAAAAAAGTATGACAGATATCATCGCGGTGGTGAAGACGAGAGGTTTGCCGTGTGGCGAACAACAACGCTAACCCAAGAAAAACAACGATGCAATATGTTTTAGTATACCTTCTCCCCTGCACCCCCCACTGAGTATGTGGCGTCTCACAGGCTCTCACAGCCTGTTGTCTGTCTCGGAGACGATCATAAATCACCCCAGATTGCACACAAGAAAAAAAACACAAAAACTTACACAAAATGGAACACTCTGTGCCTTTCAAGTTCACCCTCATGAGAGGGGACACCACCACAGAGAGAAGGCGTGTCCGTCTCCTGGACCCCAGCCTGAGCGACGTGCACAAATACGCCCGCCAATGGGCTGTCGGGGACTACACACTGAAGTACATGGATGACGAATCCGACCTCGTGACAATGGACCTTGAGGAGGAGTGGGTGGAGTGCCTGACACTGTGGAACGCAATGCAGAAGCAGTCAGGACCTGCCCTGCTGCGCCTTGTGGTGGAGATGAACCCTGTGCGTGGGAAGAAGAGGCGTGACATTGTCGACGTTGCGGAGCCTGTTGTGGACACCAAGTGTGCGGGGTGCACCTTCAGCGTTACTGGCATCACACCCACACACTGCTGCAGGCGCTGCTCCAAGCACCCTGGCCAGCACGGTCCAAGGTGCTTGCGTTCTGTCTTTGTCGATGCATCCGTGCAGCTGGACGCAGCCGTGGCACCAGACGTGCTGCCAGAGCGTGCCATTGAGGTGGAGGTCACACCTGTCCCGATGCCACTGGATGAGGATGTTCCTGGAGAGTACCACACCGCCACGCTTGTGTCTGTGGAGGAGGCACTGCGCACCCCACCACGCTCGCCACGGCCCGACGTCGCACATACAGAGGAGCGTGGGGATGCAGAGTGCGAAGTGAGCGAGCCTGCTGTGGTGCACGACACTGTGCAGGAGGCTGTGCCTGTGGAGGAGGGCCTGCAGGTTGTTGCCGTCCCCATCGCTAGAGAGGCGGAGGACGAGAACCCTACGGTGGCAGCGCTGCGCGATATGGGCTTCGAGATCACTTCTGCCGTGCGTCTCTGTGTCACAAAGCACAAGGGCAATGTGCAGCGCACTGTGGAGGAGCTCATGAATGGCAACAAGAGGGAGGCGGCAGCGATCGACCTTCGCAGGATGGGCTACGAGGTGACGCCGGCAGTGCGCCTCTGCATCAACAGACACAGGGGCGACCTTCCTGTCATCGTGGAGGCACTAGCGAAGGCTGAGCGGGTGGAGAAGGCGGCCGCTTCTCTCAGCGGAATGGGTTATGAGATCACTTCCAGAGTGCGTGCATGCATCAACAGACATGACGGGGATGTGGGTGCCGTGCTCAACGCTTTGGTGAAGAACAGACAGCAGCCCGCAAGAGCGCCTGTTGTGCACAATGCTGAGTCTGCTGCAGAGGAACTTCGCAGGATGGGCTTCGATGTTACACCTAGTGTGATTGAGTGCATCTCAAGGCACAACGGTGATGTTGCTGCAGTCTTGCAGGAACTGATGTGAAATATATTTAGGGTGCGTTATTATTAGCTCGTACCACATAAACGTTTTTGCTTTTTTTTTCCTTGCCACATTTTTATATTACTGCAACACCTTTAGGTGGGCCAGCTGCCCGCCTTGCGCGCCCGGGCCTTCCTCGCAACTTTTGTCTTTTTTCCGACTACCTCCACCTGATTTTTACCCCGCGTACAGGCGCGTACAGGACCGTATAGGACCTGTACGCGGGCTAAAAAGCAGGTGGTACCTGTATTATTGTTGAAGGATGTGTGTACTCCTCGAGGCATGCATCCTTTAAGTTGTTTTTCTATTTCCTTGTTCCGTTCTTGAATTTTATTTTATTTTGAAATACACAGCCGCGGCCAGTGCAGATATACCCACCCTACCCTTGGGGTTACATCAATGCACCTGGAAGCGCTATGTGCCATGAGATTAAGAGACAGTTATTCGTTTGGACACAAATAAAGGATTTTTTTAAGCATCAAACTTCCACATACCAGCAAGCCTCCAAACACGCCATGCAGATAGCACTACACTACACTACACAAACAATGTCCGGATTCAGCAGCATCCCCATGAAGTTCACCCTCATGAGAGGGGACACCACCACAGAGAGAAGGCGTGTCCGTCTCCTGGTCCCCAGCCTGAGCGACGTGCACAAATACGCCCGCCAATGGGCTGTCGGGGACTACACACTGAAGTACATGGATGACGAATCCGACCTCGTGACAATGGACCTTGAGGAGGAGTGGGTGGAGTGCCTGACACTGTGGAACGCAATGCAGAAGCAGTCAGGACCTGCCCTGCTGCGCCTTGTGGTGGAGATGAACCCTGTGCGTGGGAAGAAGAGGCGTGACATTGTCGACGTTGCGGAGCCTGTTGTGGACACCAAGTGTGTGGGGTGCACCTTCAGCGTTACTGGCATCACATCCACACACTGCTGCAGGCGCTGCTCCAACCACCCTGGCCAGCACGGTCCAAGGTGCTTGCGTGCCCCCTTTGCCGATGCAGAAACGCAGCGGGACGTCGCCGACGTTGCGGAGCCTGTTGTGGACACCAAGTGTGCGGGATGCACCTTCAGCGTTACTGGCATCACACCCACACACTGCTGCAGGCGCTGCTCCAAGCACCCTGGCCAGCACGGTCCAAGGTGCTTGCGTTCTGCCTTCGTCGATGCATCCGTGCAGCTGGACGCAGCCGTGGCACCAGACGTGCTGCCAGAGCGTGCCATTGAGGTGGAGGTCACACCTGTCCCGATGCCACTGGATGAGGATGTTCCTGGAGAGTACCACACCGCCACGCTTGTGTCAGAGGTGGAAGTGGATGTCGCACGCACAGAGGAGCGTGGGGACGCACCGTGCGAAGCTGTGTTGTATGACACTGTGCAGGAGGCTGTGCCTGTGGAGGAGGGCCTGCAGGTTGTTGCAGTGCCCGTGCCGAAGACAGAAGGGGAAAACCCTGCAGTGACGCAACTCCGCAACATGGGCTTCGAGATCACAGCAGCTGTGCGTGTGTGCGTGGCCAAACACGACGGCGACGTTGCCGCTGTGCTGCAGGAAATGCTGTGAGACCACAAAGCATGCGCTCCGCTCCTTGTTCTATACAGCAGCCTTGGGCTTCTTTTTCTTGGGGTCGATGGTTGATACCTCCTAGCCTTATCAAACATCAGCACCTTCATAAAGTGAAGGTGTCTACCCCGCGAAAGCTTGCGTCTGACTGAGGCCTTTTTTATTTTTATTTTTTTTGATTTTTTTTTTGCCTTTTTATATTTGCCTTTTGTGCGATGTGGCCGTGTCTGCTTCTTGCGTTTTTGCAACGTTCCTCCGTGAGACTCATTCAGATGATCACGTGCACACCTTCATTGTGCATCTGTAGGGACATTGTCGAATCGCAAGGTAGAATTGTAGGATCACATTTTATACATTTTTTTTGTAGCGTTTTTGAAGAAGTGTTTGTACTAAGGTGGCTAAGCGCTAGAGGCTTATAATTTTTTTTTTGGCAAAATACAATTTTTGATTCGCCGTTCTTATGGGAGTTCTGCTGCGAGTTCGATTTTTTTTTTTGGATTAGCTCACACTCCCTTTTTTCCCATTTGAGTCTTTCCGATCCATTGAGGATGCCCAATCTTGCCTACAAAAATATAAATAACCCAACATCCTCTCAGCGAAACTGATGGAGCTCAGTTTACCCGAACTTGAGGGAGACCGGCTTCTGATAAGTTGCGTTGTATCAGTGTCAGATGGAGCCCTTCCGTTGAACGGCAGCCCACAGTACACAACATCCAAACTCTTGAGAAGCAAACGCCCATGAGACCCGGGTCTCTTTCTTTGTGCGCAACAGGCGAATATCCAACAACACGAGCTGCCTGGGCAGAGCAGGGTCCCAAACAGTTTACTGGTGGGGATCCTCATAGATAAAAGAAAACAAATAAAGAGTGAATGAGAAGGATACCAGTGAAAGCATACAAAAATACAAAACAAAAATAAAGAGAGAGAGAGAGAGAGGAAAAAAAAGGGGGAAACGCAAGGAGTGGATTTTATCTCGATTGATTGTTACTGACCCCCAGACAAACCCCTCACTCAGGTCATAACAAAAAACACAACCAAAACTTTTAAAATGACTGCGGCCGTTGACACTATCCGTGCGGAGCTGATGGACCTGACGAAGCCGGGTACCCAGACGGAGAAGGACGACCTGGCCGAGGTGTGCCAGAGGCTGACGAAGGCACGTTACGCACTGTACGCGTCGGAGAAGCAGGTGTACCCCGAGGTGTACCCCCCGCCTCCCGCTGGAGACGGCCAGGATGTGTTCAACGCCGCCGACGAGGGTGGTGAGGGCACTGTGACGTACAGGGAGTTCTCCAAGTACATTGGCCGCAACCAGCACCTGTCCCCCCGTCTCGGAGAGGGCTGGCCGGTGTTCGTGAGCAAGTTCGACATGGAGGACCTCCGTGACTGCTCGAAGGAGGACTTCATGAAGATCTGGCAGGAGTGCGCCGCCATGCGCAAGGAATGAGGCCTGCAGTTTGGCGGGACTTTGATATCAGAAGGAAAAAAGCAATAAAATACGTGATTAGCTCTCAGAACTACTAGGATATGGGTCGAGGCTTTTGGCCCCGTCTCTTTGAAGATCAAAAAAAAACGGACACACTTTCTCAAACTTTTCTCCCTCACCCCACCCCCACCACCCACCCCTCTCCTACCACCCACACTCCTCCCTCATCAGCAGGCCTTGCCTTGGTGATATGTACCAATGGCAAGGTGCGGGGCAGGTGCCTGCTGCACAGATGAGCCCTGCGTCGCACCAGCAAATGGCGTCACCACAGTTTGGGTCTAACGTGCAGCACATGCCTGCCGGGCCTGTACCGTCGCCGATGAACAGTGAGCTGCACGACAATCCAGCGCAGGCGTCGTTTCTGAAGCGTTCCCTAGGACAGACAGAGCAGGCGAAGGCTGCACTCGAACAGGAGTTGCACAGCGCAGTGCTTGCACGCGACATGATGTCTGCAGAGCTGTCTTCTCTCAAGACGCTGTGCGCACAACTCGAACGTGAAGCCGACGAGAAGACCAAACAACATGCAGAGCTCGGCGCAGAAGTGTCCCTCGTGAACAACCTCCTCAAGAACAACCAGAAGAAGGCAAGCGAAGAGATCGCAAAGCTGTCCACAGAGCTTGAGGCTGCGATACGCCAGCGCAGTGCAGCTGAGACGGACTCCGCAAGCCTGCGCAAAGAGGCGGCGGACAGCAACAGACTGCTTGAGGAGTCTGCCTACACAAACCAGCGCATGAAGGACCTGCAAGACGCGCTGGACCGCAGCAAGGAGCGTGAGGCAGAAGCACAGAAGACCATAGTCGAGCAGAGGCTGCGCTCAGATGTCTCCCAGCGCGAGGCTGATGACAGGTCGCAAGACAAATCGCGCTACGCAGATCTGCTGTCAAAGCTGTGGGCATCAGCAGCGCCTGCCGCAGGGTTGAAGCTCCCGGTCACGAGCCATGTCCCCACTCTGGTATGCATTTTTTGGTGATGTAAACTAAAGGTTAGATGACTACTTGAGGGTAAGTTCATATTTACTTTCTGATCCACAACAGGCCGAAGTCCTCCAATGCACAAGCCTGCTTGCGAACGAGCACCTCCATAAGGCAGATGAATACCGCAAACAAAACCTCCGTCTGCAGCAGGACATGGAACGTGCCGAACGAGAGCTGTATGCACACCACCCCCTCCACCCCCTCCATACCCTCCACACCCTCGACACAGAACACTCGCTAAGGAACAGCAGGCTATGTCGCGCAACAGCAAAGAGTCGAACGAAGCATCGCTGAAGATGGCACGCAACATGGTGGAGGAATACAAAGCACAAGTCACAAAAGCTGTCACAGAGCTGGAGGAGTCGAAGGCAACGCGGAGCCAGCTGAACCAGGAGAACCACGGCCTGCTGGCGGCGCTTGAGGTGGCGAACGGACAGCTCAGCGCAACAAAGCAGGAGCGCGACTCTTCTGAACGCAGCCTTCACGAACGCATCAACGACGCACATAATGAACTCCGCTCGGAACGTCAACGCTTCGAAGCCCTGCACAGCGAGTACGAGCTCATGTCGAAGCGTGGCGATGACGAGGTGTCGTCGTCGCAGTTCAAACGCCGCCAGATGACAGAACAGCTCAACTACCTTGAGGCACAGCTCCTGCGTGCCAGGAGCGATGCAGAGGTGAGCCACCAGGAGTACAAAACATGTGCTGCCGAGCGCGACTACCTGAAGCTTGAGCAGAGCAACCTGAAGGAGCAGACGCACCACCTCGAGGGTGAGCTCAGCGCCACCCAAGACGCGTTGTCCAGTGCAGAGCAGAGCCGTGAGCGACAGGCAGAGACGTTTGCAGCTGCCCAGGGCGAGCTCTCGCAGCGCTGCAAAACACTTGAGGATGAAAACAGCCGCCTCCGCAACGACACAGAGGACAAGCTTGGCAAGGCGAAGCACTCTGACAAGAACGCACGCAAGCGCCTTGCCACTGCGCCTGTCGGGTCGACGGTGCAGGTTGAACAGAACCAGGGCACAGTGAAGCCACCTCTCATTGGCCAGAAGGGCATTGTGATTGCACATGCTGTGTCGCCTGAAGGAGAGCCGGGGGCGCTTGTTGGGGTATGCGACTTGGTTGCCTGCACACAAGAGGTGCACATTGCCACTTCACTTTTGCACAATACTACAACCTGTTCAAACACATCACATCACATCACACACAGATGTCCGCACCGCACGGGGAGGAGCTCGTGCTGCTGGCAAACCTTCGCGTCATCGGAGGACCAGGCTCTTCCGGCCTAAGCTCCCCTTCCCACGCTGCTGAGGTATGTAAACCATGACGTATTCAGGCAACGATCTGATCGTAGTCAATAATACTTGCGTATAAATGCTTCGGGTCACATTGCGTTGCAAATTCACGTGGATCGGCAGGTGATCGGCAGGATGCCGTTCTTTTGATTGGTTGGGTGTCCACCCCGGTACAGCCGGTCATACCAAGGTACACTGTCACGAGAGGGCTTTGTATTTCAACTCTACTTTGATTTAAGCAAAGTGGCTAGCATGAGTCATCTTACCAAATTCCTTCCCCACAGAAGCTGAGCACGAGAACACCAAGGTCTGTGCACAAATCCGCCGTCCGCGCGCATTCGATTAACAAATCTCTCTCGCCAGTGAGACGTACATAACCTTTTTTTGTGTCTGCAAGATACTTTCCCGTCCAGACGCATTGCATCCTTTAATTAATGTTTTCCCTCTTTTTTTGTAAGTGTACTCTTCTGTTTTTGTCTTTGCCTTTGGGGGTAGGTTTTCTCCTTTTTATTTTTGTATTTGGGAAACCCCCCTATTTTCTATAGAACTTGCGCTTTTTTCCTTGAATGGTCCTCTCACCTCCACGTTTAAACAAAAAATCGCTCAAATAAACACGTCTCTGTTTTGTATCCACCTCCCTCCTCTCCATCTTCTCCGCTCAAATTCATTTAGGGAAATCGGGGGGATAGAATTGTAGAAATGGCGACAACGATTGAGGCAAATGCGGCAATGCGAAGTGGTACTGCAGAACAGCAGCAGCAACCTGTCAGCATCATGATACCGAGTGAGGAGACACCAGGGGAGACCTCACCGAGCAAGCAGACTGCGACTGTCAAGCCGGATGCGTTGAGCAAGATTGGGTTGGTGTCGCTTGCGCTGCTGGTCTTCCAGAACACCTCGCTGACGCTGACGATGCGGGCCAGCAGGCTGCCTGGTGCGCGCCCCACGATGTACCTGGCCACCTCTGCAGTGTTCCTCTGCGAGCTTCTTAAGCTCTTTATGTCCGTCATTGCACTCATCTTTGAAAAGAACGGCATCCAACCTGCCGTCAAAGCAATCCAAACAGACATCCTCTCCTCCTTCTCTTCCAACGCAATCCTTCTCGTCCCTTCCGGCCTCTACACGCTTCAGAACAATCTCCAATACTACGCCGCAGGGAACCTCGAGCCTGCAACGTTTCAAGTATTATATCAAATGAAGATTTTGACAACTGCATGCTTAATGGTAATGTTAGGGAAGGAGTTGTCGCGGCTGCAGTGGTCTGCGGTGTTCATCTTGACGGTAGGTATCATGCTGGTACAGACGGACAATATGAGTCGAAAGGATGGGGCAGTGAGTGGGAATAACTTTAGCGGTTTTGTTGCAGTGCTGGTGGCGTGCTGCACATCAGCAGCAGCAGGGGTGTTCATCGAGAAGCTTGTAAAGGAGACAGACCCGAGTGTGTGGATCCGTAATATACAGCTGTCGGTGTTGGGTCTGGTGGTGGGTGGTGTGGCGTGCTACACAAAGGATGCAGAGGAGATTGCGCAGGGTGGGTTCCTGAAGGGCTTTGACCGCATTGTGTGGGTGGTCGTGTGTCTGCAGTCATGTGGCGGTATCCTCGTTGCTGTTGTTCTGAAGTACGCAGACAACATTGTAAAGGGTTTTGCAACAGGGCTCTCGATCATCCTCTCCGCAGCTGCGTCCACAGTGCTCTTCAACAACACATTGACAATGCAGTACACGCTTGGTGCTGCTGTTGTTGTGGTATGTTTTCTATAATTGACATCTAAAGTGGGGGGCTATTTCGACAACTTTGTCAACAAAATATATCAACACACCCCCACAGTGCTCCGTGTACTTATATTCCACGAACGGAATGCCTGTCAGAAAAAAGAAGTAACCTGGCGATGCTATGGAGCGGCATGCCCTTCGTTAGAAGCATTCATGTTAATATTTGGGAGTAATTTTGTGTATTTTTTTGTTTTCCAATGAGGGGGAGTGGAGGGGGAGGGGAGGGGCCAGTATTTTTCCTGGCCCACAATATTTCTTTCGACGGTACATGAAATTGATATTAAATTGGGATTTCGTCTTTTATTTCTTTTCCACGGGTCAGCACCCACTCCTACCCCTTTAAAAACCACACCATTTCCGGTTCATTTAGCCACTTTCCCCCCTCTCTCTCCATATATTCTCCCGTTCCTCTGTTTTTTATTGGACCCTTTTGTTTAGGTGACAAAAGGTTTAGACTCTGACAAGGTGCTCTCTGTTGTTTATGAACAAAAAAAAAAAAAGCCTATTTTTTGTCTCTTCGATAAGACGTATGCCTGTCGAGGCTGCCTTCAGTTCTTTCTCGTGCATTTTTTTTTGTTAATGCTCTGCAAAGAAGCTTTTCTCTGAAGGAGTTTGTTTTTTTTTTGTGTTCAATTGTTGGCACATCACCGTTTTTGCATCTGTGCTGCGAACTATTGTTGATTTAAAAAAAACCCACTCAATGCAAAGAGAGAAGTGCAGGCTGCGACAGCTATTCTAACGGATGCCTGTTTGTATAACCATAGAGATTCTCGCTGGTTCACCCCACGTAAAAACAAAAAAAAAAAAAACAAAAAAATCCCCTTTGGGGTATGAGTGCAGTTTCATCTCAAAAAGTTGTGGTTGTGTTTTTACCCCTCGCCGTTGTTCATTTTTTTTTTTTTGGGGTTGGTGGTGGAGGCAGAGGTATCTGTATGTTATCAAATTCACCTTTTCCTTAAAGCTCCAAAAAACGGATAATAAATGGTGCTCAGGTTGGCATTTTTTTGGGCCGAATATTTTTCTGATATTACTTGATATCTTTTCCCCCACAACTATTATGATGGATGTCAGTCGAAAGGCTGTTATGTCATTTTAAAAAATGCAATTTTTTCGAAGCCCTTTTTGTTCATCCTTTTCATGAACTTTGCACATAGAGCTTCTTGCCTATTAGGCTGCCGTCACTAGGGTGTATTCAGCTTTTGCACGCATTGTTTGCCTTTTGAAACTGTTCATTTGATTGGTGTCTAATCTAGGACGCATCAAAAATGTTCTTTTAAAAGTGTGCTGATTCCCTCCTTTGGTTCGCCTTTCTATAACGTTTTCCTTGTTTTATTACTTACTGTTTGCTATAGTAAGTGCATGAATTTGCTTTATGGTCCATTTCACTCAGATCAGGGTTCCTCCTCACGTTGTGTCCAAGCAATGTCTTTGCGCACATATGAGTGTTGTCCTGAGACGGCCGTTCGTTTGTTCAAATGTATTGAAGAGAGAGAGAGAGAGGGAGAGGGAGATCTAGGGAAGAATCAGTGTACCTGTTGGTTGTAGTTGTAGTTGAGTGAAGTCCTGCGAGGTCGAAAAATCAAACTATCGGGGGGAGTAGGGTGGGGTGCTGTCTTTTACGTACGGGGGGAGTGAGATCGGGGAAACGCAAAAACGAAAAAATGTGAAAATTCTGCTTCGTGTTGTGTTTGTGTTCTCAATTCCCCTTCCAACCTTACTTGAGTAAGTGGCAAAAAGTAATAAAATAACCTCGGTTTCAAGCTCTTTCAAGATTCTGATAGATCCCTAGATCTCCCTAGACGTAGCAAAGCTACTTCACTAGTGACTTTAAAAGAGACTCTTCTCATGCAAGATAATGTCTTTTGCCAGCTTTTTTTGTCCATTCTTGTTTGAATGGAGTGCCTGTATCCGGTGTACGGTGAGGCATTTGCACTTTCAACTCCTTTGCGTATCCCCCCTAATATTTTCAAAAAAAAATTTTTTTTAACAGTAATGAAATGCCAGAAGGGATGGGGTAAGGGCCCTGTTTTTGTGCATTTGTGTTTTGTGTTTTTAACTGCCGCGAACCTTTGTGGGGGGAAACGACCAAGCTGCTTGGCTGGTACACTCTCCACACATCGCATGACATAACGGTGAGGGGCCCCCCGGAGTGGGGAAGAGAGATCTGATTGTCGTTTTATTGCCATGACAATAAAACAGCAACAAAACCATTTTAAAACAAAAAATAAAACAAACAGAAAAGGCGTCATCCGCGCGGTGAAGGTCCACCCTGCAGAGCGCTGTAGATTAACAAAGAAACCAGGCACTCCGCTAGGTACTAAAGTTCTGTTGATTGTCAACAGAACTTTTTGAAAATGGGGAAAAAAACATAGGGTGAAAACGATCGTTTTTTTTTTTTTTTTTTTTTTACGAATCTGGGAAAAAGTGATCGGTCTTTTTTTTTTTTTTTTTTTTTCACGATCGTGAAGAAAAAAAAAACGATCGTTTTTTTTTTTTTTTTTTCTTCACGATCGTGAAAAAAAAGCACCTTTTTCTTCACGATCGTGAAGGAAAAAAAAAACGATCGTTTTTTTTTTCCCATATTATGTCGTTGATCGCTGGCCCACACCAGGGAGGGAGCCCCCACAGGTGCCCACAACCCCCCTGAAATCGGCCGAGAGTAACTTTTAGCGGTGTTTTGACGTAAAATGTCACCTTTTTTGCCATTTTTGGGGTGTACTTTTCTGGAACAAAATTCGCAAAACCCGAAATACGAATCGTAAAAAATCGCGACATTCTATGACATGCGTATACCATGAAGCAGCACGTCACGGCATGGCATGTAACATGCACATGTAATATCGCCAAAAACCTAGTCGTAGTAACATCATCACTGTGCAAACCCCTGTCCATCCAATACAATTCACACTCTTTGTGGGTGGTCTTGCTGCCTTTTTGCCACAGTAATTTTTGGCCCGGCAGGCATGCTCTTGAAGCATGGCAATTTAGTGTGTATGGGGCAGGGTGTTGTTTTGTTCTGAATTCCCTTTGTTACAATATCTATCCAATCGCGAGTGGTTGTATGTGTATCGTGAGACACTCTTTTTAACCCTTTACGGACCAAGAGGACATTTATGCCCATTGTGGCGGGGGATGCGGCGTTCAACACCAGGCCAAGTTGGCCAAAAGCCCCAACTTTTGTACTGTCCAACCTCTGTACAATTACGGTATATTTCGTTGGCTGGTGGTCTGAAGAGTGATCTGACCATATTCTCCAGGTATAACAAATGCCCAAATAATGCATTGGCGAAGGAATTTTGCACTTTTGACCATCACACATTACTTGTATTTTTACCGGTTTTTTAATGAGTACAACCTATGTCAGAGCACGCTGTCCCACAGATTTTAGAATTTGGGGGGGTCACGCAACAGGGATTACGCAGCTCCCCATACTTATCGCTAAATATGCCGTTTTCCCCGAAAAATTTTAGAATTCCACGCCCAATTTCTTTCTCTTTGGCAAAAAAAGGTCCTCAGAAGCTCAATTCCGGAAACAAATACGGGGGGAGCGACGTTTTCCAACTCCTCCGCCATCAGCAGGAACACCTCCGTTTTCTCTTGAATCTGTGACGCTTGTTGCTGAGAAACAGGGCAACAGCGCGTTCAAGCATATTCCCCATATTTTCAGTGTTAAACTCGTGGCGAAGCCACGGTACGCAACATTTCTAAAAAATGCGCTTACAATTGCACCTTTTTTTACAGCCAAACTATGTCATGGAAAGGATGTAATGCAAGCTTGCGCCGCAGGCGCATGGTACGCTACTTTTTTCTTTGCCCTTATCCTTCTTTCTCACTCCTCATTGCTTCCCAAAGGTTCTGGCGAAGCCACGGTACGCAACATTTCTTTAAAATGTTGACATAAAATGGCACTTTTGTTGGTAACTATCGTCCAGTTCCGTAAATTTTACTTCCATATTTTGCTAAAACGAAAGTTTCTAGCGAAGCCACGGTACGCAACATTTCTAAAAATTGCGCTTAAAATTGCCTACTATGTCGCGGGAAGGGTGGGTTGAAAGCTCGCGCCGCAGTGCATCTTCCTTTTCCGGTAAAATAGAAGAAAATTGTCTTCTAAAAATAGATCTGTGGGGGGTAGGTGAGAGGTGGGCGGAGCCCCCACTCCTCACCTAACCCCACCCCAGCCTCAATCCAAAACCCTGTATTTTTTTTTTGGTATTTTTTGAGCTGAGATTTTCAAAAAATACCAAAAATACCAGGGTCAACCGCTGTGATGCTCATTGTTTAGAACACAGGGCTATTTCTAAATATGGGGTCCGGAGTCCAAAATCCAATCCGGGACACAATTTTGGCAGATTTATTTTGGGCCAAAAACGTCTTCATTTACATTTTTGGGATTCGCCCGTGCAGTGGTGGGGTCAATCTCGAAAATTGGATTTTTTGACCACTTAAATTTTGGGAAATATGAGCCCGGTCACTTATACGTGGGCCCATTTTCGGCTAAAATTTTCCTCAAAATCCGGGTTTGTAAAATTGACCCTTCTGTGAAGGAAGGTTGTGGAAAAGGGTCCTTATTTGCATTTTTGGAAGCCGCCCGTGCAGTGGTGGGGTCAATTTGCAGAATTGGGCAAGTTCTTGCAAGACAACGGGTAATGTTTGTTAGATCTAAGGAGGGAAGGGGAGCGTTTGTAGCTCACACAGCACCCCAAACCCTGGCCTCTCTGTCCACAGCACACAGCTCTTCCCCTGAGTTCCATTTGTGACTCAACATGCTGAGCGCATCTTCAGTACGATGGGTGGGTGGATGAGCGAGAAGAGGCGCAACTGGCTAGTTGCACCAAAGCTGCACAAGCTTGTGGTCGTAGCACGCAGTTTGCGCGAGAGCAAGCCGCCACAAGAGAATGGTTGCAGGAGGAGAAGGAGCGTGCGGGAGCTATATTGACTGCGACGCGACAGCTGAGGACCCCAAGGTTGATGATGATGCTGAGCATCACGACTCTGACATCAGTGAAGGCTCTTGGGACTAAACGCATACAGTCTTGTCCGTACCCATTTCTCCCACACAAGTCACCACCCCCTTGTGACTTGCCTGTAACAGTGGAAACGTTTCCCTCCCAGCCGCAAACCCGTTCAGTGTATCGTGAGCCACTGCAGTGACCCACTCACGCTCGACCCTGTCCCTCCTTGTAAACAGTTCGCCTTCTCCTACGTTGTGCTAAGGAAAACCAAAAAACATGCTCAAAAATGATGGGCACGGGGGTCAGACTCCACTTCTGACCACCTAAAATTAGGTCATACACGTGTTATACCCCAAACTGACCAAGAAATTTTCCCAGTGTTCGATGGTGATCGAATTAAATCGGTGGTAAAAAGTGAAAAATGGGGCATGCCAGGCCCACGTCAATCAGCCTAAAAATGTTGCAACTTTAAACGCGCGTCTCTCCCGTACACCAATATACACTTTTTAACACATACAGTACAGCAAGGGAAAACCAAGGGATTTTACCCTGTGTTCTCCTTGTTACGGCTGCACTAACCTAATCATCAAAACTGCTCGATTTTGGCTTTATCTAAAAGATCGACATCAATTCTTACGAAATATAATTTATTTTACGATTTTGAGTAGAATTCTGTTTGCAGGGCGAAGTCACGAGGCAGGGGGTGATTTTGGGGGTGAGCGCCAAAAAAAGTCCTTTTCCTAGGGTTGACCCACCTCCCTCCAGCATCCAACGATATGACATTTTCACGAAAGTTGTCGATTCTTGCCTTATTCTTGTCACACAGAAAAAAAATGTTTTTACGAAAATGAGTAGAACCCCATTACCCCTACCAACGTGTGGCATTCGTGCGCCACTATAGTGGCACTTGCTATGGGTAAAAACGGTTTTCTGGTTTTAGTGCCTCGCTGGCGACATCCGTTGGGGGGGATTCTGGTGTGAGAATGTTCTCGATTTTTGCTTTATTTGAAAGATTCGCCACAAAATCGTTTCAAGGAAAAGAGTCGGTCAAAAAGTCCAAGTAGAACCCAGAAACTCTCCCTTGCCACCCATTTCACGCCCATGCCCCTTGTACTACTAGAGGAAAAAAAAAAACGATCGTGAAAAAAAAAAAACGATCGTGAAAAAAAAAAAAAAAATGTCAAGATCTTGAAAAAAAGTTCAAGATCTTGAAAAAAACCGTCACGATCGTTCTCACACTATGAAAAAAGAAAAAAAAAAAAAGTTCTGCTAAGTGCAGGGCTCTCAAGATCCTCCACGAAAAAAGCAGAATTTTCGAAATGAGGAGGATTTCATTTTTGCAAAAAAACACGGGTTGCCTACGATCGTAGTACGATCTCTTACGATCGCAGCTCTTTTTTGATCGCACTACGATCGTACTACGATCAAAGTACGATCGTAGTACGATCGTACTTACGATCGTATTATGATCGTACGATCGTACTACGATCGTAACGATCGTAGTACGATCGTACGATCTTCCTTCTAAGGTGCTCGCTCTCCATACCTAGACCCTCGAATTTTTTTTTTTGCCCCTTTTTTGGGCTAATTTCGACGATTTGAGGCCATTAAAAGCAAAATTTGGCACTTTTGAGCATCTAGGGGGGTCTAAAACGCGGTTCCGCGAACCCAAAATTTCGTGATTTTTACCAAAAACAAGTCGATTTTTGAAAAAATCTCAAAAAAAAAAATCCCAATTTTTTTTTTTCACAAGTGTTTTTGAGGCCTGCTCACTACACCCTAGGTACCCTTCTGGGACCAAAAAGTCAAAAAAAGCAAGAATTGGGCTGTTTTGAGCATCTAGAGTTAATTCCCCAGTCATTTTCTGTACCACCAGTGCATTTTGTATGGGCCAGCGCCTTGTCAAAAAATCAAAAAATCTCAAAAAAAAAATTTTTTTTTTCGGGAAAATTTCGACCCCTGAGTTGGGTTTTTGGGCACCAAAAAGTGCAAAAAAACGCAAAAATCGGGTGTTTTGACGATCTGGGGGTAACTATATGCACTACTACAGGGGCCCACAATATCGACTTTTCCTTAGCAAATTCCTTGGAGTATTGCATGCCTTGAAGTGTTGCATTTTGTCCCCACTGAGTGTGCACTCAGAAAACACTCATCAATAAAACGACCTTTCTGTTCGGTAAAAAATAGTTATTTTCTATTGTAGTAGTGGGTTTGTCGTGCAGTGATGTTCTTTGTACCTGGAGAGTGGGCCGAGTGCAAGGTATGTTTTTAACCCCCCGGTTTTCTCCCTTTTCGACATGTCCGCTATTTTTTTTTTTTTTTTGAAAAACTTGGTTGTATTAGTGTAGCCACCCTAGAGTGTGCTCCACTATACTAAACATTTTTATGTCACCGCAGACGAGCGCGATGATCTCTCTTGTGTGGCAGATGTCACACTGATGTCGCTGATACTACTACCCACCGGGCCATCATCAGATGGGGGTGGCGGGGCGGAGGGGGGGGCATTGATGACGGATTTCTTCCGTTTTTTGGCAGTTTTGTCGCATGCTCTGGGGGAAGACGAGCGTTTTCTTTTTGAAGAACGTGTTGATGGATTCTGTTTACGGGAGGGGGGAGAAACAGAACGCTTTAGTTTTAAAATACGGTTGGGCTCAGGGTCACCCTCAGCAGGCGGCACGTCATTCGCGGCAGGCCGATCTCCCGCTGCGAGGACGTCGTCGATCATGTCACCCTCCGATGTGCCAGCAGAGGAGGTTGGAGGTGAAGACCACCTAGATGCTCTAGCTGATATGCTAGGGCCGTAGGCATCGAGTGGTGCAGTTCCCCATGCCGCGTCAGCGAGCCATCGGACGGACCTTGACAGCTGTGACCTGATAACAGCGATGCTATCGACACCTAGACGGGCACGTTTTTTTTTTTTTTTTGTCAACAAAAATGTCACTTTTACGTGGGGTACGGGGCGGCTTCTTGTTTGTTTGTTTTTTTGTTGTAGTCTCTACTTTTACATTCAATTTCTCTTATCAGGTACCCGAACCGACGACCCTTCATCGTGACAGCGAAGCAGTGCCCACGGAAGAGCTGGTGCAATTATTTCAAAACCAGGTGGCGATCGTAAAAGTCGGGTTTATATACCAACTTTTCCATTAACCCACCCCAGACCACCCTAATTATTATGAAACTCTTAGTCAGTCACTGCTATAGCCATTTAACCCAGGGAGCATAGCTAGTGCAAGAAATTCGACTTCGGGATCCGGAAAGTCTGTCCTCTGCTTGCGGAGGACTAGACACAAGAAAATATTGCGTTCCCCCAGAATACTAATTTTTGTCACAGTAATTTTTGCCCAGGGCATGCTCTTGAAGCATGGCGGCTTGGTGTGAGAAGGGGCAGTGTGTTGTTTTGTTCTAGATTTCAACGGTTGTTAGAACGAGTCAAGTGGATGCTTATCTAAACACTGACTTTAGTACAGACCCGAGAGATCACACATGACTTTGAGGAAAGAACAAAGCAATGCATCTGTACCCGCACGCCAGGTTGTAGTTACTTCAGAATTTTCTTGAGTTTGCATGAACGAGGAGGGGGTGATTCATTCTTCGGGAACGCTTAGTATACCATGGAATGATCATCTCAAAAAAACAGTGGGGGCTGAATTCATATCCCTTAGAATTGCGAATTCAGCCTTTGCAGAAGGTACGTCTTACTTGTACTTGTACTTGTATGCCGTGTCACCCTTCTCAACCTTACCGGTTCACAGCTCGCAAGAGCAATGTAACCCTTCTCGCTATTGCAAACTTAAGAATTTTCTGCTGTAACTTACCAAAATCGATTTTCTTTCACCCCAAACACCCGCAACACCCCACCTGCTACTTCGGTAGCCTGTGTTGTTGGGAGTTGGTTCTCATGTTGATCCCCAGTGACTGTCTAGCACTGCTTCTTCTGAGCCCAACGTTGTTTGGCCTGTCGACGTAATAAATACGAAGACAGGGCGGCGGTGCCAACAATTTTCCAATGATGTAACGTTTTATCTGATTGATTATCGTTTGATAAACCTTGTGTGTGCTTCATGCACACCATGCAAGGAATATCGAACGGTATTTCAAGCGATATTCGTTATTTCGTTTGGCAAACGTACTACGATCGTACTACGATCGTAATGATCGTACTACGATCGTACTACGATCGTTTACGATCGTAGTACGATCGTAGTTGATCGTAGTACGATATTTTACGATCGTTACGATCGTTTTTTGGTACGATCGTAAACGATCGTACTACGATCGTAGGCAACCCGTGAAAAAACCCCCAAAAAAATTTTTTTCCCCCCGCAACGAGCGGTCGTCGCGCGCTTCGCGCGCGCCTCCCTGACAGCCACAGAGCGGAGAGGCGGGTCAATTTTGCGAGATAATAAAAAACGGAAATCTAATCCTTTCTCTTGCACCGTACGCTCCACGAACCGTACAAAACCAAGACGTCTTCCAGAAGCAGGGGCTGATGCAACGGCGGGTAATTTTTTTGAAATGGTAAATTTTTTGCAGCTTTGGCCAAGTTGTATTTTTTGGCTGCAAAATGCAAGGGTATCCAAAGACATTGTCAACTCTATTTTTTTGCGGAGCAAAAAAATTAATATACATGGCGCCGCAGGCGAAAAAAAAATAGGGTACGGTGTAAAAATGCTTCCTTTTACACCACAGAATCACTCAACGAACCCTTTTTTTGAGTAGCAAAAAATGAAAATGGCGCCGCAGGCAAAAGGTGCAGCCCTGGACGGTGCATACAGGCTCGGGAAAATATTGGCTCCCTCGGGGGAGACAAAGTGACCCCCCACTATAAAACCCCTAGGAGGATAATCCTCCACCCGAGCCCGCCAAAAAAAAAAAAATAATGGAGGAAATCCTCCACCAAAAAAGCCTGAAAAAAAAAAAAAAAGCCCCTGGAGGAAATATCCTCCCCTACGTGGAGGATCTTGAGAGCACTGGCTAAGTGGTTCAGACCCGTTCTACCTGTCAAAAAAGCTCAGGAGAAGAAGATATGGAGAGGTGAGTGCTCAAACGTCCCAAAAAAGTCAAAATCGGGCGTTGGTAAAAAAAAAAGTTGCGTACCGTGCGCCTGCGGCGCAAGCATGTACCCCACCAACGTGGACCATCAACAGAATATTTTCAAAATCGGAAATCCTAGCGGAGAGCCTGAAAGAAACGAAACAAAAAAAAAAAAAAAACCAGGCTCATTACAACCATTTACCGTACATCCACTGTCCACATTTCCTTCCCATCTCCCCCTCTCCCTCTACACCCTCCCAGCGTTTTTTTAAATCTCCAAAAAAACCTAACACAATGACCGAAAAGAACGGTGCCGAGGTGGTTGTTGAGACACTTCTCCGTAATGGTGTAGACATGATGTTTGCCAACCCGGGGACGACTGAGATGGGGATTGTTGAGGCACTGGACACTGTGCCCGGTATGCAGGCGATTCTGGGTCTGCACGAGAACGTTGTGACGGGGGGTGCCGATGGCTATGGACGGATGACTGGACGCGCCTCGGCCACGCTACTGCATCTTGGCGCAGGGCTTGCGAACGGTGTGGCAAACCTGCACAACGCACGCCGTGCGGGCACACCCATCCTCAACATCATCGGTGAGATGGCAACATGGCACCGTGATGCTGACCCTCTCCTCAACATGGACATCGCAGGCCTAGCCGGCACCGTCTCCTCCTTCGTCACTACCCCCAACACCACTGCTGCCGTCGCCACCGCCACAAACGACTGCCTCGACGCAACACGCCGCAACAAAGCAGGCGCCTCCAGCATCGCAACCCTCATCCTCCCACACGACTGCGCCAGAGAGCCCGCACCTTCCAGCCAGGTTGCAGTCGACTCCGATGCAGGACGGAGCTTTGAGGTCACGCTCTCCGTTGCCAAGGCGGAAGGCGACGCGCAGCTGCTGGACGTAACAGAAAAGGCGTTGCAAGCACTTCGCCAGGGTGGTGCCAAGACGTGTCTCTTCGTAGGTGGGCAGGGGCTCTGGAAGGGCGCAATAGAAGCGGCAGGTGAGGTGGCAGCGCTCACAGGGGCTGTGCTCTTCTGCGAGAACGCCTTCCCCCGCATCGACCGTGGTGGCGATTTGCCTAAGGTGCAGCGTCTCGCGTACTTCCCAAGCGACGCCAAGAAGGACCTCGCAAAGTTCACAACAATCGTGTTCCTCGGGGCGCGTGTGCCGGTTGCGATGTTCGGGTACGAAGACGGAATCAGCCAGATCGTTGATGAAGAGAAGCAGGACCTTGTTGTGCTTGATGTGCAGGATGTGCAGGGTGCAGTCAAGGTAATGTTTGAAAAAGAAAGAGGCTAACATTGTCGTTTGTAATGTGGGGAATAGGCAAATCCCAAACATTATTTACTATCTGTTTTTTTTCGTGTTTTATGTACACCTTACTCAAACCACCCACCACAGTACCTCGCAAAGGAGCTGTCCTCAAGCGATGCGCCTGTCTCAGTACCGGACCCGGCAAAGCCGCTGAAGGTGCCCAAGGGGAAGCTGACTGCAGCAAAGCTGTGCACCTGCCTTGCAGTGTCGCAGCCGGAGGTGTGTATTGTTTAAAGGGTACACCTGCCCACTCACGATGAAGCCTCTGGATCACTGTACTCTGCACTAGGCACACCAGGGTTCCTCTGAGCGACTTAGTATCACTCTTCCTGGAGTGTCCTGCAGAGCTCCTTCGGGAGCGTTGTTCGATGCGACTTTCTTCTTTTCTTGCTGAGGTGCGCCATTGGGCACCCCAGGTCTTCCCCCTTCCACCTTCTTCTCTAACCCTTTCCCCACAGAACGCCATCATCGTGGACGAGTCGCTGACCTCAGGTGGACAGTATTGGGGTGCCTCGCAGGGCTGCAAGGAGTTCTCACACCTGACACTCACAGGAGGCTCTATTGGGCAGGGCCCGCCGCTCTCTGTGGGCGTTGCCTTGGGCGCACCAGGAAGGCGTGTCATCAACTTCCAGGCAGACGGGTCTGGTTTGTACACATCCCAAGCACTGTGGACACAGGCAAGGGAGAAGGTGTGTGCGCTTTTTCTTTTGATCTATTTCCCCCTGAGCATCAGGTTTTTGTGTATTTTGCGCAGTAATTGATTCATTTGCGCCACAACCCTTAGGGTTCTGTCTCTCATATGACATAGTACATAACGTTGTGTTTTCTACACCACAACACTACAACAGCTTCCGATCACGACAGTCATCTGCAACAACGCTGTGTACCAAATCCTTAAGATCGAACAGCAGAAGCAGAACCTCAGCCAAACGGGCAGTGCAGCGAAGAGGCTCACTGACTTGGGCAGCCCTGCCATCGACTGGGTGTCCTTGGGCAAAGGGTACGGGGTCGAGTCTGCAAGGTATGCAAACCCGCACAAAACCCATTCAATACCTATATCAAACCCACCAACAGAGCGACAACATGCGAAGAATTCATGGATTTGATGCAAAAGGCACTTAAGTTGGACGGCCCCTTCCTCATTGAGGCGTGTATTTAGGGTGGTTGGGAGATTTCTTTTTCTTCTTTTTTTAGGTTTTTTTGTCGGCCTAAAAATAGGTTTTTTTTGTGGTCTTATGAAACTACGCTCCCCGAAAAAAGAACAAACATTGAACGAGTGAGTGACGAACAGGAAAGTGAAGGGGGTTTTTTTGCAGGGCGAACGTCTTAGGCGCCGTACTGCAGAGGGCATGATGCACTTATTCCAAGAACTCACCACCCAAAAAAAAATCATCTGCATATTGTGCACTATCGCATTATGCGGGAAGAGGACGTTTTTTTTTTTGTGTACAATCCACAAAAGAACACCCTCATTTCTTTCTCCTTCTCCTTCTCCTTCTGCATACAAAATCATTATCCGGCATATCTTGTACTTTTCCACTTGCCCAAAATGTTTTTTGATTGCAAAATGAGGGGAAAAAAAATGATACAGTCTGAATCTAGAACGTGTTGAATATTACAAAAGAACTCTGCTTCATTTTGAAGCGAAAATAAAAAAATGGTGGAGCTCATCCTCGGGTGTTCTACACTAATGCAACAAACAGTACATCTTCTTTGTCAAATGAGTGCCTTTTGGGCAACATGGTGCACAGAGAGACCTGCATAGGTGGGTTGTAGAGACAACAACAAAAAATGCAAATATCCAACACTCACTATCCCCTTACCCTGCTTTCTTTCAAGGTGACTAAGCACTGCGAGGCTTAGGTTCATCTTACCTTTTCTTGAAGATGTATGTGCACGAGAGGCACAGTTTTCTTCTTTCTTCCCACCCAGTCTATTTTAATTGGGACGGCGTGGGTTATGATACTGCAGCAGACATTCCCTTTTTTTTCAAAGCCTTCCCCACTTTCCCCCGCCCGCTTGTCATTGCAAAAAGGTGGACAATGTTGTCAACTTTTCTTTTTCGTACGATGCGCACCTTCTCACAAAATGATCCATCGAGTATGGTGTCAAAATGGGGCGGGGTTTCACAACTTTTTCACAACTATGTGGAAAAAGTTGTGTAACCCTGTCCCCTGTATTGCACCAGAGTATTCTTTTCTTCCGCCATGAAGAGTTCTCTGGGGGTTAGAATAACCTGCGGGGAACCAAGTGTCTACGTGTCCGCCGATGCACGGTGTGAGGCGTTTGCACTTTCAACTTCTTTTTCCGTGTTCTGGAGTGGCATTCTCCTTTGAAAATGCGTTTTGTTTTTGTTTTTGTTTTTGTTTTGTTTTCCATACAACAACCTTTCGAAAGGGACGTTAAAAACACTGTGCGTGCAGTGTGGTAAGAAGCCTGGAGGGGCTTTTTAACAATGTTTTGTTAAAAAAGAAGAAGAAAAAGAAGAAGAGTGCCATGGTTGCGTATTTGCGTGTTTCCAATTCACAGCAATGGGGTATTATTTGTCAAATGGTGGAGCTCATCCTCAGGGTGTCTCCATTAACCAAGTTTTCAAAAAAAAGGGGGGACGAATAATATCAAAAATGCTCGTGGACGGTGAGGACTTACCTTGGGATTTCCCATGTGGTCCCGTGATAAATACGAAAATCGCACTCTACTTTTCTTTGTGCCACAAAATTATTGTGTTATTTTTTGCGCGTTTTTTTTATTGCGTCTTTATTGGATTACGGGTTTGCAGGGCCTTAGGGTGTGATGTTAAAACCGGTTTTTGACAACGAAAAAAGAAAATCGAAAAAATGCACTTCAGAACAAAGTACGAACCTCCTCGAACTTGAACCATTCCATTATTGCTTCCACTGACTCACTCCCACAAATAATACGACACTGGCAAGCCGACATAAGGCCAGCTATATCAGCACCGTCTGTAATATTACCGCAAAGTACCACTTGTTTACTTATCCCTGCCAGGGAAGAGATATTTCATGGGCGTGCCCCTCTTCACTCTCCCAGCCTCTTCTCACCACCACTCAGAACAAAACAACGCAAACGCCACACAATGGGAGCAGAGGAGCTGCCGTACAATGTGAACGTCGGTGTGCTTGGCCATGTCGACTCTGGCAAGACGTCGCTCTCGAAGGCACTTTCGACGCAGGGGAGCACTGCGTGCTTTGACAAGAGCCCGCAATCAAAGGAGCGGGGTATCACTTTGGACCTTGGGTTCTCTGCCTTTGAGATGCCGCCGCCTGCGTCCTGGGAGGGCAAGCATGCGATACCACAGGTGCAGTACACGTTGGTGGACTGTCCAGGGCACGCATCGTTGATCAAATGCATCATCGGAGGGGCGCAGATCATCGACATGATGATGCTTGTGATTGACATCAACAAAGGCATTCAGACGCAGACCGCAGAGTGCATCGTCATTGGCGAGATGCTTGCAACAAACCTGACAGTCGTGCTCAACAAGTGTGACCTTATCCCTGGCGATGCAGAGCAGCGTGCAAAGGTGATAGAGAAGACAAAGAAGCGTCTCGAAGTTGTCTTCGCAAACACAAAGTTCCAAGCACCCAAGTTCATCGCCACCTCCGCAGCGCCTGCCGCAAGCGACCAGAACAAAGCAGAAGGCCTCGACGAGCTCCGTGCAGCGCTCTCCCTCGCAACACCAGCACCACGCACGGCTGCAGAGGAGGAGAAGAAGTTTCTGATGTACATCGACCACTGCTTTGCGATTGAGGGGCAAGGCACCATCCTCACAGGCACGATCCTGCAGGGGCGTGTCAGTGCTGGGTCGACGGTGTTCTTCCCTGAGACGAAGGTGGAGCGCAAGGTGAAGAGCATCCAAGTCTTCAAGCGGCCTGTGAAGTACGCACGCAGAGGCGACCGCATTGGGATGAGCGTCTCGAAGTTCGATGCGAGCATGGAGCGTGGCATTGTGTGTGCCGTGGGCGGCAACGTGCGTACGTACACCTGCGGTGTGGCACGCATTGAGAAGGTGCGCCACTACAAGCTTGCGATCCCCTCCAACAGCAAGCTCCACGTCACCGTCGGACACGCCACAGTCATGGGCGTGGTGCGCTTCTTCTGCAAACCTGCTGTCGACGGCGAGGACCCTGCGTTCGACCCGACCCACACATACAGATGGCTGGACGAGCTTGAGGCAGAAAAGACAAAGGAAGAGAAGGTGGCGCCCAATGACGGCGGCAAGAGTGTGTCGGCCACGAAGGACATCCCCCCGCTGAAGCCGCTGACCGGGAAGCTTGTCATCTACGCTCTGATCCAGTTTGAGCAGCCGCTCACCACTCCTATTGGCGCAACGCTTATTGCGTCGAAGCTGGACGTCGATGTGCACACGAATATGTGCCGACTCTGCTTCCATGGACACATGGAGTGTGCGTTCAAAGCAGCGGACATCCCTGCACTGCGCGCCATGAAGGAGAAGGTGCGCCCGGCCACTATAGACCGCGTGGTGGACGACTACACCTGCATCGGGAAGAACCTTGTGCAGGCGAAGACAGGCGACCTCACACGTTTCATCGGGAAGAAGCTTCTCTTTGAACCACCCAGGGACCCTGTCACACGCATGTTCCCCGAAGGCAAAGTGCCCATAGCAGGGACCATCGACTCCACGTTCGGCAAAAGCGGGAAATTCAAAGTCATCTTCAAAGAGCCTGTGTTCAAAAAGGATGCAAAAGGAGCAACCGCATGCCCAAAGTACAAACTCTTCTTCAGGTTCGAAGTGAACCACTTCGATAAGTCCAAAACAATGGTGCAAGACTTCACGGGTGTCCTCTAAGCGTTGTGAAAAAAATGGAAAATCGAGTGTTTTTTGTGGCGACCAGGCGTGTGCTGTGGGGAGGGGGCGATGGGGGAAATGAGGAAACGTTTGAATAAATCGAAAAGCAAAACGGGCTAGCCCTTATGTTGTTTTGCGATTCGTTTTTCAAAAAAAAGGAAACACTTTTTGCGCTGGGTTTCAAAGGTGTCAAAATATTTCGCCACCACCACCACCACTACCAACAGACGTTACACAATGGTGCTCATGTAAGGGTGGGCAGATCTAGAGACAACAGGTTGAAGCAAGTTCCCTGTGCTCGCTCTCATGAGCACACTCGTCCCTACAGGTGTGCCGGGCACTGAGGTATGCGAGTTTGTCTTATCGTTTTTCAAGATTTGTCCTGAGAAACGACGGGGTTTCATAAGAGACGTGAATGAAATTAGATCCACGTGACATCAATAACACATCCCACCTTATTACTCACACAGGCACCATCCACCGATGATGACGGCTTCCCAGCATGGGTCATCATCGCGGCTGTTGTCGGCTTGTTGTTCTGCTGCTCTTTGCTGGTTCTGTTCTCTGTAGGCTGCTGCAGCAAGGGGAAAAGCAGTGACAGCGAGAATAAGGTACCCACACCACTCCTCCTTTTTACTTCGCATCATACGTTCTGTCTGATGCATGCTATTGATGCATACGAACCTTCACAAAAATGCTTAACCTTCTGCAGGAAAGTGCGGCTGGACCGCCCATCTCGGTTCCCCTTCTAGAACCGCACGACGGCACAGCAGCGACGTTTGACATGAACGGACAGATTACTTCGGAGTACAAACGCGACTCCTCAGCCCTGCCAGTGCCTCCCGCCACACCGCTTCTCAGCAAGGATGGGAAGCTGCTCCCAACGCCGCTCGACCACCGTGAGGCTGCGTCCGAGACGTCGCAAGCCACCACAGTGCCAAACGTCGCCAACACAGTCGACGAGCTGCTCAAGTCGCGTGCAGCTGCAGACCCGTCTACCTACGACAGAAAGCTGATGATGTTCAAGAACGCTCAGCGAATAGGGGTATGACCCGTTTAGTGTTGCATGTTCTCTACAATGTTATTGTTTTTGGGTTTCACCTTTGCACATTACCACCTCCACCTTCCAACAGGGACGCGACGGAGTGGACATCGACTTCCATAGTCTCGCGCCTGACTACGGCTTTGCTGTGCGTGGCGAGTGGAAGAGCTCTACAGGCCTTCGCATTGAGGTGTCGCGTGACGGCACTGTGTATGGTGGGGACGGCAGCAGCGCGCAGCTACTGGAAACGAACACGCGAGCGTTGGCCATGCGGTCAGGACAGCACTTCACGATGCTGTCGGATGGGAAGCTGCTGGGGCCTGCGCCTGAGCTGCTGAGGTGGGACGACGGGACGATGTGGGTGCGCGAGCGCAATGATGGGCGCAGTCCACGACGCGAGCCTGGCATGCCTCAGGGCCTGGCTGCGGGCACACGCGTTGACACGCCGCAGGGACGCGGCACCTTGGTGCGCAGGCACAACGGCGAAGCGAGCGACAAGCTGCAGTACTGGTACGTGCGCCTCGACGCAGACCCAACAGTCGAGACTGTGGTGCCCGCCCAGGCAGCACGCATCCTACCCTGGTTCCAGCAAGACGCCGTGCTCCAAGAGGAGGTCGCCCCCGCCACACAGAAGGGCTTCCAACAGTTCACCGCAGGCCAGATGTACCACCACATCGAGCGCGACAGAGAAGCGCACACAGCCGCCCTCACGCCCGCAAAGACTCTTACCCCTGCACGCGGCAATTCTGTACCCCACGTCTACTCACCCCCCAGAGTGCAGGAGACAATGATAGAGGTCTAAAAGGGGGTAGTCGTGTCTTCCCTTTGTTACATTAAACCAAATAGAACACAGCAGCCTTCTGGCGAGGGTTGCGTCTTTTTTTTTGTATTTTTTATGTCTCAAAAAATGGCCATTGTTGTTTTGTATTTATTTTTCTCCCCCCCTTGAGGTCCTCCCCTTTCTTCTTCGTGCACATACCCTCGCTCTATGCTCTCCCCAACCAACCTTTCAGAACAAAATACACACAAAAACCTCTTTTATTTTGACATAGCGAGACACCCCCGATGGGGAACGCCCCGCTCATTGGCAAGGAGACATATGAGGAGCGGAGCAAGAAGTTGTTTCTGGACCACAGCGAGGTGGATCAGTTGTATCGCGTGTTTGTCAAGTATGCGAATGCTTCGTGCCCGGAGGACTTGCTGGAAAAGAAGCTGCCGGACCCGCCCAGGGAGCAGTGCAAGAACGACCCGAGCATCTGGGCGTGCAAGGGCCCGCACATGAAGATCCTCCGCATGGAGCAGTTCCTCTCGTTCCCCTGCCTGCGTGCTGCGCCCTTCGCACCTTCCGTCTTCTCCGCTTTCAAAGACGACCCCGAAGGCCTCACCTTCGACGGCTTCATCCTCCTCGCCTCCTGCCTCCACCCCAGAGCCCCTTCAGCAGTCAAAGCCGCTATCGCCTTCAGAATATTCGACTTCAACTGCAGCGGCGAAATCGAAGAATGCGACGTCGTCACCGCCCTCGAGATCATGACCGGCCTGAAGGACCTCTGGCAGCACGCGAAGAACAAACACTGCCACTACACCGACGCACGCAACAGCATCCGGTGGTGCGACAAAGACTTCCCTGCACGCCTCTCCGTGCGCAAAGAGGAGGAGGGCACGATACTGGCAGATGCTGCACGCAACCTTGGCAGGGATTCGAAGATAGACCGTGCAGATGTGGAGAAGGCGCTTGCTGCGCACGAGGCAGAGATGAAGGACATGCGGCAAGAGGACCCTGAGGAGCAGGATGCCCCAGAGGTGTCGGAGGAGGAGGAGAAACAGGCGCCTCCGCCGTTGCCACCGCCGCCACCACCACCGCCGGTGGCTGAGGCTGAGGGTGGGGCTGAGGGTGAGGGCGGTGATGAGGAAGCGAATGGTGGCAGTGGTGGGTCCGAAGGCAACAACGACGGTACAGAAGGGTTCTGCGGCGATGGTGCCAAAGAAGACGACAACAAGTCTGAAGTGGTTGTCGAGACCTTCGAAGACAAATATATCGCCGCCCGAAAACGCTCCGTCGCACGTGCTGTCGCCATCACCCCAGAACTCAAATTAGCAGTCTGCAGAATGGGTGACAGAATCTTCTCCTGTCTCGACCAAGATAAAAGCAAGTGTGTCACCTCAGTTGAGTTTGAAAAGGTATGCGAAATGGCGAAATATTTTATAAAAAAAAACTCTCACACAGCTGCTGCGAAAAATCCCGAACTTCCATACCAAGTTTTCGTTTAGGTTTCCAAAGTAGACCGCGGGGCATAGCGCTTTTTCCAAAGCAGCAGTTTGCGTCCCTAATATTAACCTACCCCCTCTCTCTCTCTCTCTTTTAGTACAGGAGGATTTTTGTGTGACGAAAATGTATTGTTTTCTTTCGCTATTTGATTGTTCCTGAACACTGACATTTGTTTCAGTGACCGTGTTTGGGCCAGGTGTACTGTACGTTCCCAGGGGGGATCACATCATTTTGGTCACACGGCTTCAGCCGTGCCAGAGTGATCATGATACAAACTATACTCCTGATGTTTTACCCCACCCTTCTTTTGCAATAAATTCGGTCCTATTTTCGACTGTAAGTTTACCTTCTGTTTTTACACCACAAACACTCTTTCTGTTTCTTGATGCACCCATGTGGACGCACAGCTTTCAAGTTTTGTTGGTTTCTTGTCACCGATCAATACGACCCCCTGTACCCCTTCTTTTCTTTTCTTTGACAATCTACGCTTCGCTCCTCAACCCAGTAACCATGATCGAACGAAGTGCGCAAACGGCTCCAACTCCTGCAGGTCAACGTTGTGGTGTGGTGTGGACATCAAAGCCCCGTGCGTGTGTTGCTTTGTTCTCGAGCCCTGTCGGTTGGGTGTTGTATCTGTACTTCTAGGTCATCACTCCGATTCAGCATTTATTTTTAGATACCTATTTGAACCCTTTATCCAACAGAGCAACAGAGGCAGGGCGGCACAATGTTTGGTGTGGCGCAACGACTGCGAAACATTCTGTCGCTGGACGGGGCGCTTGCGAAGAAGGAGGTCAAACAGCGTTCCGCGTTTTTTCTGTTCGCCTTGGTGGCCGGCGCTATTGTGGTGCTCACGGTGATTGGGAAGCCCGCAGAGATGCTCGCACTGCAGGCGAGCTTTGTGGGGATTGTTGTTATGTTTGCGACGTGCGTGGCGGTGGTGGTGGCGATTCTGTGTCGGTGGAAGCTGCGAACGGCTTTTATTGTGGGTGTGGTGTACTGTCAGTGTGTATCTGTATTTGTGTGGGACTTGGAGGGCCGCACAACTGCGTCGCCTGGGTGGCCGATCCTTGTCCTCATGATCGACATTCTCCTTGTGATGCAGGTCGACACACGTTACAGCATGGGGCTCTTAGGCTTCACGGTTGTGTGGCTACTGCTCGTGGCTTTGGAAGAGACCTTCAGGTTCGGTCTGCTCGACATGCCTGGCCTGCGCCCGCAAGAAGGTGAGCACGGGAGGCGCGAGTACTTCAGTCAGATGATGGACTGCGTCTCGCTGCCCTGCCCCGTGGAGTTCCCCCCACGCGGCCTGTCGCCCGCGTTAGGTGTGTTCGTGCTGGACTTCCTCGTGACACGTGGCTTTGCACGCGAGGTGCTGAAGGAGCAGGCCTCCATGGAGCGCACGATCAACGTCATGCAGAAGATCGCCTTCCTCCTCGCACGCTACGACGTCGACAACGTGGCCGACATGTTGGAGACACACAAACAGCACCTCCCTGCAGAGATGGCAGAAGCCCTCCGCAGCCTCGAAGAGAACCTGCGTTCCTACAGGGCGTACCTCCCGCAGACGTGTCTGCCCTTGAGTGGCGCCATTGAAACGCAGCAACTGGACGACACGTATCTGTCGTCCGAGTCCTCCTCCAGATCAGAGATGTCTACCATGAGGCTGTCAGCAGTGCGCACCCTGCCGGCGCTGAGCCTCACAGCAGCGAAGGTGACGCTTGTGACACTGAACACCGTGCCGCTTCTGCACGAGGAAGACTGCACGATGTTTTCTCAGTTGTTCACAACTGTCCTGCAGAAGGCGTTGTACGTGACAGAGCTGCGTCAGGGCGTCATCGATGTTTTCATTGGTGATAAGATTCACTGCTCGTTCAACGCTTCGAAGCAGTGTGTGACGCACGCCTCCGCCGCACTGCACTCTGCACTGCTGGTGCTGCATCCAAGCACACATCTTTGTGCAAAAGTGAACATCGGCATTGCGACTGGAAGCGCGTTCAGAGGTGAGATGGGGTGCGACGTCATGCGCCGCTTCAATGTAGTGGGCAACCTTCTTCGTGACGTGGATGGGATGGAACGCGTCGGGCGCGCTTTAGGGTGCGCTGTACTCTGCAACCGACTGTGCTTCAGTGATGCTGAGTGCGAGCACACACTTCGCCTCATACCTTGCAAGGTGGAGCTAGGGCCAAACGATCCAGAGATTGTGGCCGAGCTGATTATGAGGGACAACGACGACACGGACGGCAGAGTGGCGGCCGAATGGATGTACACCATCGGCGTCATCAAGGATTGGGAAGAATACAACACAGCAGTGCGCGGGTACCTGAAAGGCACCGTGTCATCCCAGGTTGTGGCCGAAGCTGCACAGAAAGGAGACTGCATCAGGTTCCCTATCACTGTTGTTGCAGCTGAAGGAAAGTGTGATGTCATCAGCATGCTTCCGACGCACAAGGAAGATTCGTAGTTCACATGTGGGACAGACTTCCGTCGTCCTGGGTTGTGTTTTTTTAATTCTTACGACTGCTTATGGTGCGGGTGTAATGCATTTGATCTGGTCGTGGGTTTGCACTCACAACAGTTTCTAAGATGTGTGACAGAGGCCATTCATGCAAAACCTTTCAAGTCTACTTTTTAACCCGAACAAACTTTCCCCTCCTTCGCCTTCTTCGCACATATCCTTCCAACCCCATTTCTAGGTTTACACTGCAGTGCTCCCCTGCGCCCCTGCCCGAGATGATGTGCACGGTCTCTCTGAAGGTTGCGCTGTCGCTGACATCAATCTTTCTTGTTGGCTGCTCGGTTGGCATAGTCTGGTACCCAGTCGCGAAGTTGTGCACAGACGCGCTCGTCACTGCAAGGGGGGATCAGATGATGAGCCAAACCATTGCCACTGCCCAGCATGTCTTGATGTACTTCTCAAGGGCATCACACTTCGGGAAAACGCTGCGGGTGATGTACGAAACCTCGTCCGCAAAGGACCCTAACAAGACAATGGCGTTGTTCGCAGCCACATACAGCGAGGCCATATGGTTGGGCTTGCAGGACGATCCTAACATCGCCTCCACGCGTCTTGTGGTGGCGAGAAATCCTTCGCAGGTGCTGGCGCAAGCTGCAGAGGGGAACGCGATGTGCGATGCTGATGCCTTTGTTCTGAGCCCCACGTATCACATAGTCGCTGTTCACGAAACTCGATCGCTACCGAACCGTAGCGTATGCGACGGAACCAGCATTTATTCCTGCAAGCCGGGTTTTCATCGCATGTACAACATAGAAGGCCACGGCAATAAATCGCATCCATTGGCGGTCAAGAGCACGAAGTTCGAGAGGACCTGCGCATCTTGGAACGGAGATATCAAAGGCAAGATTCTCCCAGTTGAGTTGTCCAACGCTGATCCAGAAAACTTGGACACTGGTCTTCTGGAGCCTGTGTGGCAGCAAATAATATCTGTTGTCGGCAAAGCACCGAATCAGGCTCTCTACAGGAAGCTGACGTTTCCGATACCAGGACCACCGTGGGCACCAAATTCTGGATTTGGAATCGTAGCCATCCGTGCAGGGGAGTCTTCAATTAACACTGGAACACAAAGCAAGTCTGAGACTGGTACGGACGAGTCTTTGAGCGAGATGCTGCGCAACATTGCAGGGACCACAGGCCTGGATGATCTCCTGGTGTTGATTTCGGGGCGTGGTGAGCTAATAGCTACAAGCAGCGGTATCCCCAGGGAGGTACAAGACTTCGCGGGGCACACGGTTTTGGGGCTGACGGCGGCAGACAACAAAACTCGCGTTCCCGACCCAGTTCTCTCTGTGGCTTCCAAGATTCTTAGCGACCACTGCATCCCGCTTGTCAGTGGGTTCTACGACTGCAACTGGAAGAGTCTGCCAGTTGAAAAACGCTTGCAGGTGATAGGTGAAAACAGAGTTGCGTTCCAGGATTTGGACGATCCAAATGCCCAAGGGATGAACATGCTTTTCTTCACCATTGTCAAGGAATCCACGATTGTGAAACCTGCAAGTGACCTGAACAAGTTGCTTGCGATTATTTTACCTTCAGTGATTCTCGTGTTCTTCGTCCTTTCATATTTGGCAAGCATCGTCCTTGCGGCACCTATTAAACGCTTCACCAAAAACATCAAGAAGGTGGCAGCGCTTCAGTTTGACGGCAAAACGCAAGGCTCTGTGATCTACGAAGTGGCGTCCATGAACCGTGCACTGGACGACCTCACAGAGCGCTTCCTCTTCTACCGGTCCTTCATCCCACAGGAGGCGTATGTCAGCGGCACCTCCGATTCCGGAGAAAGCTCCATGACCCTTGAATTCCCGAGTGGCAGCAGTGCCGTGAGCATCGGTCAGTTGAGTGCCAACTCTGCAGCTTCTCCGGGGAAGAACGCTATGGCAAAAAACGACAGGCTGTCAGATATAGTGCGGGAGAAGAACGCCATCGTGCTGGCCATTAACATGCGGGGCTGGACTGCGAGGACGATTGCAGCGGGTGCAGCGAAGTTTGTCCTGTCGCAACTGGAGCACATCGAATTCCTGTCACATTCTTCAGCGGGTGGGTCCATCATCTTCGTCAACGGGGACCGTTCACTGATTGCCTTCACAAAAACCGTATCCCTTGTGGCTGAGAGGATTACTGCCTCACTGATGGAGTTGATGCACAAGCCTATTCCCTGCATGGAGGGGACAACAGCCGTGCTCTTCGGCGGTTCCGTGTACGCAGGTCTGGTAGGCACGAATGCGTACAGGTGTACCAACGTGTACGGCGACATCATCTCTGCAGCGATGAAGCTGTCCGACGTGGCCGGCAAGACACGCACCGAGCAAGTGGTGATCCTTTGTGGCGGGTCGACTGCCTACCTTGCAAACCACGTAGAGCTTCTCTTTGCAGGCGTGTTGACGGTACCGAGCCTTGCGATGGTGAGGGGGAACTCTGGTGTGTACGAATTCTTTGAGGCAATCGAAGAGAAGGCATCGTCGAATGAGGAATGGATGTACGCACTGGACACTAAAAAGAAGGATGTTGTGACGGTGTTCAACGAAACCGTGCAGCTCGCGTTGGGCATGATCGAGGCAGAGACACTAGCGTCCTACGCAGAGGCTGTGCTCATACTGGAAAAAACCTTCCCACACCTTCCCTGTATCAATCATTTGCGTGCCGCCACCGCAAGTTCTGAAGAATTTATGAAACGCTACAATTTGTCTGCATGAATCTAGGAGCGCGACTTTCAGATGTGTGCACAGGAACGTTCATCTGAAGGTTTCTCTCTTTTTTTTTTACACCGTTTTCAGAAATTTTGTGTTTTTGGGCAGTAAAACAACTTCCACTCCACTAATCTAATCGAGTAAAAATATGGCGGAGGTCAGTTCCAGCGGGGAAAATGAAGAAACCAGCAAAAGTGCCTTTGCGGAGATTAAAGCAATGCTGATATAGCCCCCCACCCCCTCCTTACACCACAACCTAGTTACCATCCGTGACTAGTGACATGACAAAAAAAAAGACTAAAAATAGACAACCCCCACCCTGTCAAATGACAGGACCTAACGCCACTTATTTTGTACAAGAGCCTTGTCATTTGACAGGGGGGGGTCTTGTCATTATTTAGTCTTGTCATGTAACTAGTCATACCCCCTTGTCATTGCTCATACTAGGTTGTGGTGTAGGCGTACTTGTTCCCCCATATGGAGAGGCCCTAAATATAAAACTGTCACGCATGGTCTTTCGTTGGGTACACTGTTAGGGCTTTTGTATTTCAAGTTTCGTTTCATTTTGTTCTTCTTTTTCTTTCTTTCATTGTGTAAGATCCATGATGTCGTTCCCTCCTTGGAACCCCCAGCATAAGAGCTCTCTGCCCAAACATTCCATCCTTATTCTGTTCAAGGTCTGCGTCCACATGGCCTTGGGTTGGTTGGATGATTGCACGTGGCACACTTCATCTTTCAGATGTCTCGAGTCCTGTGGACTTCGCAAACTGGCTGTGGCTTCTATCACTACGCAATTCTCCACCCCACACCGGGCATATTGCCCTAGTTTTTTTTTTAAAACAGAAACCTCTCAGGCACGTAATACTATCTCTTGTGTGCCTGGGTTTTCATAGATGGCGATCCGACCGAGTCAGCTTATTTTTTGAATGTTTGAAAGACGAACCCGATTTTTGACTCTGTCGAAAGGCAGGGAAAGTTGAAAACATCGGGCAAGACTCGAAAAAAAAAAGTCTCGCTTTCGCATCAACGCTGTCTCAGGTGTGTGACTCACGAAAACTTAAAAGTCGGCAAAGTCAATAACTGGTCAGTCTGAGTCCGTCTGACTCGATCGGAATACCATCTATGGGTTTAGCATATCAAGCGAGTGTGTGGAGGGGGCAAAATGCCCCCTTTTTTTTTTCTTGCCAGTGCCTGCGTCTGCCGGTGTACGGTGAGGCGTTTGCACTTTCAGCTTCCCTTTCTTTAAATAGTACGCCCAAGAAGGCACTTCGAGGGATGTTTTTTTGGAGAACACTTCTGAAGAAATTTTCAAAAAAAAACCCTAAAAAAACAAACTAACGCCTTCATATGCCGTGAAACAGTTTCAGTCGTCCACGGGGTATACAGCAGACTTCGTACATATTTTCTGGGAACGCCACTTTTTTGGTCGACAAACGAGAGACTTCTGTCATCTTGCAATCCATTCATTTGTTTCAGGTGACTAAGCACAAGAGGCTTATGTTCATCTAATAAATTTTTCCTTTGTTTTCTTTTTTTGAGTATGCATGCTCCATCACTCTATTTCTTTCGCTATTTCTTTGCCAGTGCCTGCGTCCGCCGATGAACGGTGAGGCGTTTGCACTTTCAACTTTGCAACTATTGCACGGGAGACAATATGACAAACAGATGCAGATCATAGAACCTGGCGCCTTGTGTCTCCCAAAAAACCAAAAGCGTTGTGTGAAATTTTGAAAAAATAAATACAAACAAAAAAGGTGTCCCATTTGCTTCTTCTTCCAAAAGGTTAATTCCAGGATTGTTCCCCGTCGTGTTTTCTCGAGGTCTCGAGTTGAATGGGAAAATAATGTACCGTAAAATTACTAAACTTACCAACTATAAATATTTTGGAACGCAATACTTTTGGAACTGGGGCGAAAAAAAATTCGTGGAAGCGACTAACACGACCTTTATTTTTTCCCCTTCCCGTTTTTAGTCTTTTCGGCAACAAGCAAAGAGTAACGAGTCTCTCGAGCATTTTCCTTTCCCCTCCCCCTTTTTTGACCATCTTAGACACTCTCCTTTTGCTTGCGGTTCATACTGACCATCTGTATTATATTAGTATTTTTTTTTTAATTTTTTACCCTTTTTCCCAGTTGTACGAAAGGTTAGGTTCATTGTTTGCAGCACTCAAATTGCTCATTTATGTTTTTTTCCCTTTGAAGCAAGCTTTGAACTGTACAGGCCCCTGAAGGCGATGCAAACCTTTCCATGTGCACACGGACCCTCCCTTTTGTTCCTTTGCTCCTTCTCTCAAGGGGATATGCAACTCAAAACCACTTAGGGTAGTGTAACTTTTTCAGCCTGTTACCGTTACCGCCCGCCGGATTTTTTGAAAACCAAAAAAAAAAAGTTATGTAGAAAGTACCTAGGGAAAAAAGTTATGAAGAGGTTCTATAGGAAAGATGTGGGTGGGGCTGTACAGGGCTCATACCTAGAGCACCTCACGATCACTTGGTGAGTAAGCAATTTTTCTCGAGAGAAAAGTCGTTTTCCTTCGAGAGTGTTTTCTTGTACACTGTACACTGTACACTGTACACTGTACACTGTACACTGTACACTGTACACTGTACACTGTACACTGTACACTGTACACTGTACACTGTACACTGTACACTGTACACTGTACACTGTACACTGTACACTGTACACTGTACACTGTACACTGTACACTGTACACTGTACACTGTACACTGTACACTGTACACTGTACACTGTACACTGTACACTGTACACTGTACACTGTACACTGTACACTGTACACTGTACACTGTACACTGTACACTGTACACTGTACACTGTACACTGTACACTGTACACTGTACACTGTACACTGTACACTGTACACTGTACACTGTACACTGTACACTGTACACTGTACACTGTACACTGTACACTGTACACTGTACACTGTACACTGTACACTGTAGCACCTATAACTTTCTGGTACCCAGTCATTCTGGGAACCAGACACCCGGTGTCCAGGAACCTAGGTGCCCAGGCAACATGATAATGAGAAGACACAAAATGCTACACAGTACAGAAAACAAGCTACACGTCACGAAAATAAGGATTTTACTGTGAAGAAAACTCTGTAAAAATGTAAGAAAATCTCTTCATAACTTTTTTCCCCCTGGTAAAACTTTTTTTTCTTCATAACTTTTTTTCTCCGCCGCCCGCCGGGTTTTTCGAACACCAAAATAACGGTAACAGACCGAAAAAGTTACACTACCCTTACAGGTTTTAGGATAGGTGCAAAACGTAGTAAATTACATTTTCCTCTCACAGCAAAGCGCGTGAAGTGTTGGTTTGGGGAAGTGGTGCTATGTGCCTGCTTACAGTTTCCCTCTGAGCAACACTCCGGGGTTCGATACCCCCCACAGAGTGTGAGTGCCCAGAAGCGTTGCGTCCTGTCAACTTCACTTTTTTTTTGTTTGCGTAGAAGCGTCCTGTTATGTATCTGTTTTTGCCTGTACTTAATTTTATGCAGAGAACGACCATTTTTCGGCCTGAAAAAATGTTTAACAAGGCGTCGTGCGTGTTGTCTATACCCCCCCGCACCCACCGACACCTTCACACTACCCGCCCGAGTGTGTGGCTGAGGGCTTCCGTTCAAAGCCATGCACTCCACCTAAAAAAAGGTTATTTACGCGCCTTTCAGTCAAAAAACAAAGCGGGGAGGGGGTGTTTCTCTTTCCTCGCACCTTTTGTCTTGCAAGACATGGTAATGTTCCCAACAATTCGACCTCGCGCTTAAAGAAAACAGCAAAAAAATATTGGAAGGAAAATATGGTGTGGCTGAAACCAGCAAATTTCACTGCTAAAGAACTGCTAACAAACTGCTAAATAATACCCTTTTTTTAGGGGTGGTGTATAAAAACATTTTTTTACCTTGGTTTTTCCACTCCCCCTGTTGGCGCGCCTCCACTCTTGCATACCCATGTGTGACCCTACCGTTGAATGCAATCGACTCGCTGAGTCAAAAGAACGCACAGAACGGGGCTGGAAAAAATCACGAAAAACGCGTACCGTGCGCCTGCGGCGCCCACAAAGTGAGTTTTCCCCTGAGTATGCTGTGTATGCTGTGTATACTGTGTATACTGTGTATACTGTGTATACTGTGTATACTGTGTATACTGTGTATACTGTGTATACTGTGTATACTGTGTATACTGTGTATACTGTGTATACTGTGTATACTGTGTATACTGTGTATACTGTGTATACTGTGTATACTGTGTATACTGTGTATACTGTGTATACTGTGTATACTGTGTATACTGTGTATACTGTGTATACTGTGTATACTGTGTATACTGTGTATACTGTGTATACTGTGTATACTGTGTATACTGTGTATACTGTGTATACTGTGTATACTGTGTATACTGTGTATACTGTGTATACTGTGTATACTGTGTATACTGTGTATACTGTGTATACTGTGTATACTGTGTATACTGTGTATACTGTGTATACTGTGTATACTGTGTATACTGTGTATACTGTGTATACTGTGTATACTGTGTATACTGTGTATACTGTGTATACTGTGTATACTGTGTATACTGTGTATACTGTGTATACTGTGTATACTGTGTATACTGTGTATACTGTGTATACTGTGTATACTGTGTATACTGTGTATACTGTGTATACTGTGTATACTGTGTATACTGTGTATACTGTGTATACTGTGTATACTATACTGTATACTGTGTATACTGCGGAAATTGACCAAAAACGAGAACTTGTCCATTTCGGCGAATTGACCCCACCACTGGCCGGACGGATTCCGGAAATGCAAATGCCGGCGTTAAAAAGCTCACCAACGAAAAAAAAATTTTTTTTTTCCAACACCCGCAGAGTTTATTTTTCGATCCGGTTTTTCAGGCCTCAAGGGGGGTCGAAAATTTTTCAGTCGAGCCCGGGCGCGCTTCGCGCGCCCGGGTCCCCACCTTAGCTCAAGTTGGGGGCCTCCGGCGGAATGTGAGAATTCCGTGGTTGTCCAACTGCGGAGTTCGGCCCGTCACTGATATTTACACCAGGCAGACGGGGCACACGAATTATCAGTAACCTCAGTACATTTACAAAAGAAACGGCGGTCATGGCACCCAAAGGTTCTTGGCGAAGCCACGGTACGCAATATTTCAAAAATTTGCGCTTAAATGGTGCTATAGGAAATGAGTCAACGACCTGTCAGCGACCTGTCAATATCGGGGGGGGTGGGTCATTTTTTAATAGTACTTAGCCATTTTCAGGTACACAGGTACACAGGTACACAGGTACACAGGTACACAGGTACACAGGTACACAGGTACACAGGTACACAGGTACACAGGTACACAGGTACACAGGTACACAGGTACACAGGTACACAGGTACACAGGTACACAGGTACACAGGTACACAGGTACACCACACGTTCTATCTTGTGCATCCCAGCTTGAACGACTCTTTGCCGCTTCACAGCTGGTCTGTGAATGTGTTCACAGACCAGCTGTGGTAGTAGAAATCACCTCCAGCTTTGAGGGGCTCAGGGCTGTGTGACGCTGCTGATTTCGACACGTTGCCGAAGCAGCGATCGCGCTTGGTGTGGTTTTCTGTATCCCAAAAGGAGTCATCACTCAAAGCATTTTGACTAAACGTCTGAACGTTCTGAACCTGGAATCGATAGCAGACAGGAACAAGAGGATGGGCAGGCAGCGCCTGCCCGACCTGTGTGAAGTGAATCAGTGATTGCCTGACAGATGTCTGGGTAACCGTGTATTCTGTGTGGGTATCCATGTCCGGAGTATCTCCCATTGTCCCCTTACATTGTGATTTACGCGTAACTTTTTTTTACATGTTAGCCACATGTCATTGGACATGTAAAGTGACATGTGCCACAGGTGAAATGACCTGCTAAGAGCATGTCATTTTTAGGTGGCACGTGTCATTTACTTCACCGTCGTGTAGGGTCCGCGCGGGGTACCCCGGGGTTTGGGGAGCACACGGCGGTGAAGTAAGTTACATGGAATGGTACATGTGAAAAACCGTTACACGTAAATGACATGTAACTTCACATGTAATGTAACAGTTACATGTATTAGTTACATGTGATCATGTTACATGTGTCGATATGGCACGGTCCATAAACCACCCCCCCCAAAAGGTAACCTGGGGTCCTTATTTTTATTTCATCTGGGTTCTACTGGGACTTTCTCCCCGATTTTTTTTTTAATGAACTCAGAGTTAAGTTTCTGGGTTCAATAAAAAAAACGACGAGCAAAAAGTCCAATTGGAAATATGATGGATACCCCCCGAGAGCAAAATAAACCAACGGTAAAAATTGGTACCCTTGGTTTCCTATAGGTTCCTATAGGAAACCTACATTTTCCCATAATTTCCCACACAACTTACTTGACAACAGGATGAAAACAAATACAAAAATGGCAAAAGTGAGTAAAACCGTGCAAGGGGCACTGGACTTTGCTAGGGCTCTGGGGGAAACGCAGTTCTCAGGGGAGAAGACTCGCAAGGAGGTTCTTGCCTACGCGAAGGCACGCAGTTGTTACCGTAGGGGTTTCCGGGAAGACGTGTGGTTCAAAGCTTTATGGAAAGCGAGAGGAATATCCCTCATCCTTCACAGGAAGAACACCACCCGTGGGGGACGCGCGGTCCAACTGTATTTCTGCAGTAACCTGGATGAGTGTGTGGGTGTGCCATCAGAAGGTACGTTTTGCACAAGCCTTCCGCGTGTTTGGAGGCACGGACAACGACGCCGCTGCCATTCTCCTTGCTGTAAGGGGTAAATACGCGTTGTTCACCCCTCCGTACCTTCTGATGGCACACCCACACACTCATCCAGGTTACTGCAGAAATACAGTTGGACCGCGCGTCCCCCACGGGTGGTGTTCTTCCTGTGAAGGATGAGGGATATTCCTCTCGCTTTCCATAAAGCTTTGAACCACACGTCTTCCCGGAAACCCCTACGGTAACAACTGCGTGCCTTCGCGTAGGCAAGAACCTCCTTGCGAGTCTTCTCCCCTGAGAACTGCGTTTCCCCCAGAGCCCTAGCAAAGTCCAGTGCCCCTTGCACGGTTTTACTCACTTTTGCCATTTTTGTATTTGTTTTCATCCTGTTGTCAAGTAAGTTGTGTGGGAAATTATGGGAAAATGTAGGTTTCCTATAGGAACCTATAGGAAACCAAGGGTACCAATTTTTACCGTTGGTTTATTTTGCTCTCGGGGGGTATCCATCATATTTCCAATTGGACTTTTTGCTCGTCGTTTTTTTTATTGAACCCAGAAACTTAACTCTGAGTTCATTAAAAAAAAAATCGGGGAGAAAGTCCCAGTAGAACCCAGATGAAATAAAAATAAGGACCCCAGGTTACCTTTTGGGGGGGGTGGTTTATGGACTGACCCATATGTAAAAACCCCACCCCCCATAATTTTCACAACGATTTTTGAGGATTTTTTAGGTCTTACCAGAAATCACCGCCGAAAGCTGCCCAGAACCACCCCCAAAACCATTGTACCACTACCTGATTTCGCCGTACCACATGTACCACCCGTTACTTCGTGTACCCTGAGGGTCCGTATGGGCCACTGTGTGTCTGTGTGTGTGCCCCACCAAAAAATCGCTAAGGGCCGTTAAAAAATGACCCCCCCCTATGGCAACGACCTGTCAGCGACCTGTCAATATCGGCCCTCCTGGAGCACCATTAAAATTACATATTTTTACCGCCAAACTATGTCATGGGAAGGGTGGGTTGTAAGCTTGCGCCGCAGGCGCACGGTACGCTACTTTTTGTCTTTCGCCATGCTGCATGCCTCCTTTTCCTTCGGCGATTGACTAATTAAGTCGCGTTCTGGCTGCACGGGGTCACTTTGTTCACGAGGCACGAGGCTGAATATGGCCCCATGGCGAGTGTGCACCATGGGTGCATGCCGGGCCACCCCCCTGGAAATTTTTCGGCCCCCCGGATTTTTTTTTTCTCCACCCCCCCTGGACACGTCTGAAAAACCCCCCAAGGGGGGTCGAACCCCCCCCCACCCCCCCACAAAAAAATCTCTGACACCCGTGGGGAAAAAAGTTTTTATACACCACCCCCCCCAAAAATGCATGCTAACAAAGTGCTAACAAACTGCTAAATAATACCCTTTTTTTTGGGTTCAGCCACACCAAAATACACAAAAAAATGGAAATTAATGGAAACTCCCTTCAGGTAAGCCTTCCGCTTCCAGGTGGCCGCCGCACCGTCGAATGTGCGTTCACGTTGGGGAAGGAGGTAGAGAGCAAGGATGGGTACACCGTTCACGAAGCGATCGGTGTGCAGACAGGGGCTAAGTCGCAGACACAGTATTTGGTATGTTCACCCTCCCTTCCTCCCATCTGCACAGTTGATACTGTGCGAGAACGATTTGTGGTCAAGCTGGCTAAGTACCTTATACTCCCTTCTTCTTCTTCTTTGCAACTGTACACACTTCTTCCTATTCACATAACATTCATCAGATACACGTCACCAAAGGCGGTGCAGCTGATGCAGTCATCGCAGAGTACAACATGCTGCGCCATGTGGACCACAAACACATTGTCAAGCTCTTTACGCAGTTTCAAAGCCCCGACAGTGCAGAGACGTGGTCCATCTACGAGCACACAGGGGAGAGCCTTGCGGAGAGGCTGCAGCGTGGGCCGCTTAGCGTTCCCGAGGCGCGGAAGGTGGCGAGCGAGCTTGCGTCTGCCCTGGGCTACCTGCACCAGAAGGGTGTCGTGCACCGTGCGCTGTGCCCCGAGAACGTTGTCTTCGATGAGTGTCACAGTGCAAAGCTGCGCGGCTTTGCCAACGCCGTGCCACAGTCGCGCTCAGAGCTGCTCGCACCCCTTGCACAGTCGAACCTCCCCGCCGCCTTCGTCGCTCCGGAGCTGTCTTCTGGGAAGAAGCACTGCGGAAAGCAGGTATGCACCTTGTTTGCTTTGGTTTTAGTTTCGCTAGGCCCATGGACCGTAAAAAAGGTCTAACTCTAGAAAATTGAAAAATAGAGGTCTGTTAACGTTCTTTTCATTTCACACTATTTATCAGGCGGATGTGTATGCTCTTGGTGCTACCCTGCTTGCGATGTTGGGCGACGCACCGCCCCAAGGTGCGGAGGACTTAGCGAAGGTGATGATGGCAGAGGACAGGGAGCAGCGGCCTGACGCCCTCGACGTAGAGGTATGCTTGCACCATGTTTGCCAGGCGGCCACCCTCCCTCCCCCCTGCAGGAAGACGAGTGGCTCACGGGCGACGACAACTCCGTGGTGGTGACGACAGTGAAGGGCATCCCCTCGGTGGCGTCGCTGACGTGCTTCGTGGGCGGCGTCGAGTCGTCACCTTCTGGCTGCGGCAGAGACGACAGAACAAAGTCGCTCACCCCTACAGTATGCTTCTATGCCCCGACCCATCTCTTGCCCTACCCACACTTTTCACAGAACAAACACGAGGCCGGCGGATGTCACCAGCTGTCTCTCTCCCCAGGCACCCCAGGACTGCGTACAAGCTCCACGCTCACCCAGGCACGCGCAGTGCGTCGTGAGAGCAGTTTAGAGGCAGTCATGCAGGCGTAGGTAAAGCAGTTCTGATAAATAGTTAAAACGCAGTGTAGTTTCTGATAGAGACCTCCATGCCAGGGTGTGCGGTTTTCCTAAGAAAGGCGCACCGTTCTGGGTCTGTATACCCCTCCTTTTGAGCGGGTGTTTGTTGTTATTGTGGGAGGTGCATTCAGTCTTTGTTTTCTTTCTAAAGGCGTTGTGGCATCTTTCGTTCTCTTCTCTTTTGCAAAGTGTCCTGTGGGGTCACCCATGGGGGCTTTCACTGCCTGCGTCCGTAGAGACGTTTTCACTATCATTTTTTGCTGTATCTGGGTGGTCGTATACGATTCTACCCCGCGCCACCCAGAAACAGAACTGTGTCCTTGCATATTCTCACAACCCTGTTTTGGGTTCCTTGTTTATTTCGTTTCTTCTTCTTTTTGTGCGTTTTTTTCTGTTATGCACATTTTGTGTATTTTTGTTTAGGTGAGTCTGAGAAAGCCAGATTTGTATGCAGACATACAACTCAACGCATCGCAGCGAAGACATTCACCACAACAGACAATCTGAAAACTACATATTTTTTCTCGAGATGTTATGCACGAAGCATAGGATCTTTCACGTTTTTTTCTTTTTTTTTTGACAATTTCTCAAGTTTATCGACAAAAGCGAGTGTTATTTTCTTTTCCCCCCTAATTTTTTTCAAGATGTCTAAGCACGAAGTTTAGGATCTGTCCCTTAATAATTTTCTCTTATTTTCTGATATCTATTTTGTGTCACAAAAGTGGCTACGTGCTACGCACGAACAGTTATCCCCAAACCCCCCTTTCGGAGATTGGACCATTCTAGCGAGTATCGTGTGTTGTTCTTTTAAATATATGTACCGTGTTCATAGATATGTTTGGACCGGAAAATATTTGGGTTATTTCTGAAATAATTGGATATTCTCTTGTAAATAGGAAATCAACCAGTAACTGAGTAACTCCCCAAAACGACAAGAGTCTTACGACCATCTTGGCTCATGACTAAGAGAGGCACAACCCTGTCGCAACGTGTGCTGTTCTGCCAATCTGTCACATGCCTCACCTCTTTGTGCTAGAAGTTTTCCACTTTCTACATTGTGATGACGGTGCCACATGCCCCTGCAAAAAATATTCTGAACATCACCCAAAGTTCAAAACGTTTGCGTTGAACAGTTGTCTTGCAAATGTTTGAACGAAGATATTTTTTTTTTCTGCTGGGTCACTAACTACAACGTTTCTCTGTGTGTAAGCGTGAACGAATATTAAAAAACAAAAAAAAAAAAAATGTGTCTAAACGAAAAATGCCCCTGATAAACAGGGCCGGGTTTCAGATCCAACTCCAGAAACACTGGAAGCACATCCATCGGGGTGTGTGTCTCCACTAATATAAACCAAGTTTTCAAAAAACGAAACAATAAAACAAAACACACCAACGTTCCAACGAATGAGGCTTCAGTGCTCTCATGCGTGACAGTGAAATAGGGGTTTTTTTTTAAAGGATTGTGACCAAGGTGACTAATCTCTGTGAGGTTTAGTTTCATAAAAGCTTTTTTTCAACCTACCTTCCTTCACCCCCCCTGTAAGGGCAACCGTAGGTGAAGTAAGGTATAGTATTGAAATCGATGTGGGGGGGGAGTAAAGGGTCAATTTTACAAAACCAGATTTTGAGGAAAATTTTGGCCAAAAATGGGCCCCACGTATAAGCAACCGGGCTCATATTTCTCAAAATTTAAGTGGTCAAAAAATTGTCCAATTTTCGAGATTGACCCCACCACTGCACGGGCGGAGCCCAAAAATGCAAATAAGGACCCTTTTTAATTTGTTCTCTTGAAATATGTCATTTCATATGTTCGCGAAAAAAAATATGACTGATCCTACAAGGGTTGAAGGAAGGTGGTTGAAAATTACAATAACAACAAGAACAAGTAATTGCTAAGAAAAAAAACGGGGTGTGCTGCGAAAAACCCCGCGCGATTTTCGAAACCACCATAGCATCCTAGCGATTTGCTGGAGGTGCTGATGTACCTGGTGTGATCGACGTGTTGTCGTCTGTGCATTCTGTGCTTCTTCCACACTGCTCCAACGACGACGACACTGCGTGGGACCCTGTGGACAAAAACGAGCTGGAACACGCCGAGCCTGCCGAGCCTACTTCCAACAACGCTATCGATCAGATGGTGCTGGATGAAGAGGACAGCCCCCCTTCTTGAACGTTTCATCAGATGCAGGCGTCCAGTGGGTCTGGCAGCGTACGAAGAGCGTTAGCATACCTGAAGAAGAGCAGAGTGCTGGGTGTTGTAGATTATTTCTATAGGGTGGAGTTCCACAGCACACCCCGTTTTTTTTCCGATAGCAATTACTTGTTTTTTTTTGTTTGTGAGGGTTTTTCTTTTTGTCCATACGTTTGGCTTTTTCGTGCATCGTTGGAGGAGAGGGGAAACAGTACATATTTACTCTGTGACTGTCTGCAATTTAGTAGATTTAGCATTGCCACTGTGCTTTTTTTTTACCAAGATAATGGTACACTGTCACGAGAGGCCTCTGTATTTCAAGTCAACTTTTTTTGTCACACCCAGCAAGATCTTCAAGATCGGCTTAAATTTACTGCAGTGAGGCACATTCACACATTTTACAAGAGTTCCTTTTTATGTTGGCATCGTCACTCGAACAGGATATACTCACACCTGGCCACTTACTTATAATTTCAAATACATTTGTCGTATTTTGGGTTTTTTGGTAAACAGGCTATGTTTTTTTGGCGGCTATTAGCCTAAGCACAAAATGCTTAGGATTAGCTAAAGCAAATTTTCTTTTAAGATGAGTGCGCGAGAAGGCACTTTAATCTTTCCATTTTTTGAGGGTCTGTCAAGGCGGTGCTCATATTTCAAGCTTCCCCCCACACCCCCCTGCTTGCATTCAGCTGTAGGGGTATCAAAGGTTCAACTCATCGAGACTTAATAGCATAGAATCCACTCACTTCATGTGTCTGTCGACGCGTGGTCATACCAACGCTTTTGTCCTATTTCAGGAACACGGTTGTATTTAAGGTGCCTTCGTCTCAAACGTTGTCACATTTTTTTCTCTTCAAGATCTGAAGAGAGAAGCACATCCTTCGAATTTTCTTGTTCCTATACTATCAATTTATTGATTGCATAATATTATGATGAAAATACTTTTTCCTTTTACCTTTCCCATTTCATACGATAAGAAAACGTGATGGCTATTTTTTTTATAGCTTCCTTCCTGTCATGCTGTACCTGACACCGACTTAAAATGCCATATTAGGGTACGCAGAAGAAGTCATTTTTACAGGACCCAACAAATAACCCCCCCCTTTACCTCCTGGTTGAATCAGTGGTTCTCTTTTTTCCAGGATAGGCCACGAAGAAGGAAGGCATTATGCAAAGGCATTTTCCGCCTATAGTAGATGTGTACCCCAAGTCATCTTTTCAAGTCTCTTTTTTTGTTTGGGATGTGTGGCATTGAATCTTTCAAGTTTTCTCTGTTTTTGGGGTTCGAAACCCTTCAATATGTATCAGACGAGGTGTTTGCGCTGCACCGCTTTTCTCTTCTGGTATACTTTCACGAGAGACCGTATTCGTACAAATTATCGGCCGTAATAATGTTCGACCTTTTCAGGATTTTTTTCTGGAAGTTCGACCTTTTTTACGGCCGAACATTTCTACGAATACGGTATGTTTTCTTTTGTGTGGAAGATGGTTAAAAAAAAGCACAGTGAGGCTTACGTTCATCTTACCAAATCGTTTTTCTTTCTCTGCCACTCACACCGACTGCTGACCTCAAGACGTCTTCGTGTTATCGACTCCACTTTTTCTTTGTACGGTGTGCGAGGTAACAAAGGGAGACACTATTTTGGTGTGGCAGCGCTTACTGGGGGGGTAAACCGGTAGAAACACGGTAGAAACACGGGGAATCGGTTGGGGGTTCCCTTTTTTGGAAAAAAAAAATTTTACCAGGGGCTTCTCTAAGTTGTAGGCATACGAGGCACAGATTTGACAGACCGGGGCCGGAACTGGCTGGGATGTCACGAAACTGACAAAAAAAGTGGTTTTCGACCTTTTTTTTTTTGGCCAGCTGTACTGTACTGTGTATACTGTGTATACTGTGTATACTGTGTATACTGTGTATACTGTGTATACTGTGTATACTGTGTATACTGTGTATACTGTGTATACTGTGTATACTGTGTATACTGTGTATACTGTGTATACTGTGTATACTGTGTATACTGTGTATACTGTGTATACTGTGTATACTGTGTATACTGTGTATACTGTGTATACTGTGTATACTGTGTATACTGTGTATACTGTGTATACTGTGTATACTGTGTATACTGTGTATACTGTGTACTGCGGAAATTGACCGAAAACGAGAACTTGTCCATTTCGGCAAATTGACCCCACCACTGGCCGGACGGATTCCGGAAATGCAAATGCCGGCGTTTAAAAGCTCACCAGCGAAAAAAAAAGAAATTTTTCCAACATCTGGAACCCCCCTTTACGGAGCGACAACTGGTAGAAACACGGTAGAAACACGGGGAATCGGTTAAGGCGCCACACCATATTTGTTTACTTGGGTTGGCGCGAGAGATAAAGAGAGAGAGAGAGAGAGAGAGAGTGCCATTTTTTTGTCTCGTGCTGTGTGTTTCCTTGCTATCTTTCCCAAATTATGTCTGTGTTTTTTTTCTCAAAATTGTCAAACAAAATTGTACACTTTTTAAGAAATACACCCTCCCCTCTCCTTCCTCTAATATCCGCAACACCGCACAGGACACAGAAACGCAACAGTTTTTTTTGGCGTTGAGGAAAGCTTTTTCCTCCTCGCCATTGCCTGACAAGGCACCCCCTTGCCTTCCCTCCTTCCCACCTATTAAAAGATGAACAAGCTGATTGCCCCGATCGTTGCGAAGTACACTGCACAGTACATTGAGGGGCTTGACTCGGACAGTTTGAATGTAGGCATCTTTGGTGGGAGCATTGAGTTGTCGAACCTGCGGCTGAAACGTTCTGCGCTTGCGGAGCTAGACCTGCCTGTCGATGTTGTGCGCGGAAGCCTTGGAAAGCTTGTTATCAAGATCCCCTGGACAAACCTCTCTGGGCAGGCTGTCGTTGCAAAGGTAGACGAGCTCCTGCTCTTGGTCAAGCCAAAGACCTTTGGTACACGTGTCCAGTATGTCCGCATCACACCGAAAAGCACAAAACGTGGGGACTCTGCAGTCAGAACCCTGGGTGGAATCCAGCTCTTTGGGGAAAAGGACCGGGTGATCCCGATCTCTGCTGTGTACACTGTTGGAAACAACAAGAAGACGAAGCATGCGAACCTTGTGGCCGACGGCGTGTGGGCGCAGGAGGAGGCGTGGGAGGGGACGTCGCGTGACTCGGTGCTTGTGGAGCTGAAGACGACGGACTGTGTGCGTGGGTACCGTGTACGAACTGCCGGTGGTGCGGAGGGATCGGACGTGGATGCGTGGGAGGTAGAAGGTGCACTGGCAGACCACAACGAGGCTACGTGGCACACCCTACACAACGAGGCAGCAGGTGCCTACGCCATGTCCTCGTCCCGCTGGAAGTGGAGTGAGATCATTCGAGACCTTGCGAAGCCGGATCTCGACAAGCTGCAGTCAGAAGTGCTCTCCTCCAAGCGTACGCAACTCGAGGCACATGACGAACTCCTCAAGCAGCAGGAGGCCGCACTGCAGGAAAACAGCAAGGCGAAGTCATCGTCATTCACCGAGCGCCTGCAGGAGACGATTGTCAGCAACCTGGAGATCGATATAAAGTCGATCCACATCCGCTTCGAGGACGACGTCACCTCACCCGACGACGTGTACACCATGGGCATATGCCTCAACTCACTCAAGGTCTTCTCCACAACAGAGTCGTGGGAGCGCTCCTTCATCTCGTCCATCGGAGACATGGTGCACAAGTCTGTCGGAGTCGAGGAGTTTGGTGTGTACATGGACCACTCCAAGGTGCTGACACACGAGCTCCCGCACGAGAAGTGGCAGAACCTGATGCTCGATGGCCTCTCGCGTAGGCATACGTACCTCTTGACGCCGCTGTCGCTGCAGACGCACCTCAAGATGCTGACCCTCAAAGGCAAGAAGAACGTAGGCGGGTCCATCCCAGCAATCGATCTCTCGATCGACTCTCAGGAGCTTGGCCTCGGTGTCAACAGGGCACAGTACACATCGCTGCTGAAGGTGCTGCAGTTTGTCCAAAGTTACGGCGTGCTTGCGAAGTACAACGAGTACCGTCCGAGTGTGCCTGTGTTGCTGCGTCCGAAGTCGTGGTGGCATTTCATGCGGCGCTGCATTGTGCAGAGCATCCGCCACAACCGCAAGACTACAGACAAGACACGCAACGGGAAGCTCAAGCTTGCAGAGGAGTACATCCAGGCGTACAAACACATGCAGGGCGTCGCCTGGCTTGAGAAGCTTTCTCCAGATTCGCCAAAGTACAAAAAGTTCCAACGTGTGCTGGACTCCTATGAGTACTGGCTTCCGATCGAGGAGTTGAAGAAGTTCCGCAAGGATGCACAGGAACAGCTTTCCGTAGGCAGGAAGAAGTACGAAAAGCTCGAAGAAAGCAAAGCGAAGCGTGTTGCAGAGAAGAAGAAGCAGCAGTCGTGGAGTGACTGGATGTCTGGTGTCAAGGTCGAGGACGACCACGACACCAGCGATCAGCTTCTGGAGATCGACGCTGCCGCGCGCGAGCAGCTGATGGCGTCTATTGGGTGGAACGAGGACGACACCGACGACGACGACGTTCCTGACCAGGCCAACACGGTTGTGTCGCTCAACGTGTCTGCATTGAAGATCCAACTGAACGAGACGCGCAAGGTGCCTATTGGGGAGGTGCAGTTCCTAGGCACTGCCATCAGCCTCAGTATGTGCAAGGACAGCATGGCGACGACGCTCTCGCTGCAGGACTTCCGTGTCAGCGACGCGACGTCCGAGGACGCGATCGTGTCGGTGCGAGAGGCCGGGAAGGCGCTGCTCAACATCAACTATGAGATGCCGCCACAGGACCACAGCGCAGACTCCGCCCTGAAGGTGGACGGCCTTGGGCTAGACATCTGCTTCTCGCCATCGTGGCTGTCGCGTGTTGTCACACTCTTCAGCGTGCCACCTGGCGTGAGCCTGTCGTCCCTTGAGGCTGCCACGACTGCGGCACTTGCCGACTTCGGTAGCGGCGCGACACGTGGTCTTATGCTTGCACTTGAGGAGAAGAAGTCCATTGCCGTAGATGTGACAATCGAGGGACCGCGTCTCTACGTGCCGTACAGTACAGGGCGTATGGAGGTGAACTCTGGTACCCTGACGCTTGTGACGGACGTTGACAAGCAGCGCAAGGCACGCATCCTGAGTGGCGAGGGTATCAAGGCTGAGGACTACTACGACAGGCTGCGGTGTGGGCTCACAGGTATCAACACAAAGTTTTGGGTGGAAGGTGCTGAAGGGGGCCCACTCGACTTCGTTAGCGATGTGTCGCTTGGGCTGCAGGTGGACAACTGCCTGACACCCGACGCCCATGACAAGGCGAACGTGGTGCTCAAGGGCGATGTTGGTTCTGTCGACGTGTCCGTGTCGCACGTACTCCTGCTCGATCTGCTCTCTGCAGTCGAGTCTGTGACGGCATGGGTCAGCAACCCGTCGGGCACCACACGCAACGAAGCTGAGGTAGCCTGCATATGGAACGGCACCGTCCAGGCCCTCCCACCTGTCTTCCTGCACCGTGCTGGCGACGAGAGCGAAGATAAGGAGGTGGCGGTCACAGAGAAGAGCGCCAGCGACACCACCTGGACCACGTACCAAGCGCAGTACCTTCCGCACGCATACAAGCTCGTGTTGACCCTAGACGACGAAGCACCGCTGGTCGTGAAGATTGGCAAGATGACAACCATCGAAGAGGAGGACGACACGATCATCATTGAGCTGCCGCAAGGCAACATGGGGCAGTCTGCCGTCGTCCAGCTGCGCATGAAGGTTGAGGAAGGGAACAGACAGGACCTCTTCGAGAAGATGCGTGAGTCGCGCTGGGAGCTCTCCGCACACGCGCACACAAAGGAGATCAACAAATCGAAATACGCATCGGGGGACAAGCTTGTACAGGATTTCAAAGAGGAGAGCCTCAACATCCCCAACACGAAGGTGAACCTGATCTGCTGCTTGGACGTCCCTCACGTGTTCCTCAACATGAACCGCAACGATGGCACCCCGATCTCGAAGATTGGTATTTCGAACTTTGCGCTGAACTTCCAGCAACGCCAGAAGGATATGTGCGCGCGTCTCTCGCTTGCCAACTTCTCAATGGTGAACATGCAGAGGGCTACAGGTGCGGAGGTCGTGTTCCTGGGTCTTGTCCCTGAGACAAACGATGTCGCAAGCCAGGAAGGCAAGTGTATTGAATTTGTGTACGAGGCTGCCGAGAAGGGTTCACCCCTCCCATTCCGCGCTGAAGGCACCGGCACCCGTATTGAGTTGAACTGCGGATCGCTTGTGCTCGACAGCGAGAGGTCGACGCTCCCCCCGCTGCTGGGCTACCTTACAGCGTTCGGGAACGTGCAGACTACGACTCGTCACGCAGTCACATACGAGGAGAAGAAAGCCCCAGTGCGGAAGGCTGTTGAAAAGAAGTCCGGCTGGTTTGGTGCAGTCCAGAAGAAGGAGTCCGAGCCCGCCACAGAAGTTAACATCACAATGAAAGGGTTCGAGACGAGCTTCAGAAACGACAACGAGCTGGTGTTCAGCACCCAAGCACGCAGGTCTGAGATCGGGCTTCGTATGATCCCAGAAGAGAGCCTCGTCTTCACTGCGCAGCTGGGGAACTTTGTTCTGAAGTACCACACAAAAGAAGAGGGTGAAAAGTACTGCGAGCTGATCTCTTGCAACGAGGACGAGAGTACGATGAAGGTGAAGTATACACAAGACTACACAGTCAGCCTGTCGCCAAAGGTTCCCGTTTACTCTGCCAGTGCAAGTGTCGTTCTCGGCAAGTGCTCCATTGTGTACCTGCAGCGTACGATTGTGCAGCTGCAAAGATACTTCGACGTTGGGTACATCATGAAGGACATGCCTGCGTCGCAGGTGCTTACCGTCGCTGCCGATGCTGCGAAGGGCGCAGCTCTCGCAGCACAGCAGATGGCGTCCAAGGCGGCAGAGGACCGTCAAAAGTCGTTGACTCTCATGCAAATCAACTTAGAGGTGTCGCGCCCTACGCTCATTGTTCCGTATTCGGCAAAGTCGGCCGACAATGCACAGTTCGTGATGGGGACACTGACGTTCAAGACATCGCTTCTTGAGAAGCCGGAAGCGAAGGCGTGGGTGGAGGTCATGGACATCCGTCTTGTGAACACGTCGCTGAAGGTGAACGACGCCGAAATGGAGAAGCACGGAAACAAGAGCATCATCGACGACTGGTCGCTCATCTGCACAGGGGAGCGCGGCGTCCTGGACCCCGACACTCTCCTTCCTGCAATGAAGCTGAAGAGCGACATTGGTGACATGAAGATTAACCTCACTAAGGCGCAGTACGAAGCACTCATGGTGATCCTGAATGCGAACGTGTTGGACACGTGGCTCGATGAAACGCTGGCTGTTGTGTCTGCAGTACAAGCGCAGCCCGTCGCCCAGGATTCACCTGCAGAGGCCAAGACCGAGCAACCCGTTCACGAAGACCCTAATGCACACACAAAGAAGGGAGTGGCGCTGCACTTTGACCTGTGTTTCCGCCATCTCAGCTTCCGTATGGATGTCGACAAAAAGGACAACGTTTTTGTGGAGCCAATGCCGCTCATGGCCGCAAACCTGAACGGACTGACGCTTATGTACAAACAGCTGAACAATGGTGGCAGCTCGGCCCAGGTGGGTTTGGACTTTGTTGGGGTAACGGACTCGAGAGTGGAAGCGTCTCCTTTTGCAAATCAGCTCTTCTCGTTTGGATCTGAGAATGCTGAAGCAAACGAAGCGGCAAAGAAGCTGCTTGTGATGACAGACGACACAACGAAGCAGGACGTCCACATCAACCTCCTCACCAGCCAAGTCACGCTTCTCCCCGAGCTTCTTGGTGGGCTCATGAACTTCTTTGTGTCAGAAGTCAACGCAGAGTTCGAACGCGAGCGTCGTGACAAACTGCGTGATCTGCTATCTGTTGCTGAGGCGAGGGGCGACACGTACCTCATCACCACGCCTTGGTGGACACTCACAGAAGACCTGTACCTGGGGCCAAAACACCGCTTGCTGGCTAAGGTTGAGATCGAAGACAACTCGCGTGTTGTGATCGACGCCAACGGGCACAAAGTGTTCCTTACAGGAAACTGCAAGTGCACGTCCGCCCTGCAGGACCCGTTTGATGTGCAGGAGTACTGCATCGCTGTTGCTCAGAACGTGACACTCATCCTCAGGAATGCGAACGTGTACTGCCAACGTTCACTCAACGACTACGTGCTGCCGGGAAGCGGGCGTGTTGTCCTTGACCCTTCGTCGCAGCTGCACACCCCAGCCACTGCTCTCATTCCTGAACCGGCACCTCCCACCGCAAAGCAGACCTCGCTAACAGTCAATATCCCTGATGGCGTCACTGTGCTCATGCCTGAAAAGCCTTCTGTGCTTCACTCGCGAATGTTGGTGTTGATCGTGGACGGCAGAGCTGTCGTTTCAAATGGATTGGAAGGACCCGGCTCCTCAGTGGTGACCTTCAGCAGTGACAACATCTCAGTCTTCCCAACAAAACTTGGCGGGGATGGGAGTGGGGGCCATGAACCCATTCACAATGTGCTCGGACCTGCTAAGGTGAACTTCACTCTGCAGTCGCGTGTTTACGAAGGGAAGGAAGAGAAGGAGCTCTTCATGGATGGACAGAACTTCAGCTTCCGCCTTTCGTACAATGATATCAAGTCTGCGAATCTTCTGCAGGCGTATGTGACAAAGCATCTGCTGACACCTGCCATTGAAACGGAAGTGCCCACCCAGCCCATTGTCATGTATCACCCAGAGGTGTACACGGTGCACCCCACTGAGGTGACACCTGGCCAGCAGCAGCAGGTCAAGAAGGCAAGCATTGTTCCATCGTTCACTGAGATAAAAATGAACATTGATACACTGTCGCTGCTGATCGTCGACGACCAGCACGGGTACGACAGGTCGCTTGTCAGGTTTAGGCTCCTGACAACGCCAGGGAACCCATACGCAGTGAAGTGCAATCTGACACAAGAAGTGTTCTTGGACGGAAGCTCCTGTGTGCAGGGTGGCCTGGTTGTGAACACAACACTTGAGTTCTTCAATGGAGGCAACATGAACTGGGAGCCCATCATTGAGCCCTATCAGTGCACCATCGACGTGAGCCAGAGGTCTGCGTTGGGTGCAACAGAGTCGAAGCTGCAGCTGGATTCGGAGGAGGACCTGTCCCTGTGCGTCTCGAGCGAGATGGTGCAGCGCATGGTGCACGTCTCAGGCGAATGGATGATCGACATGCAGAGGTCCAACGAAGAGGTCGCCACCACACGCCCGAAGCAGTACGTCGTCAACAACCAGACGGGGCTCACCGTCAGCCTACGAGGAACGTTCGTGGAGGGTGGCGGTGTGCTCGACATGACAAGCAAGCCTATTGAGTTCGATGACGACAAAGGTGGCGACGTCAACCTGAGTGTCGATTTTGGCACGTCCGGGATGCGTCCGCTGAAGTTGATGGAGTCTGAGATCCACCAAGTCTTCCGCTTCCCTGCGACCCTACGTCAGAAGGAGCGCAACGTGTACGCCATCACCGACAAGCGCAAGGGGCAACTCCACATGACTCTTGGGTCCCGCTACCTGGTGTCGAACCGGACGAAGGTGCCCATTGAGATCCGTGTGGAGGACGAGGTGATCCCCATTCCTGCCTTTGTTGAGGGCTCCAGAGCGCACGAGGTTGCCATCCCTTTGTGGGCACTGCAGGACGCGAAGAACCCGGGTATCTCAGTAAGATCCGCTGACCCGCGTCACGTTGACTACCACTGGTCCACCTGTGGTGCATCCCCACTCCTGCCTGTGATGGACGCAGGCAGCCAGGCACTTGAAAGTGGTGCACTTCTGTGTGGGTGGATTGGAAGGGGGGAGAACCTGGACTCCTCTTCCATTGCGTTTGCGTACACACGCACCGTGCGTGACACACAGTGCTTCAAGGAAGGGTCGCATCTGCACGTCCTCGTGATACAGGCGCCGATCCTCTTGGAGAACACACTGCCCACACCGATTGAGGTTGCGTTCCATCATTCAAACAGGGTGCAGCGCGGGCTGAAGCTGGGCCCTGGTGACAAGGAGGAGGTGCTGACAGTCACTCTTGACGAAGATTTGAGCATCTCGTTTGAGGTGTTGGCGCCGGAGTGCGGGCAGTACTTCTCTCCAAGCGAGCCGAAGCGTGTGCAGAGCGCTTCCGATAAGCGTAACCATTGCAACACAGAGCACAGCATTAGTATCAACGACAAGTCCTCCGGACGCAAGATGCAGTTGCACCTGGATGTCAAGTGCGTGGGCACCACACGTGCCAAGCGGGAGATTTGCCTCTACGTCCCATACTGGGTGGTGAACATGACCGGGTGCTCCTGCTTCTTCATGAAGGACCACGGCGGGGACATCATCACCAGGGGCCTCATCAACAAAACGAAGAGCGGGTCGGGCAGAGCACCCCCTCTGCTATTCTCTGGCTGTCTCAGCGATCCGTTTGACGGGAAGCTGTCTGTGTGCCACGAGTCCAGCCCTAAGCAGTGGGGCCAAGCCTTCCAGTACGACGTTGTCGGGGTGTCCGGAGAGACACGTGTTTGCGACAGCAAGTACGAGTACCGCTACGGGGTGGCCATTGAGCTTGCGCCGGGGCACTTCTCGAGGTCTAAGATGGTGAAGCTGCTGCCACGTTGGGTATTCGTCAACAACTCTGAGGTGTCGATCGAGGTACAACGTTACGGTGGCATCGCAAAGGTGTACCACCCTGGTGACGAGGACGACAACCCACCCTTCCCGATTGAGCACCCGAAGGACAGAGACGAGCAGATGACAATCCAGCTGATGGGTGAGGAGTACAAGAACTACAGCGCGAGCGCATGCATAACGTTCTCGCAGCTGGGAACGCACCACATGGTCATGCGCCACAAGGTTCTCCCGCAGAAGGTAATCGACTGCCAGGTGACGCAGCTGGGAAGCACGAACTATGTTGTCTTCAAGGAGTCCAGTGCACCGCCCCTGCGCTTTGTCAACAACACCTTCAACCACTTGACTGTCGTTGAGGTGCCCGACGGCGCAAAGCTTGGCGAACGCGACCTCGTGACACTGCTCCCACCGTTCAGCATCACACCGTTTTACCCCGTGCGGAAGTCTGGAAAGGCACCGAAGGTGTGGATGGTGCACAGGCCGTCTCCTCACTCACACCCTGACCTGCTGGAGGAGGTTGAGATCCAAATTGGTGCACGCGAGTACTACGGACGTCACGAGCACCGACAGCGCATGGGCACCTTCACTGGCACACGAGGCGACTTTGCGGTGCACATGGACCTCGGACAGGACTCGCTGCTGTGTGTGGTGGAGCACCGTACAATGCGGCGACGTTCCACAGTCATCGGGAAGCTGTCGTCGTCGGTGCTGGCCGTGAACACCTCGCTCGGAGTGTCCATGATCTCTAGTTTGGGTGTTGTGCGCCGTGAGATGGCGTACCTGTACCTGGGCGGGATGACGATGGAGGCTAAACAGAAGCTCGAAACGATGGACTTTTCTATTAGCATACAAACTCTTCAGCTAGACAACCAGTTGTACTCATCCAGCTTTGCGACCATCATGACGAGCGACACTGTTGGGCGTGTGAAGCGTGCGGGAACGAATGACATCAAACGCGATGCATTCGCTTTGAACCTGATCGACTACAGCACGCGTCGCGGTGGGATGACCACGATGACAAGCTTTTCGTTCCTCCTCCAGGAGCTGGAGTTGACGATAGACGACATCTTCCTGTTCGAGCTGCTGGGGTACCTTCTCTCCCTCGGGGCGACAGAGGACACCGAACGCAACATCGAGTCTGAGATGAACACAGCGATTGACTACCGCCTTGAGTTCCAGGAGGAGCTGCACGGTGGTGTGGGGTCTGGGAAGTTCTACGCTGGGGAGCTTATCTTCAACCCGATCAAGATGATCATCACGTACAGAGCTGAGGACGACGTGAACCCCACGAACCCTCTTCTCAAGACAGCCATGAGCACGCTCAGCATGTCAGTCACCAACATCGAGGAGAGTCCTCTCAAGCTGAGTGCCTTGATCGTGCGCCCTGCCAACGGGAAGGTGAGCGACGTGTCTGATGTGATTTACGCGCACTACCGCAACTGCGCGCTGCGTGCTGTGTTCAACATCATTGGTGCGCTGGACTTCTTGGGGAACCCTGTGGGGCTGATTGGCGGCATCGGCGATGGTGTGAGTGATCTGTTCTACGAACCTATCAACGGCATCACAAAGTCGCCTAAGGACTTTGCCGAAGGGCTTGGCCGAGGCATGGGCAGCTTGGGCCGCCACGCCGCGTATGGTGTGCTAGGCACGGTCGGAGGAATCACCACGAGCATCAGCTCTACTGTTGCTGTCCTCAGTCTTGACCGCGAGTGGGGAAAAGAACGCCGCCGTCGCCAACGTAAGAAGGCAACAGGGATCGGCTCAGGCATGGTGCAGGCAGGCACTGCCGTGAAAGACGGGTTCTTCGATGGGTTCAGTGGCCTCGTGTTGAAGCCTATTGAGGTATGTTGGCCTTCATTCGTTTTCTTTCTTTTTCAGATGTAAGCCACGAAATGGATGTAGGACCGTACGGTTGGGTCCATCCACCGGTCATGTACCCAGGTACACTACGAGAGAGCGTATTTCTAGTCAAATTTTCGTTATTTGCGTTCAAATAAGGTGCCTCCAGAGGGCTTAGTTCATCTTGTATTTGTATATAAACTTCTTCTTTTTTGCAGGGCTTCCAGAACAACGACAATAACAAATTCGTCGGGGTTGGCCTTGGATTGGGCAGAGGTATCATAGGTGTTCCTGTGAAGCTGGTGAGTGGTGTGCTCGACGCTGTCGGTAAGGTGTCGGAAGGAGTGAAGTACAGTGTGTCTGGCAAGTCCGAGACGAGCCGGCGCCGTGCTCCACGTGCACTTATTAACGGCGTTGTGCGCGCTTACAGCAGAATGCATGCAGATGCGCATCACATGGTATGCTTCCTGACACATCTCGTAACTTTATGATCCGGGGTTTGGGGTTTTCTGTACACGTGCATCCAAGAGGTGTTGCACGTTATCAACTTCCTTTTGTTTGCAACAATATTTTCTCCCTACAGTTGATCGCCTTGGGTGAGGAGTTCAAGCACGACGTCATTGCACTTCTCGTTACGCACAACGTCAACCACGATAGGTGCGATGTCTGTGCGTTCACCAACAAACACGTTGTCCTTTTCACCGTCCAGCAGCACATGTGGACCACCAACTCGTACTTCGAATATGGGCGTGTGCGGAAGATCCAGGTAGAGTCACCTACACTGGTCATCTTCGAGGTATGCCTTCCCTTCACCTTCCACCTTCCTTCCTTCTCCCCTTCTCCCTGCGATGCCTTCTTGTGCTACTCCAGCATCTCAACATCGAACTCAACTGCTGCCGTCCTCCTCAGGTGAACGGAAGCAGTGCGGCACGCGTTAAGATGACACCCGACGACGGACGCTCCATGCACGACCTGCTTGAGCTACTCAACAAGGTCATCCCGAATGTCCCGATCCACCAGTTCTGCTTCCCGGATCTTGGTGTGAGCCAGGACGCGACCGTCGAGGTGTGGGAGAACGAACGCTCTTACGGGCGCGACTTCTCGAAAACGCTTCTCAGAAGCGACCGTCCTGCGTGGAGCGACAAGGACGGGAGCGAGTTGCGGAGGAAGGAACAGTTCGCTGTTCCCCCAGAGAACTGCGTGTGGCTCACAGACTGGGTTGTGGAGGCCACCATCGAGTCCGACGCAGACGGGTGGAGGTATGCCCTTGCACTGTCCTCAGACCCTCACCACCACACCACCACACCACAGCTACGCAAAGGACTTCTGCTTCTCGTGGGCCCCCACACAACAGCACGACACCACAGTCAGACGGCGCAGGTGGATCCGCAAGTTCGGCATCTTCAAAGAAAGCGAAGAAGTGCCCAGCACAACCTCCCTCAAGCGACACCGCGAGCACGAACGCGAGCAGCAGGGACATCAGCGCCTTGTCATTGAGGAGACGTACGAGAACCAGCGCAACTACCCACTGGTTGGGTTCACGAAGAAGCTGCTGCCGACTGACAGAAGCCAATGGTCGGACAAGTATGTTTCGTTGTTCGAATATTCTTTTCGCATATTTCATTTATTTGCAGGAGCGGCAACAAGAAGCCTAAGGATTCTGTGAAGGAGCCTGAAGGCTGCAAATGGATGGGAGAGTGGCAGATTGAACGGTCCGCGAACACAGACAAGGTATGTTCATATGCTTGGCACACTCTATTTTTCAACCTTCATTCACAGGATGGTTGGGAGTACGCTGTGGACTTCCCGTTCCAGTACCACTCCGAGAAGAAGTTGATGGACTCAGTGCGTCGGAGGAAGTGGCTGCGGTACGCCACACCTATCGAAGCCATTTTGCAAGCGTCTTGATTAACGTGAGAAAGACAAAACTAAGCAAGAAAAAAAAAAAAAACACAAAAAAAAAAAAAAAAAAACGACTCAAAAAGACGGCCCGCGATCTGAGGCTATTATGTGAGTGACTTTAGGGACAGTGGAGCTTGCACAGGTGGCAACTGCACTATTCCAACAATTCTTCAACAAAAAAAGAAAAAATACAAAAAAAAAATAAACAAAAAATGCACCACATTCCAGTCTTCGAGAGGTGTCAGGAATACCGAGAATGGGTTTTTTTTTTCTTGCCTGCGTTTTTTAAGACGCAAACCCTTTTATTTTGTTCTCCACACAACAGAGCGGTTCTCTCAGAGCTCTGATCGTGCACGTTTGTTTGATTTTTTTTGATTTTTTTTTTTGAAAATCTGGTGATGGCAGCCCCTTTTTTACTGCCTAGGTCTCGGAGAACGCTAACTGATATGTGATTTTGCCCCCTTTTTCATACTTACATTACTTTTTGCTTCCGACAAACGTTTTCTGCTTTTTGCAACCCTCCCTTTTACTACGTTGCTCTATGTTATTGTTTCACTCAATCGCAAGCAAATAAGAAGAACCATGTATGGCATTTGCTTCGCCAAAATACGTAAATTAAAAAAACAAAAAAATCGAAACTACAAATATTACAAAATATCCCTTTCCAAGTCTGTGTGTTCAAAAAAAAAAAATGAGAGGCAACGTGGATATTGCATGTAGCAACTGCACTCCTACAATTTTTTTTCCTGGGCCCTACATCACACAGGGTTCGAGCGTCTCTGTGTTTGCAATGATCCCCGTTGATGAGTGGAAGCGGGAGTAGCACATATCAGATGTAAACCACGAAATGGATTGTAGGACTGCATGGTTGAGTGTCCACCCCGGTACAGCCGGTCATACCAAGGTACACTGTCATGAGAGGGCTTTGTATTTCAAGTCAACCTTTTTTTATGAATGTACACGTGAGACACATTCATCTTTTACGTTTTCTTCTTTTTATAATGTAAACTTACAGGTAAGAAAACACCATGAATTGACACGACTAACACCATGGCGATTACCCTGGGTGTTGTCTGGGTTTCAATTTTCAAAAAAAAAAACAAAAGCGAGCACCAACGCAAACCCAACGTCCCCACAAAAGGGGGGAAAAACACACATGCACAAGAGTGCTTCTTCTTTTGAACAAAGCACTTCTTTCTTATTCAACGATTCACAGAGACGTGCCCTTCTCCAGTCTTTGTGATGCATGCGTTCATCAGTCCGTTCTGATAGACCGTCTTCGATACGTGGGCGAAACGGAACGTACTCTGAGAGGAGCATTTTACAGGCATATTCTTCCCTGTGAAGTCGTGCAAGGGTGTGCGCTGTGTTCTGTACTCGAAAGTCACACTACCTTAGCCGTAACAGTAAACACACACACTACCCAAAAAAGCAAAAAAAAAAAAAAAAAAGAAGAAGAAGAAGAAGATGTCCAAAAAGAACGAAGAGTGCACCGAGAGTCTGATCCAGCAGCGCAAGCTCGACCACATTAACATCTGCCTGAATGACAACATCGAACCGTACACGAAGTCGCCCTTCGACAGGTACCGCCTTCGCTACAATGTATGTTTCCCCCTCCTCTCCACTCCTCTCCCACCAGTCTTTGCGTCTCTGGTAAGAGTGTAAGGAGTTTGCTTTTGTCAGACCAGATCTCTCTTGCCTGTCATTGTAGTATCCTCACAGCGGTCAATTTTTTTAACCCGTTGGCGAAGGAGCAATATCTTCGGCAACCTTACCAAGGTTGCGTTTCCTTCTTTCTTCATTTCTGCAATTTGCTGTTCTTTTATTCTGAGTTCTCTTCTAGCACTCAGTTGGCACTCCAGTTCCGTTACCCTTTCATCCATTGTTCTGTGTAATCTCCTTGGTGGGTTACCAGAAAGTGCGTATTGATGCACATTCAACTCAATGCCTTTCTTCGTTCCTCTTCCGCCACTTTCTTATGACACGAAAACTCAAACATTTGTCTTTCTTCTCGACAGGCCCTGCCAGAACTCGACCTTGCCAAGATCGACCTGACGACGAAGTTCTTTGACTGGAACATCTCCTGCCCCCTCGTCATCTCCTCCATGACCGGTGGTGAGAGCCACGGACGTCTCATCAACGAAAACCTTGCAAAGGCGTGCCAAGCCGAGAAGATCCCCTTTGGGCTGGGCTCCATGCGTATCGTCAACAGATACCCAAAGTCGAAGTATGTAACCCCACTCAGAGATAAGCCAAGAGGCATCTGTCCACATCTGTATTACAATCCTACCAAACAGGCACACCTTTGACGTGAAGAAGTTCTGCCCTGATGTACCTATGTTTGCCAACGTGGGTCTTGTGCAGCTGAACTATGGGTTCGGGCTTGAGGTATGACATTTTTGTTGTTTCTTAGGTTTTTGGATTAGCTTGGAGTACTGCCATATCGACAGTCCTCACTGTGGTGACACTGCCACCGCTAGGTTCCTTGGGTTCGTGCTCCTGTCTGCATTGGGTAACACTTCTCTTTCACAGGAAATAAACAACCTGGTTGAGTCCGTGAGTGCGGACGGTCTCTTCATCCACGTGAACCACCTCCAAGAAGCAGTGCAGCCTGAGGGCGATCTCAACTTCGAGAACCTCTACGCAAAGCTGGAGAAGATCCTTCCCCACATCAAGGTGCCTGTGATCGTGAAGGAGGTGGGCCACGGCATGGACCGTGCGACGGCGCAGAGACTTTACGACATGGGGGTGAAGTACATTGATGTTGCTGGAGTGGGTGGGAGCAGCTGGGCCTGGATCGAGGGCAGAAGACAGAACGATTACAAGGTATGCCGCAAGCCTCCCTCCTGCCCTTTTCCTCTACAATCCTTTACTAACCCCTTACAGGAGTCTGAGAACATGGGGTACATTTTCAGGGATGTCGGTGTGCCGACGGACGTGAGTTTGATTGAGTGCAGAAAGATTTCTCCTCAGCTCAAGCTGGTGGCCTCTGGTGGGCTGCGGAACGGTCTTGACATGGCCAAGGCGGTTGGCCTGGGTGCCGACTACGTGTCGTGTGCGAAGCCTTTCCTTAAAGCTGCAATGACGTCTCCTGAGGCAGTCGTGACGCTCATCAGAAGGTTCAAAAGGGAAATGGCTGTTGCGCTCTTCGCAAGCGGGGCTGCAAACCTCGCGCAGATGAAGGCCCTTCCGCCGTTCTTGGAGTCCCGCCTGTAGGGCAAAGGGTGTTGCTGTGTTGTCGTTGATCGGATCTCATCTTTAAAAAGCGTACAGTTGTGGGGGGGTGGTCAGTCCTCCCCAACGGGGGTATATCCCAATGTTTATTGATTTTGATCGTCTTTAGTATTTTGTTGCGTCACATAAAATTACATTTATTTTGCATTTCTCCGTTTTTCAACTTGACTTTCTCAAAAAAGGCCTTCCCCCTTCCAGCAGAAGGTTTCAAAAAAGCCTTTTTTTTTATATCTCTCTTGCGGGTTTGAAAGCGGGGGGTTTAATTTGTAAGGGAACTGAAAGAAAACAAAGCTTACTTCATATCATTCCAATGCTTCTTTTTTTTTTTTTTTTTTTTGCCTTTTTTCTTTACTGCTTCGAATTTGAACGATGACATTACGGAGCCGGGAGGCTCATTTATCTCAGCTTTTTTTTTCTCCATTTTTTTTTTTTTTTTTTGAAAATGTATTTTTCCTCCACCGGAATTGACACCACTCACGGCTCCAAGCCATCACTATGGGGTTTCCGGTTTGGGAAGAGTATGCAACTCAAAAGGCGATAAACGTGGGTTCCAACACTGTGACAAAATGTCAGGTGTTCGTTGCCTCACGCCTATCCCGCTCCCCTGCCCCTCCACGGACCAAAAGTGGTGGTTCTATTATGATATAATTGTCAATCATAAATACATAACACACATCGCAGTACAGCTATTGTGACGTGTATTACGTATTATGATGGGCAATTCTATCATACTACAGACCACCACTACCCCTCATAGAATCATTGAGTGGCCCTAACATCCTTTATTTCGGGTCCTTTTTTTGGGCCTTTGTTCCGTACAAAAAAAAACAAAAAAAAAAAAAACAGCACGTTCAATTTTTTTTTTCTTTCTTCCCCTGAGGACCCTCTACAGTCCTTCCCCTTCCCCTCTTCCCCCCTGTCAGCTTTTGTGCTAAAACTTAAAGTGAGCTTTTTGAGTGTCCCCTATGAAAAAGGTTTTTTTTTTGTACATCGAATATTCCGTTTATTTTTTAAATGCGAGTCAAACAACCAAACATAAAATGGAGAGAAAAAGACCCACCTGATTTTGTCTGAAATTTTGATAGTGTTTGGGGGGGTTAAATACTCCCTTAACTCCACTAAATACCATCAAATTTCAGGGAAAATCGGGTGGAAGGCCTTCAAATGTGCCTAAAAAAAAGGGAGGAGAGGACCTCCCTCCCTCCACCTTTTGTTTTCATTTGTGGTGTCGTTTTGTTTCTTTTTGGTTTTTGCGAACATCCAAGGATGCACAATCTTGACTCGCTATACCAGACGGGATGTGTTCCGCTCCTTACTTTAAAAAAAACGTTTTTTAGTTCACTTTTCAAGTTTTTCCTTTTCCTTCTTTGCCCTCCCCCCTTTTTTCCGTTTGTTCTTTTTTTGTCAAGGTGACGCAGCACGAGAGGCTTCGGGCCATCTTGTAAACTTTTCTTTTTTTCGGTACACTGTCACGAGAGGGCTTTGTATTTCAAGTCAACTATTTTTTACTGAGCACCCGATTCTTCATGGGAAAGAGAGGAAGGGGTTTGTCTTGACCTCCTCTCAACGCACTCACCTCTAGGCGACTAACTAAGCACGAAGCCTGTATACCATTCACCTCTCTACAGGTCTCCCCTCACCACGACACGAGGACTGCGAGACCTGCATACCAAGTTTTCAAACAAAACAAACAACAACAACAACAAAAAAAAAGCGGCATTTTTTTAAAAGTACAGAACGGTTTCAATTTTTTGCCTTTGACCCCTGCGACCTTGTAGGTGTCAATGAGGAAACGTTGATTTGACTGATTCAACCACAAAACAAAAAAACGCATACGGTTATGTGGCTGGTTTGCTTGCAAGGATTTGAAATGGGCTTGCGACACCCACGGTCTTCACAACCAAAAAAAAACACCTTTCCCCTCCCCCACCTCATCCCCCTGATGCCACCATTGTCAGGGAGTTGTGATGCTTCCAAAACGAATTTTTGTGCTTTTTTTTGAACCCCCACCACCCCATCCCCTTCCCCTTCCCCCACCCTCACACTACCCGCATCACCCAGCACGTACAATGAGTGAGGAGGGTCCCCCCTGTGACCCTCCTCTCGCTGTGGAAGAGGAGGAAGTGCACAGCCCCACACATGTCGTGACAGAGGAGCAGCATGTGGACCCCAACGTCGTGCCCGATGCGATCATTGAGCAGGAGGACGTGCTGCAGGAGTCTATAGTGGAGGAGGACGGTGAGGACCCGTGGTTGCATACGATTGACGCTGACCTGGTGCACGCGGCGCATGTGCGCAAGGCGCAGCCCGTCCTGCGTGAGACAATCCATTACGTGATAGAGGGCACAGCCGCAGAAGGAGGCACACCCAACACCCTCAAGTCCTACTTCATCATGTCCATCCTAGGCAGCCGCAAGGACACACAACTCATCACAATCTGCCCCATCTCCGGCGAGCTTCACTTCCGCGGCATCCCAGGCTTCGACGTCTTCCGCTCTGAAGGTGAGGCACGTGCACACCTGACTGACAAGCTCGGCCTGCGCATCGTCAACGCCGCCAAGGGGCCAGCGCTTCTGGGTGCAGTTCAGGCAGGTCCGAAGACGCTTGTGGGTGTTGTCACTGCGTCGGAGGCGCGACTCATCCTGCCGTCAGGGGAGCCTGTGTACACAGTGACGGAGGTGAAGTGGATCGAAGTGCGTGTGTCCCACCCCTGCCACACAAACTTCGCACAAACCTTCGCATCCCTCATAACAGAGTTCAGTGTGCCCAACCTCCACTTCTACACCTTCCCCTTCGTTGACATCACGCGCCCCTGGCCGCCAACAGAGGACACACCAGACCCGCATTTCATTTGGAACTCTTTCCTGTCAAAACCCTTCGACAAGCTTGGGCTGGGCGAGTGGACCGTGAAGCTTCTGCAGGGTGTGGCTGCAGGGAAGGTTGTGAGCCTGGGCATGCCTGTGTACCCGACACTGCTGAAGAAGCGTCTGAAGCGTTTCTACAAAAAGTACAACCCTGCGAAGATGAGTGAGATCAAGGCCGTGATGTCCAACTACAGGGAGGACGAGCTGTTTGCGAAGCTTGTTGCCAAGTACGGCGAGGAGCCGACGACAGACCTGTCGGAGGAGTACGACTCTGATGAGGGCAAGCCCAACGAGGCAAACGTGAGTCTGCTGACACGACGTTGGTCGCGACATGCGGGGACCCGCTACAACGCACGAGGCATCGACGCGACTGGTGCGCCTGCGAACGAGCTGGAGTGCGAGCTTCTCTTCTCCTCCGCAGACAAGTGGGCGTCACACGTGTGGCGCCGTGGCAGTGTGCCGATCAAGTGGTCCTCGAAGCTGGGAAGCACGGTGAAGGTAGGGCAGGCGACCTTTGTGATCTGCAAGGACCCCTTCGCAGACAGCCACCGCTACTGGGACAACTTAGCACGACGTTACGCAGGGTGGTGCGAAGGCGAGTCGCCTAGCATCGTCGGCTTTTCGCTGCTGCACACAGAGCCCGAGCACGGTGAGCTGCTCCTCGTCGAGAACTACCAGGAGTCGCTCAGGGAGGTCAGGCGCCACCGCCCCAACACCAAGGTGGAGCTTCTCGGCTTCGACTGGCACAGAACTGTGAAGCAGCTTGGCCTTGGCATCGCTGTTGACGGTGCTTGGAAGCTCTTCGCAGGCCCACTCGCACAGCACGGCGTCTCGTCGGGCACAGTTGAGGTAACGGGCTTGGTCGACAACAAGTCGCTGTTCGAATCGTCCCCAACAGTGACGGAGAAGAAAGAACCGAAGCGTAAGGGTGCTTTCGCCACGATCCGCGGGCTTGTGAGCCAGCAGAAGTTGCGCTTCACTGCAGACGCCTTCAACCTGGACCTGACGTACATCACGCCACGCCTCATTGCCATGGGCTTCCCGAGCTACGGGGCTGAGGGGTACTACCGGAACCCTGTGGACGAGGTGGAACGCTTCTTTGAGACACGGCACAAGGGACACTACAAAATCTACAACCTGTGCACGGAACGTGAGTACGACTCCGAGACGCGCTTCAAGGGCAACTTCAGGAGGTGGCCTTTTGAGGACCACAATGCACCTGCACCCATCAGCATGATACCCGACCTTGTCGCCGATGCGCAGGCGTACTTGGCAGAGGACCCTGCAAACGTGATTGCGGCACACTGCAAGGCAGGCAAGGGCAGGACGGGTGTCATGATCAGTGCGCTGCTCATGAACGGTGCGTGCCCCGACGCAGTGCCGCCACGCAACGCTGCTGCGGCCTTGGGCTACTTCGGCGCAGCACGCACGAAGGACGGACACGGTGTGACGATCCCTTCGCAGCGGCGCTATCTTTACTACTACCAGGACATGCTCAGCAGGCAGAAGGGCAAGGTGCCGCCTATTGTGCGTCTGCGTATCACAAAGATCGTGGTGCAGTCTCCCGTGAAGTACGGCACACCACCAAACCTCTACGCCCTGGTCAACGAGAGCCCGAAGTGGGTCATGACCAAGCCAGGCAAGCAGTACTTCGACAGAGGTCCGACAGTGACGAAGTGGGATTCGCGCAGGATCGAAGCCCCGCAGCAGGCCGGCGCACGCTTCACGCTGTTCGACCTGACGGAGGGCAACGACCACAACGGCGGCATTACTGTGAGCGGCGATGTGAAGGTTGTGTTCATGTCGCAGCGGTCGATCCTTGGCGACGAGCACCTCTTCCACTTCGGCTTCCACACCTCCTTCATTGACGCGGACGTCATTACAAAGGGCGAGCCTGTCCGTTTCTGCAAAGCTGAGTTGGACGGCGCATGCAAAGACGAGAAGCACTCTAAGTTCCGCCGAGATCTCCAAGTTGAGGTATATTTCGCACCGTGCAACCAAGATGCGCCTGTGGATGAAGACGTGGCTGTGCCTGAAGGGGAGGACAAGGACGAAGGCGAAGGAGCCGCCCACGAGTCGCCCGTTGTGGAGGATGAGACTGGTGACGACGGCGATGTGCACACTGCAGTGCAGTGCAGGCAGAAGGGCATTGTGCGCATGAACTGTGTCGACTCGTTGGACCGCACGAACCTGGCAAGCTTCTTCATGGCGCTGCAGATCGCAGCAGAGTTGCGGCGCACGATACGTGGCGACGACGAGAAGCCCTTCCCACTGCAGGGCAAGGAGAAGACCCTCGACGCTGTGAAGGAGTCCTTGGGGGATTCGCTTGTGGGGCACCTTGCCGAAGTCTTTGTCGCTAACGGCGATGTGTGCTCCCTTCTTTACACGAACACACAGGCCACCCACACCGACTCGATCCGTGAGATGTCCACACGCCTTGGCAAAGCGCAGAGCAATGCTATGCTCTCTGTGAAGCGCAGGTACCACAACACTGTCAGTGACACAAACCGCCACAACACGATTCTTGCCTTCTTGGGACAGGCCAAGCATCCTGTGGTGCCGCCGTTGCTTGCGTCTGTGCACCCTGCTTGCATCTTGTCCGTTGTCCCGCATGTCAAGGTCAAGAACGCGGACCCCACCACGCTGCTCTACGTCCCACCCACAGGCGGCCACCCGTGGGTCGCACCTTCGTCTGCTCCGATCGAGCTCTTGGCGTACGTCCCACACCGTGGCAAGGCGTGTGCGGTGGGCATCTGCTTCCGTTGCGACGCGACAGGCGACGATGAGAACTTCCCCACATCCTTCGAGGTGCTGACCGGTACCTCCGTCGACAACATGCAACCCGTGCTCGAGGCAGTCACCATCCCCCGCGCAAAGGATCACACCTGGCTGTACTACCCCCTCGTCGCTGAGTCTGGGGAAGAAGGTGCAAGGCTCGTTGCCGTGCGCTTCACGAAGTTCATTGGTTCGTACGCAGTGCTCGGGGGCATCCGCATTCTTGCCACAGACTCCGAAGCACCGTCCGAGATGCTCCCTGTTCAAGAGTTTGGCCAGCCGCCTCAGCCAGCACACCACGTTATCCAGGCGACGGGTGATAAGTTGGTCGTCGCGCTTGATGATTACGTCTCTGTGGAATCTGTGTCACTGTCAATCCCAGAGGGTGCGGTGATTGAGTCTGTGTCCACAGGTATGGCATCATGTTTATGGATTTATGGTCCATTTTTGTATCAGATTCTTCTGATTTCCATTTTTTTGGGGAAAACAAAATAACACATCACACGTAGGTCTGAACTTTGGAAAGCTGACTCCACTTCAAGCGCACGACTCTGACAAAAACGTGTTCACGTCGTCCGAACCTAGCACCGCTCGCTTGATTGTTGTGGACGCACCTGGTGCTGCAGAGGGCATCAAGCTGGTGAGCATGGAGGGCCCGCTTGCGTTGCTGGGGACGTACAGGACACCTGCACCGCCTTCCTCTGGTCTCAGCCTGCCTACCCGGCAGCTGCCCAGAAAGAAGGCACGGAAGCTTTCTGAAGGAAAGGTATGCCTACAACTTGCACTTGACATTGCATTGACCTCGCACAACACCACAGGACGAGGAGATGATGTGCTTCTTCGCTGTTGTGCACGAAACCAACATCGTCGGCATCAGGCTGTTCGTGGCACATCCGTCCGTTCAGTCGAGAGGCGTCCGTGTTGGCGTTGCAAGCGACCCTTCCGTTATTGCAGTACCTTCGCCGCAAGCGCGTGCGGCAGTGATCAAGTATGTGCTTTTGCAGCATCTAAATACGTAGTGTGCATACATATGTTGGCTAGAATGTGGAAGTTCCCTTTTCAGTAAATCACCAAGTCTACCATGTCACCAACCACACCATCATCCCACCCTTTTCCCACAGATTTGCAGAGGACTTCACTGTGCCAGAGTGCATGCAGGGCACCGAGCTCGACTTCCACTTCTCCGCACCCGTCAAAGGGAACCTCATCCGTGTGGAGATCAACCCGCTTGCTGTCGACACCGTCCACACCTACGCACAGCACATCTCAGTTCTAGCTGAAGACTAGAACCGCGTTCGCGAGAAAAGCTAAGACATCCCAATGAAAGAAACAAAACAGTCGTGTGAAGGGATCAGTCATATGAGAAAACGGTGAATTTGCCCACGCATGGAACAGAGAAAAAAGGGGAAGAACTCCTTTAAGGGTGTATACCTGTGAAAAATATCGTTCTCAAGTTGTTACGGGGTTTTTGGGTAGTGTCTTTTTTGTGTGGACAAACCGAATCCATATGTGTCCATAAGTAGAAGGCTTTTGTCCTCTTCTCTACTTTTCAGTGCTTTTTTGACCAGGGTTTTTGTATAGAGGTGTGCACGTGGGTGTAGTGTAGTGTATACCTCTTGAAAAGTTTCGTTTGTTTGGCCCGTTTTTGATTTTTAAGGCGGGTCCTCGAATTAGTCTTTCCCACAAATTGTACCATTTCCTTTTTGCTGTCCAAACCCTCAAACAGAGGACCACAATTTTCCTTTATCTCATCTCTGCCACACTCTTGGATGAGGTGTGCCGTCTGCAAGCATCCTATCCTCTTAGGGTGCCGTTGTGTGAGATGAAAAAATAAAAGCGTGTAAAACTGCGTGTCTGCTTTTATCGGAATGTCTTTGAATTTAATTGTTCTGAAAACCATTTCGTGTATTATCCCTTTTCATGTTTCTTCCAACGCTCCACCCTTTACCCGAGGGGGAGAACATAAAAACGTAAACAGAATGCGAATAAGAGAAGACATACACACACACCAAGGCGTGTAGAGAATAAGAAGAAAAAAGCATAGTTATAATGAAAAATGACCCAGTGAGGTTTGTTGTATAGTTCAACAAACAAATAAAACAAAACAAAACAAAAAAAAACAGCAACAGAAACAGACCTCCCACCTACCCTTTTATCTATACGACAACCCCGTTGTACCACTACGCAGCTTATGCTGTGCCCACCAGAGCGAGGATTGGTTCCCACCTACACACACAACAGATTCCACATACACAAGACAACAGTCACGACAGCATGTCCTGGAAGGCGTCATCCTTGGTGGTCCTGAGCATATGTGCTGCTGCGTCTGCGGGCAGGAGGGGACGTGCGACATGGGATTACGACTACAGCATTGTTGAAGGCGACGTGCAGGTTGAGACTTCTCCTGACCGTGCTGGGGGTGTGCTTGGGTCGACACCGCTGACAAGTGCGTCGCAGCTGTTCCCTGTGGGTGAGGCTGTGAACTATTATGTGGCATCGCCACTGAGTGCCTCTGATGCACGCATTGCAGACGCAGTGCGGGATTGGGAGGCGAAGACGTGCTTCCGCTTCACCCAGTGCACCTCGACCTCGTCGTGCCCAATTCCGTACATGTACTTCCAATCTGGAGGTGGCTGCAGCTCACCTATTGGGAAGCGTGCGGCGGGTGTCAACAGCATCACCCTTGCGAGCGCGTGCTCAGCGGGCAATGCGATGCATGAGATCGGCCACTCCCTGGGGCTGTCGCACGAGCAGACGCGGAAGGACAGAGACAACTACATTGAGGTCGACATGTCGCAGGTGTCCTCGGGTCTGGAGAACAACTTCAATAAGAACGGTGCGAGTGCGCGTGACCTGGGCCAGTACGACTACGGGTCGATCATGCACTATGGGGCAAACAGCTTCAGAATCGGGAGCAAGCCAACGATCATCTCGCCACAACCAATTGGCCAGCGCAACGGGCTGAGTGCAGGCGACGTGGCTGCGATTGAGTTCATGTACAACGGCTGCTCCACACGGTTCGCTGCACCCCGCTGCATTGCCTCACAGAGCGAGAGCACCACACTCGTGATCCCTGTGGACAAGGCCTTCAGTGTGGACTTCAACGCACTCTACACCACAACACGCTCCATGCGTGTCACGTACCCAAACACAAACGCGCCCGACACACAGCTCCTGACACCTTCCGGGACAACGATCACCGACACAGGCTACGCAGCCCTGCGCTACACACCGACACGCAACGACGCAGGTCGCACCTTTGTCTTGGCTGCAACATTCACAGCGTCCGACGGCCCCGTCTCTGAGTGCCGTGTCAGCGTGCGGGTCGAGGGGGATGTGGTGGCGACTGCAAGCCCGCCAACAACGTCGACCCCGCCTGTCAGGACACCAAGCCCACCTGTGAGGACAGCCAGCCCCCCGACAACTGCGAGCCCGCCTGTCAGGACAGCGAGCCCGCCAAGGACAGCCAGCCCCGCGAGCCCGCCTGTGAGGACGCCGAGCCCGCCAAGGACACGTAGCCCAAGAACCTCGAGGACACCAAGCCCAAGGACGACATCCAGCCCACCTGTGAGGACAGCGAGCCCGCCAAGGACAGCCAGCCCACCTTCCAGGACAGCCAGTCCCCCGAGAACTGCGAGCCCACCTGTGAGTACACCAGCACCACGCACATCGACACAGTGCAGGACCAGGCTCCGCGAGAACCGTTCGTGCAAGGGGCAAGAGTCGTGCTGTGCATCAGGCCTGAAGTGCATGGGCACCAGGCGGATGACGTGCAAGAAGGAGTAGGGCCCGTCTGTGCAATTTATTACTATCGTCAATTTAAGAATTTAAGAACAGCCTCAAATCAAATATACTTTTTCTTGGCTTAAAATGTGAAGGCCTCAAGTATCAAGTCAAACCCAAACTTCATCTCACAACGATCCCACAGAAGACTGCACACTTTATTATGCGCGAGTCTCCACCGAGTCTTGTGTTCTTGACTGTTGTTTGACTTTATAACTAAAAGCCACATCTTTTGCACGGGTATAGAATATTACCAAGCAGAACCCGTTGCAGTTGTTTCCCCTTTCTCTTTTTGTTCATAGAACACCGGCCCAGCCGGTTGTAGCCACAACAGCACACGACATGACCTCTGTCTTGCTGTGGTTGGATGATGACTCGTTGTTCTCTACCAACCACATTGTGTCTTGAAAGTGTTGGTGTGGTGTTATTATTAGCGTTTCTTGCAGTTTGTTTTTGTGGAGAACCCCAAGTGCCTGCGTCCTGCATATGTTGCACTGCAATCTTCACGTTTTGTTTCTCTTTGACACACAGCCATGCGTTGTCTATCACTTTCTTCCCTTTTTGTTTTGGTGTGTGTGCACTTTACGAGACGCACGTTCATCTTCCCAGTATTCTTTTCATCTTCTATTTATTTTTTGTATTTACTCTGCACTTTCGTCATGGATTTCCATTTCACGGTTTGTTTTGATGTGAGTTGTGTAAAATACCTCCACCACCTCCACCACCACCACCACCACCACCCTCTCTTTTAAGAGCTTAATAATATTTCTCACTTTGCCTCAATGTAGCTTAACAGCGAGAGTGATAGTGTTCCTGGTAACAAACTGTCTCCTGTTTGCAACCTTAAACGGTTCTTGAGGACTGTCTTTGTTGCATCCGCTTTCATTTCCGTTCTTGTTAGGAAGGCTGTTATTCATCGCAGTGATAGATGTGGACGTAGAAGCTTTAGTGTCTCCAACTTTACTCATACAGGAAATATTTTTCTCAGGTTTTCACCAAAGCTACACCCGCACAATGTTCCGTGTCTCGCGAATGTCCTATTTTGTCTTTTCTTCTTCGCCGAAAACGTTTAAGAAGCAGAAGATTGTTGAGTTCTCTCCGAAGCAGGTGTTTCATGTGATTGGCGATGTCGCTATGTACAAAGAGTTTCTTCCTTATATCAGAGACAGTGTCGTGACGAGGCGGATCTCGGATACGGAGTTTGAGGCAGAGCTGGGTGTTGGGTTCTCGATGTTCTCGGAGAATTATACGAGCAAGGTCACACTGCGGCCTGATAGCGAGATCACGTCTGTCGCCGTCGACAGCACCGTCTTTTCAGAGTTGCTGACGACGTGGCGATTTGCGCCGCACCCGAAAGGCTGCGAAGTCGACTTCAGCATCTCCTATGTTGTCAGCAACCCATTCCTCAAGATTGCTATAGACACCTCCTTCCCAGAAGCAGTCGAGATGCAGGTTGCAGCATTGGAACGGCGCTGTGCCAGCCTCTACCCTCCACCCGTGGATGCAGAACACGCGTTGCATCCACAGGACACACAACGTACAGATGCAGAGGATAAAGACCTAGTAGCATTCAACAATTTTGTAGAAGTGTTCGCCTCCGTACGACGCCTAGCAGAACAGACAGGGATGAGCGAAGAAGCAGTGGAGCGAGCGTTCAAAGAGAGCAGACTGTTAAAACCCTAAAGGGTACACACGAGAACTAATGTGCCACGATGTCATGCATTCTTTTGGACACTACCCTTTCTTCTTGTTGATGCAAAAGAAGGGCAAATAACAAAAAACGACAACAAGAGAGGCAGAAGTCCTTATATAATATATTAATATTATCTCTACACGCTTCTGTGTGTCTACGCATCCTAACCGGGAGACACTGTTTTGTACAGAACCCATCTTTTTCTTTTGACAAAAAAATAGTGTTTTTTTTTGTCTCGAGACAGCGTGAGCGCTGTGCTCCATATGCTATGCTATCCTATACAAACACTATGTAACCCCCTTGCTCGTCTCCACTCTTTTTACGCTTCAAAAGTTTTGTGTTCCTCTGCCGTGCTCGAAGAGGTTGTTTACTTTCTTTCATTTTCACTCCATGATTTTCCCCCCTGCACTTCATATATGAGACAGAAATCGACACACACACAATGAGGCGAACGTGCCCAACATTGCGAGGAAAGGGAGGGTGGTCGACTCTCAAGTTCAAAGGTGATCCTGTGCGACGTCTGAACGAAAAGCGACGCAACAGAGAACTTCTGCGTGATGACATATTCAGAGCGCAGACGGGGCTGCCTGTATGGATGAACAACACAAAGCGGCAGATCCAAGCCTTCCGGGAGGAGGACGGCGACGTGCCGCTGATTGAGGTGCACAAGATCCACGAACACCTCACACCCCAAGAGGCTGAGTACAAAGAGAACAGGCGCGAACCGCTGCAGTTCTACGACATGGACAGCTGGGTGTCGGAGAGCATATGCCGCACCCTCATCCGCCAGGGCATCACAAGCTTCACAGAGATACAAGAAAAGCTCCTTCGCGCACTTCTCCACGGGCACGACATCTGCGCGACGTCGTACACAGGGAGTGGCAAGACCTTCGGCATTGCACTCATTTTGGCCGAACGCATTGTGTCGCGCGCAGACTTCTTGCCCTATTCATTTGTGGCGCTTGCGCCGTCGCACGCAGTGTGTCTGCAGATACAGAAGTGGGTATCCTTGCTGTGTGCAACAAACTACACATACGCGATCGACCCGATGGTGTCAGAGCAGGAGCACTCCGCCGCATTGCAGGCGCGCAACCCCATTCTGTTGATCAGCACCCCAGAGGCGTTGAATGCACAGCTGGCGTACGACAAACGTGTCCTCAACGAAAGATTAACAATGGGTTCAAGCCTCCTCAAGGAAAGCGGTTACAGAGACATCGAACTGCACACACGGAGGAAGAGGGACAACAGCTACAATAAATGGAAGAACACAGAGAGGGAGGACACGCTTCTCACAAAGCTGCGCGACAACAGTCAGATGATTGCTGTGGACGAGGCCGATTCAGTGTTTCCAACAGACTCGCGCGACAAGCGGTACTACATGTCACGCGATCTCATTCGATCCTTTCTTCGCATAAAAGGCGGGCAGACAGGTCACCACCCTTCGCCGCAGCAACAGATGATCTTCATATCGGCTACATTGTCGTACGATTCTCTTTCAACCTTTATCCCGATGACACAGACTTCTGAGGTCAAAACAGACCAAGGGGCACCCCGACTCAGCTATTTCACTATTAAGCCGAAGTCCGAGCTTGCGCAAAACGACGGACGAGACGGCGTCAAGAGCAACGAACCTATTCTTGTCCGCCCGTTCTCGGATGCTCTCAGTGTGACCGAATCTGCTATAGAGGGGAACATCTCGAAGGGTGTGTTCCCCCCTTCCCTCCTCCACTCCTTCGTTGTTGCGGACAGCACTGCGCAGATGGTCAACACAATCAGAGTCGCAGTCGCGTCGTACACATCGAATGGGTTCTCTGTCCCTGGGCTGAACGTGGTGCCTGGGCGCAAGCAGCGCGAAACGCTGCCTCTCTCAAGACACGAGGCACGGTTTCTTGTTGTCTGCAGTCCCGAAGACGTCAACGCGATGGTGACTTGTGTGAATGATGCCACAGGCTTCACGTGCACTGCGTTTGTCGGTGGCGAGAAGTCCTTGACCGACGCACGCAACCTCCTGGAGAGTGGGTCCGTTAATGCCCTGGTGGTGCCCAACGACTCTGTGCGAGGGTTGGACTTCAAAAGCGTGACCCACATCTTCATTGTAGGGATGCCTGATACGTCGCAGTCGTACACACACATCGCAGGACGCGTTGCGAGGAACGGAGATCCCGGCATGTGCGTCACGCTGCTGAACCCTCGGAGTGTTTCTAAACTGAGGAAATCTCTGAAAGGAACAATCCAAGTTATCACCACAAAATACTCAACCCTCCGCGACAGGTGCCAGAACCTGGTTGTGGAAGGGAAGCCATTTACGTTCGATGAAGTTGAGCAGCGGTTAGCATGATTCCTCCCGTTTCCCCCGTTATGTGGAGATTGTTGTCCCATAAACAGGGTTGATAGAGCTTTTTTAACACATTCTGGCGCTAACAATATGCCCTCCTCCTTCCCTTTTCTGGTTTACGTCTTCTTCCACCATTTTACCACCTCTCACACCTACAGCTTTACACACCTAACAGCCGTAATGCCGATCGCCTTCCGCCCTGGTGCTGTTCTCCAAGACAAGCCTGCGTCAGTGACGTCTTCCTTCCGTACTGCGTCTGAAAAGCCTGTGCAGGTTCTGAGCGGTGAGGTCAGGATTGCTGCAGCGAGATGTGAGTCAGGCTGGGTGCTGTCTCGTGAAGAGGCGCTGCGTGAGGAGATGCCCTACGTCGTGCGTTACCATGCTGCCAAGGACGGTGTCGTGGGTGTCCTCAGCAACGGCGACAGTTGCGTCAAACTGCCGAACGGGTGGCACGCCTGCCTGCCACAGGGCGGATCCGACTGGGTGCTGCTCACATCAGAGTGGCGGCGCTGTACTCCCTGCACGTACCCGAGCGTCTCGGAGGAGGTGGCAAGGGTGTGGACGTCACTCTCTAAACACTGCACCACAGTGCACAGTACCGCGAGCACCTATGGGGATTTGCGCGCATGCACGAACCATGGAGAGTCACCTGCATTCATCGTAGAATTCGATCCCACCAAGCTGCATTTCATGGTCAGCAAGTCGCACACATGCGCACCGTAGCAGGCTTAGAAAGCACGTCTCATGTCTCTTTCCCGGTGTACGGGTTTTCATTTTCTCTCGTAGATGCATTTTCCTTTGTGGGACGTTCATCTTTTAAGTTTTCTTATCTTCTCTTGAAGCGTCGGTCCCTTTTGACACGTTTCGCTCTCTGAATTCCATGTTTTTTGTCTCTTTAGAACTGCGCAATTCAACAAATAGATTTACTGTTCTTCTTTGCATCTTTTCATTGTCCACTCCCCCCACCCCCTTACTCATAACACCTTAGGCACACCAAAATAGAAAAAAATGAAACGAAAAGCTTCTGAGCTGAGGAATTCTTGGGACCCGGAGGGTCCAGAGGCGCGTCAATGCAGTGGGACGTACAGCTTCACGCAGCCTGCGTTCTTTGAGGACGCTGTGACGTCTGCCACGACATCGGAGCCCTCGCATTGGAGTGAGCAGCTGGAGCAGTCGCGGAAGGAGCTTTGCAAGCGGAATATTCTTGTGGACAACCTTATCCTCTTCGCAGGCCTTGTGGGCGAGGAGATGGGCGGCTTCAACAACGTGCTCCACTTCTTCAAGGTGAACAACATGGGCGACATGCACCTGTCCTACACAAACGTCCACAACAACGACGCCACTTCCATTCTCAGCCGCGTGCGCGACCCTTACTACCGAGGGCACATGCCTCTTCCGGGCTCCACGTCCACACGCCACCCAGCGACGCCAAGCTACGCTACACACGTGCAGATGCTCTTTGAAGCTGTGAAGCTGCTATTCCTGTGCCCTCCCCAGCACCCAGAGGGCAAGCACAGTGGCATGTGGCAGTACATAGAGAAGATCACGGACGGGGCCAATATACGTGTCTTTGCTGTCCACGTCCTCTTCCTTATGTGGGCCACGCAGCTTCCCTGCGACAGCGAAGGTGAGCCGCTTGCAGCCTCGCTCTCTCCACAGGAGCTACCCCACACGCTTCTGGACGTCTTGAATCTGGCAAAAAGCAAAGGGCTCGCGCACTCGATTTACATGTCAACAGCCGAGTTGGCTGTGCTAACAGAAGTGGGCACATCAAGTCCAAGCACAGGCCGCATTGTGAGTTTGCTTGTTGCGGGCGATGCGATTCGTCTCCGGGTAGGTGGGCCGCCCTCCTCTCCTGCCTACGCTGCAATGTTGTTTTACATTTCTCTCTGCCACCACAGAAACGGCAACGCGACGATGCAATCAAAGGTTCTTGAGAACTTTAAGGTCAAGACGCGTCACACTGTTGACTCGACAGGTCGTCGGGCAGACAGAACGCACAAGGAGATGGGCCACGAAAACAGCTTTATGCACTTCCAGACGAAGGTCATGCAGGTTATTGTGGGGTCCCGGAAACGTGTGTGGGATGAAATGGATAAAGGGAACATTGATGAGCGTATTGGGTTGAACTTCCCGACTAAAGCTTTCATATTCGAACCCCCAACAAGACAAAGGCAAATCACCACTGATGCGGAGGCGGATGCGCAGTCTGACGACACTTATTCTGACATCGATGACGACGAGGAATATGAAGAAGAAGAAGAAGGGTAAACCGTGGGAGGGGACTCAGAGGGGCAAGGTGGGTGGTTTGCGCACGAAGGGTGCGGCTGTATGCCGCATGATGGAAAAAGTGTAACAGACATTGTTTTAGTTTATGCACACCCCCTCCTTATCACATACACATCACACATCACCACCCAGGTATGGCAATGGAAACAATCCGGCGAAAACGGAGCCCCTCAGAGGGAGCGGACACACAGAGTCAACATGGTGACACTGACGATGCCGAGAAGCCATACCGCACACGTTCCAGCACACCAACGCCCATCCGCGGGTCCTCCACCACGAAGCTGGTGATCCTGCTCATCTTTGCAACACCGCTTGCGTACTATGCTTCGAAAAGCGCAAGCATCTCTTCATTCGTCCACCCAAAAGGCTCTATTCATGTGACGCGAAATGCGGATGAATCATATGGGCTGACCTTTGACAGTGACTTCCGCTTGACCAAAGTCGATCCCTACAGCCCTGGCATGGAGGCAGGCATGACAAGCTACGTCGGGAAGTCACTGACACATGTGAACGGTGTCAAGGTCGTGTTTAAAGAGGAGCTGGTCCGTGCACTGAAGACGTTTACAGACATGTCCCTCACATTCTCCAACGAAGGGTTCCAGAAACAGGCGGCGCCTACTGACCCAGGTCAGCAGAGCACACGGCGTACGTTTGTCCTGGGGCAGCAGGTGCGCTTTGTGAAGGAGGTGAACGCGAAAGGAAAGCCCGTGCCTGTCGGGTCTTTGGGCATTGTGATGTCGATCCCGGATGCGGGCCTTGTTGTTGCAGAGGTGGAGGTGCTTGGGGTGCGCTACGACGCGCTTGAGAGTGACGTTGAAGGCTTGGACGACGCACCTGAGCCAACACTGCCGCAGACGGACGAGGGGCAGGGCATCTTCCAGACGATATCAGTCTCGGGCAACGGAGTCATGTACACCTTCACCCACGATGAGGCTCAGTTCAACGACCAACCAATGTGGGTTGATGCCAATGGCCGTGTGCTGTACACATCGCAGAGCGGGAAGTGGATGATCGGCAAAGATTCGAACAGCGCTAAAGGCAACAGAGGCACAATCCGTTCCAAGGATGCGCACAAGGGCATGCTGCCAAACGAGCTGGACCAGTGGGAGATGATGAAGCAGAAGCAGTGGATCAGCGTTCCCCTCTCCTTCTCAGGGTCTGGAGCGCGTACCCCCCTGGTAAAGCGTCCTAACCCTGTACCACAAGCGCCTGTGCGCACAGACCCACCGACACCTCCAAGGTCTCCCCCAGTGAAGAAGGAAGAGCCAAAGGCAGAACCGAAGCCAACCGTACCACCACCACCTCCACGGACGGAGGCATCTCCAACAAAGACAGACGCTCCCCCTCAGCCTGTCGTCACAGACACACCCAGCCAGCGTGCTGAGGAGATGCCAGCGGAGGAAATGAAGGAAATGAAGGAAGCCGCCAAGACCGATGATGCTTCCACTGATGCGATGGTGAAGGACCCAGGGGTGAAGGAGGAGATGGAAGGAAGCGAAGTGAAGGAGATGGACGGCAGCATGAAGGACACAGCTGATCCAGAGCCTAAGGAAGCCATGGAAGCTATGGAGGAGGTTTCCGAGGTCACCGAGAAACCGAAACCGAAGCCGAAGCCGAAACCGGCAAAGACACGTGTGCCGAAGACACAGGCACCTGACACCATTGCCCCTACGGCGGTTCCTACGATGAAGCCTATTGCGCGCACACCAGCCCCCACACGCCCCACACGGGTGCCCACTCCCATGCCCACCAGCGCTCCTCCGATCAAGCCTTCGGTGACAGGCTGTTCAGGTGATGCACCAGCCCCACGCATGTTCATACAGTGGAAGGACACCAGCTCCGTCTTCGAGCTCGTCGAGAAGCAGTGGAACAAAATGCCGAAATGGCGTGATCAGAAAGGCAACTTCCTCTTCTCCTCGGGCGGTGGTGCGTGGATGATTGGAAACGAGGATGGGCCTGCGCAGAACAGAGGCATCTTTAAGTCAAATGCACATAAGACAAAGATGCCGCATACAATGACGGAATGGACAGAGCTGACGTCCAAAGGCGACTGGATGCCGTCGGCTATGGAAATCCTGTGCTCGACCACGTACCCCATCAGTGAGCCGCACACTCCAGGGTCGAAGAAGAAGCCTGTGTACTTGGTCTTCACGTCGCCCAACTTCGCTGCAACATACAACCTGGTGCATGCTGTGTGGCAGGGACGTCCCATGTGGGAGGATGCAATCAAGAGAAAGCTCTTCGCGTCGAACGGCGGTTACTGGCTCGTCGGTGACAACACTAAAAACGAAGGCTTCCTCAAGACCACAACGTCCTCGCAGCGCAAGCAGCCGCACGAGGTTGAGAAGTGGGAGATCAGGAACCCCACCGGAAAATACGAGAAAATTGATTTGAAAATCCAAGCCTTCGACAAGCTCGGCTGGCATGAAGAGGTGTCCACCTTTCTCGACACCACGAAGCCCACGGAATTCAGGTATGTGTCACTTTTTGAAAACAACAAAATAAACCACGCCAAAATCACAGGGTCTTATCGTTCCCGTTCGTCGGTATCGAGCCGTGGGAGTGTTCCCTCGGGACATTCCCAGGTCTTGCCAAAAAGGGGTTTCCCCCTCCGAAAAGCGTATGTACCACCCGTCCAAGAATAATACTTTATCCACCCTTATTTCCTTCATATTTAGTGACAACATGAGAGGCTTAGGTTAATCTTATGAAACGTTCCTTTTTTTGGGAAATTTGGTAGTAGCTTTTGATTTGGAAAATTTAGCAAAAATGCGCGTGACGCTTACCACAAAACCCGAGGTTTGCTACTCGTAGCTGTTTTTCTATCCCGCATCTTATTTTCATAATTTCAGTTCACCTTCCGCGCTGGCGGGCGAGACTTGCTGAACACTGCGAAAAGGTCAGACATGAACCTCTTGAGAGCTGTCGCCATCAGAGACCCTGTGACACGTTTCCTGGCGAGCATTCAGTCGAAGAAAGTGTCGTGTGGAGGTATGCTAACCCCAAGGCAGCCGAGCAGTTCCCTGCTCGCATGCGCCCTTTTGTCCAGTCCTTTACCTTCTCCTTTCTCTAAGCCAACCTTAACGAGGTAAGTGGACAAAAGTAGACTCACACCCAAAGACCACTAGTCAAGCTACTAGTATTTTACTAGTGATACTAGTGGGCATAGTAGTGTCACTAGTCGTATTTTACACTAGTCGTTACGACGAGTAGTGACGATGTTCCCATTCTTTGGGGAATCGAACCTCACTCACAACACATTCGAACAGGGTCACTCATAGAGTCTGCAGAGGCGTTCCTTGGGGTGCCAGAAAAGGAGCGCAAAGAGTGCACAGGGTTTGAGCGGAACTTGATCACCAGAACACTTGCGGGGCTGAACACCTCAGATGCGGTATGTGCACCACTCCCCTTCTGATTGCGCCCCTTGCCACACCACTCCTGCAGATGACTGTGGACTCTCTGGAAAAGGCAAAGCGCGAAATGGATACGCTGGACTTTGTTCTCCCACTGAACCTTCTTGACAAAGCGATGTTTATGGTGTATGTAAAGACTGGAAGACTTCTCTTCTGTGCAAACAAAATATATAACAGGAGCAAAGCGTCTAAAATCAATCTGCAAAACTACGCACAATGCTGGCCGAAGATGGACAAAGAGCGCAAAGGTGATGAAAAGGTATGCCAAAAATGGAGCGTTCAGAGTTAATAACCTATAATTACCGTATACACCAACCCTCCCCCGTGAAATTGTCCCCCCCAAAAATCCGGTATTTTGCCCCCAGGGACAATTTCAAGGGGGTCAGAGGGGGACAATTTCGGTTTGAGCCATTGGTGTCTGGTGTGAAGTGGAGCGTTTTGCAATATATATGTCCGAGGACTTGTACTCCTTCACCACACGTTCTTCATGCGGAGGTACAGGGTGTGTTTTGGGGTTGGTGGTCTTATTCCAATTGCGAGGCATCTTTCCACGAATGCCCACGCCATTCAGTACAGTGTCTTGTACATTGTAAGAGCGACGTCGCCGCGTGTCTTGACCAGAGAAGCTTCAAAACAAACCCACCAGCCTCAAGAGGCGTCACACTCCCAAACTTGAGTTCATAGCACTCTTTTGCTTCGCATTCCAGCGGAGTAGGATATCGCCGCCATAGCCGCCCTCACTGTGACATACCCACATTCGAAGGTGCGTCCGCAGAAGTCGTTGATCTGATCAGATGCAAACGTGCTGGCTTGGCGCGGCTGTTCTATCTTTGACCAGCTCGAGACGAGCCTGGACACTGGGGTACTGGCGTGGTGTTTGGGCCACTTGTGCTTGATGATCCGAAGCATGGAGCTCCAGATGCTCCACAGAGAACTGCCGTTCATCCCATCAGACCTCAAGCTGGTCAGGAAGCCGACGACGTGGTCTTCTTCTGGGGTGTTCTTCCTGAGGTTCGCGCTGGTGCAAAAGCGTTGTCATTGCTTCCAGTATATTTCCGGGATCGTCGCACGCAGAGCTGCCTCAGTCTCAGTTGTGCGCGGCATTTTTTTTTTTTGTGTGTTGTCTGAGGGAAGCGTGTCATTATAAATACTTAAACGCACACATTTGCCACCCATTTTCTACAGAATAATAATTACACGCATCTTACTTAATTCTACCCTGGCCGTTAAATTGTGGATTTCAAATTGCATGACTGTAACAGGGTTTTGTGAAGAGTCTATAATTGCACGTAATAAAATGTAAAAAACAAAACAAAACAAAAACAAAACAAACCATCAGTTCCAAGCCGTTATCACTGCTCTAAATGAATGGGACGCAAAGCTCTTCTCTTTCACCCAAGACCTGTTCAACCAGAAATGGGAGCATTTCTCTGAAGGATACACAAAGGCTCAGTGCCGGTCTAAGGAACGTCGTTGCTGGGCGAAGAAGAAGCCTGAGGTATATAATTGATTTCTCTTGAAACATGTCAGTACACAGTTTTTCAAAAATAAATTTCAATTTCCAAACAGCTAACGGTGGACATCGACGCAATCACACCGGGCGACACGAAGCATCTTTGTTCCACTCCGTGCTCGTGGGGTGATGAGCAACCATCTGTTTAAGTGATTCGATTCAACTTTATGGTATCTAGTGTGCCGCAGCTGGTTGGAAAAGTCAAGGATTTACACTACGTGGGAGTGGGTGCAGTTCGGGATTGGGGTTTGGGGGGGGGAGTAAACGAGACGCGAAAAAAGTACTGCCTTTTTGCGGTTTCTTCGCGGTTAACGTCTGAAATGCTCAAATGCCTTTGTATTATGTTTTATTATAGATGCGTGAAGCTCATTTTTTATTAGGCTTTCCTTTCAGATGCGTGTCAAGCGTGAACACGTTCATCTGTCATTTTTTCTCTTTTTTATGCATAAGACCTATGCACACCCCTTCGCTAGGTGCGGAATATGGGGTTAACATTTTTTTGGAACTGATAACGTATCAATGGCGGAAACGCTAGCTTTGCCTAAACCATTTTTTTTAGTTGCATGTGCACAACGAGACACATACACATCTTTCAAGTTTTCTTTCTTTTTTGCTGCCTGGTTCAAGTTATAATAAAAACAAAAACAACACATGGTGTACGAAACCTGGGAAGGGACAAACCCGTAATCCCCCGTAAACATGTCGGGGACGTGCCATCTGGGTGCACACCAACAAGGGAAACAAAGTTAATCCAAAACGAAAATAACACGCACACAGCTCTGTCTCTAACAGTGATCTGTCGTTGCTCTCATCGAGTAGTACCTAATGTGCCCCATGTTTGTGTGGGTTCTTGGGCGATTGTCGATATTAACAAATTGTCACCTAAAGTAAGCACCCTATCTTTTTTTGCATCCCTCTGCACTCCATACCCCATCTGTTGTCACACCACCATTCAGAAGGAACTTAACAATGGGGGACAAAACCATTGAGGAGAAGAAGAAGCTTCTCTCTTCGTTGCGGAAGCGCACTGGGAAGACTCTTCGGGAGGTTGGGAAGGTGCTGCAGACATGTGGATGGGACGAGGACAAGGCGTATGAAGTGCTCATGCAGCCCGCTGACGATGCGGACTCTCCATCCTCGCCACCACCACCACCACCGCCACCACAGCGCGCTCCCGTGCCACCACCACGAGAGGTGCTCACGTCGCCACAGCTCGAAGCACAGAAAGCACAAGACGTGAAGTCACCACCACCACCTCCGCCCACCAGGTCGCGAGACGGGTCCCGCCGTTCTTCCTTTGTTTCTGAAGCACCCACCCAAGCGTCTGTGCAGAAGAGTCCTGCGGTGCGACCTGGACTAGAAGCAAGAGACCAAGGCGCTGCTCCACCAGTGACGCCGTCAGTTGACGATGCTCTGCCGCCACCGGCAAAGTCGACTTTTGCAGAGCTGGGCACACCGCAAGGGCGGCCTTCTTTCGCAACTCCTGTAGAAGAGCTGCCCACGCGCCAGCAGCAGCAAGAACAAGTCTTGCAGCAACAAAAGCAACAGCTCCAACAACAGGAACAGGAACAACAGCAGCAACAGAACATATCGCTCCAGCAGCAGCAGCAGCAGCATCAACAACAACAACAACAAGAACAACAGCAGCAACAGAACATATCACTCCAGCAGCAGCAGCAGCATCAACAACAACAACAACAGCAGCAGCAGCAGCAACATCAGCAGCTCCAGCAACAGGAACAGCATCAGCATCAGCATCAGCAGAACGTATTGCTCCAACAGCAACAGCAGCAGCAACAAGAACAACAACAACAACAAGAACAACAGCAGCAACAGGAACAACAGCACCAACAGAACATGTTGCTCCAACAACAGCAGCAACTCCAGCAACAACAACAACAACACCAACCACTGACCCAGCCGCAGGAACAGCAGCCCCCTGTAAACCCTGCCAACCCTGGACCGCAACGTATTGGGGGTTTGCCACAGCAGTATGCACCCACCAGTAGCAAGTTTTTGAAAGACAGTTTACCTCAGCATGATGACTTGCCGTTGCCTCCACAACAATCCAACGATGTGCAGCGTATAAACAGCTTTCCACGCACCACCACCGCCCCACAGCACGAGCAAAGCACTCACGCTGTGCCGCAGCAGCATGACAGTCATCCGCAGTCACACAACAGCCTCCCCCAGGAGCCTGTGCAGCACCCATCCAACCCTCTGCCACAGCATGACGATTTGCCTGCAGTGAGCAACCCTGTCGTTCAAGAAAGGAACAGCGTCCCTCAGAGACAAGCACAACAAGAGCCACAGCTCTACGTGTCACGGAGTTCCGTTCCACAGCACCGCGACAGTGCTTCTGTGGCGCACACACCGACACCTGTCCAGCCGCCTTCCATCCCATCGCCAAAGGAGGCCGAACTCAAAGCTTCCCAGCCACACATGGAAACACCAAAGTTTGCTGCGACCCCCACACAAGAGACGTCAGCCCCGTCTTTCAAGTCTGCGACACACGTCCTGGCAGGTGACATGTCCCCTCTCCAGAAGGATCCGCCTGCGTTCTCTCTTGACACGTGGAGGAAGGAAATGGAGGTCAAGGACAAAGTGCAGGCTGAGGAGCGCCAAGCGATGAGAGACGAAGTGCACGTGACACGGCTCTCTGCTTTGCACGATGAGGTCGTTGCCTTGAAGGAAATGCAGGTGTCACAGGACAAGGACAGAAACGAGGAGGCAAGGCATCTCATACAGAAGGCCGAAGCTGTTGCGTCTGAATGGAAAAAGTCGTTTGCGAAACTGTCGCCAAGCCTGACCAACATTCTTGAAGAGGCGCGAGATGCACAGCCTTCGGGAAAGCAGTGGAAGCATGCAGCGGACTCTCCTGTGGTGGAGAAGGTAAAGCTTGAGGAGGCGGAGAAGCGGGCGGAAGAGCAGAGACAACAGTGGGTCGATGAGAAGAAGAGGATGGAGTCGCGCATTGACGTTGGCTTGAAGGAACAGGAGAAGGCTTTCAACAAAGTTCTGGAGCAGAAAGGACAGGAGCAAGCAGCGTTGGTGCGGATGTTCCACCAAAAGCTTGAAACCGTTACGGACAGCTACGAAGCGAGACTCGAACTGTCGAATGCTGAATCGGACAGGATAATGCACACTGCGTTGTACTCCCCACCGCGGCCACGTCCTGGTGCACAGAGTATGACACCGCAAACCGCTTCTCCCACGATCCAACTCCGGGAAAAGCAAACGCCTACCACACATTCCGATGCTCTCACTGAATTTGGTCTTCACAACATTAACGACCCTTTGGGTTTCAGCGACTCTGAGGTTGAGAGGCAAGCTGCAGCAGCGAGTATGCACTTTGCGCAGCTTGAGCACAACAAATCTGCGGATAAAATCAAGAAAAAGCGCAAAAAGAAGACCTCCACTGCGTCTGTGGCAGACGAGCGTCGTATGCAGTGTGCGCGATGTGGGTTGTCTGTGGCGGAGGCGAAGTTCTGTGGCGAGTGTGGTGCTCCAGCCCCAAGCCCCGCACCCACACACTATCACGGCACGCCACAGTTCGGCCACACCATGCAGCAGTACCCTCAGTCGCAAGGCAAGCTTGTGGACACCTTCCTCAGCGAAGGTCCCAATCGCTACTCCCAGCGGCATATAGAAAAGAAGATCTGGAACCAGGCCAAGTCAGAGCACTCTTCCAACGCCCCGGTCTATCCAAACGGGAAGCCCGTCAACTTCGTGTGGCACTCCGCAGGGCCCTCTGATTTCCTTGTTTACCAAGGCCGTGAGTCGCCAAACATCGCGCCACCGCGCAGATGATAATTTTTGTATTATTGTATATCTTGCCTTGTTTTCATGTACATTTAAAGTGTTAACAAAAACGTTAGTAGATTTCGTGTCAAGTTTTTTTGGTTCTTTGCTTTTACTGCCACCTCACCACTCAGGACTCGCGTATTATATAACAATGTTTGGTGCACCTCGTTCGGGTGCTACTTCACCCCATTCGCAATGTTCTCGTTCGAGTTCGAAGCGAGGTTCGGAGGCTGAGAAAAAGCCCATTGTGCGGAAGAGAAAGGTTGTGCGGGTGCGTGCAACGCAGTCGAATATTTCGGACCGTGACTTGGCTGTGAAGAGAGCTGCACGCTACATGCTGGCAGCAGGAGGGGACGTGATGGTCTTCACCGGTGCAGGTGTGAGCGCCGAGAGCGGCATCCCTACATACCGCGACCCTGGTGGCATCTGGGAGCGTTACGACCAGAAAGCTGTCGGACATATTAAAGGGTTTATCGGAAGCCCACAGCTGTGCTGGCGGTTCGAATTCGACCTCTGGCAGCTTCTCAAGAACGTTGGGCCCAATTCTGCGCATAGAGGGCTGGCGGAGCTGGAGGAGGCTGGGATAGTGTCGGGTGTGATCACACAAAACGTGGACGGACTGCATCAATCGGGCGGCTCAAAAGTGGTTCACGAATTACACGGGAACGAAATGCGGGGTATCTGTCTCAGAAAAACGTGCAGGAAAACTTTAGACGCTATTAAGGTGTTCCAACTGCTGGGCTGGCTGGATGAGGACAAGCAGGTCTTGGAGGACAACGTTCCTGAGCCTCCTGCTCCGCCAAAGAAAGCAAAAGCGAAGACACAGAAAAAGCAAGCAGATGACAGCGACGATGCTTCCGACTGCAGCTCCTCCGTCTCCGTTGCGTCGACGTCGTCTGCAGCAACAAACCTCACATCCACACCGTCCTCGTCAGGTTCCTCCTCTTCGTCCTCAGTGGACTACCAAGCCCACATGGACCTTCCTGACCGCAAGGTCGCAAAGGCAAACGCTCCAAGGTGCCCTGACTGCGATGGCGTCATCAAACCAGACGCAATTTACTTCGGCGAAGAGCTCAAAAAAAGTGTGAAGAAAGACTGTTTTGCGCTCAGCCGGAAGTCAAAGTCGTGTCTCGTGATTGGGTCCAGCTGCATTGTGTCCCCAGCAAACAAACTTCCTCTCCTGGTGCGAGCCCAGGGCGGGACCATCGTCGAAGTCAACCCGAAAAAAACGCTGATGACCCCGCACACAGCACTGCACCTGAAGGGGTCGGCCACAGATTATGTGTCGGACATTGTGAAGGTGTCGCGCGCGTTGGTGGCAGCGAGAGTGGCTGCGTTAGCTATCATTGCGTCTTCTGCTAATTTCTCTATTGTTCCCGCTCGCGTGAAAAAAACGAAAAAAGTTGTGCGTGTGAAACGGAGCATAGTTGCCCCTGTGTTAAATTTGAAGAAACCGGCGACAGCGACAAAGAACCCTGTGTCAACACGGAACAGGATGAGGGCAGCAGCAGCGCGCATTGCGACGTCTCGGGCAGAGGCTAAGAAGACCAAGTAGGCATCCTATTATCACCTCTACCATATGCAAACAAGTCATAAAAGACGTCAAACAGATTTTGATAAGAACAAAAAACGGAATATTTTTAAACACTTACTCCAAGGTGCAATACCACCCTCACCCAACGACCACACAACAGGACACATGGTAGAAATGTAAAATGGATGAACCAAGTTTGTACGTACAAAGGCTAGAGGAGCAGCTCAGAGTTCTGCAGCGTGAGAAGGTGGAGTACGACCGTGAATCGGAAATAAAAGAGGAAGAGATTCTGAGGCTTCGTGCAGACAACTTCCGTCTTCGCGCTGCGCTGGAGAAGCAGGTGAACGAGAGTGGCGACACTGATGTGCAGGCACTTCTGCAGGTGTACAAGTCTCAGGTGGAGACCTCGATGCTGAAGGTGGAGTCACTTCAGAACCACATACGTTCGTTGAATTCGGAGTGCAGTGCGCTGGACTCTGAAAACGTGACACTCGCAGGGTTGTTGTCAAAGAAGTCGCATGCCAGCCCCGGGCAACGCAGTCTGGTGGCCTCTATCCCGCCAACAAAAGACATGGAACGACATTGGGTTTTTGGTTTATAGAGCCAAGAACGTTAGATTAGAAAATAAAACTGCTCTCGCTTTTTTTCACTATTTATTGAAAAGCTCTTCACCCCACCCACAGAACCTTTACACAGATACGATGGCGAAATTCCTGCTTGTGCAGTGCCAGCATGGTGTCATCAAGATCAGGCTTTGTGTAGAGGCAGCGCCACGTACGTGCAAGCTCATTGAATCGCTCACGCGGGAGGGGCACTATGATGGGTGTGGCTTCTACCGTGCAGAGAAGGGGTTCTGCATCCAGACAGGCCTTAGGAAGGTTGATGGCACTGTGAAGCCAAACCCCTTTGGCAAAGTGTGCCTCGAGTACTCAATCCCGAACACCTGTGGCACAGTGGCGATGGCGCGCTGGGAGGACCCTTCCTCAGGCGACGGTGAGTGGTTCATTAACCTGGGGGCCAACTCAAACCTAGACAAGTCTGGTGACCAAGGATGGGCGCTTGGGTTCTGTGCCTGGGGCGAGGTGGTGGAGGGCTTGTCCACGGCGCAGGCAATATCGCTGCTGCCCACAAAGTCCGAAGGAGGAATGTCGATGCTGCAGCAGGCATACCCCTTCACCGCGAGTATTGTAGAAGAGTAGTCTGTGCAGGAATGTTTCAACGTTTAGAATAAGAATATAAGATACCCCATTTCTTTATCTGAAATATGTTGTACGTTTGAAACTTTCCTACAAGAAAGGGCTGTCCCGTCGCTCTGGATAAAGGAACGAAGAATCCATCATTCATCACACAGAAACTACACAACACTACACATCCATTATGACACGCTTTTTGCAATGCACGAAGTTTCTGAAGCTTGCCACCGCAGGAACTGGTCTGTTCGGTGCTGTAATGGTCGGTGCACCAGACTTCACGGGGAAGGCGTTCGAGGCCATCCTGTTCACGTCCAGAGGTCTTGATGTGCCATACAGCGACAACGCACAGCCGCATGTGAAGTACTTGAACGCACTGATGGGGGCTGTGATGATTGGCTGGGCCGGATCCATGTATGGGACATTGACCAGCCGTGCGTGGATGAAGAAGGACATGCACGCTTGGAAGTCTATTGCCCTCCCGATTGCCGTGTGGTTCGTGATTGACAGTTTGGTGTCCTACTCAACAGGGAACGAGCCGAACCTTGCGATAAATGTGTTGTTTGCTGCTCTGTTTGCAGTACCCCTCTTTATGGTGAAAGGCGAGTTTATTGAAGGTTGCTAAGCTTTCTGGTGAAAACACCGGCTGCAGTGTGCCAAGGTACACTAGTGCTTTTCATTTCGTTTTTTTAATTTGTTTCCGTTCTCATTTTTTTTTACCAGTTTGCGGGTTAGTATCCCACAGCTGGAACTAGCAGTGCCGGGGCTTGTAGAGGCGTTTGCACTCATTTAGCTCTCCATTTTTCAGTGCCTGTCCGCCGATGAACGGTGTGGCGTTTGCACTTTCAACTTCTTCTTTTTTACGTATGCATGCTCCATGAGGTCCATCATTCTATTGCAAGGTGACGGAGCACGTGAGGCTTAGCCATCTTGCACCTTGGATTCATCTCACAAACTTTCTTTTTATATCTTGGATATCTGTCCCAGAGTATCTTGTGTGTGTTGATGGGTGTGGCTTCTATTCCATCATTCGGCACACAGAAACTACACAACACTACACATCCATTATGACACGCTTTTTGCAATGCACGAAGTTTCTGAAGCTTGCCACCGCAGGAACTGGTCTGTTCGGTGCTGTAATGGTCGGTGCACCAGACTTCACGGGGAAGGCGTTCGAGGCCATCCTGTTCACATCCAGAGGTCTTGACGTGCCATACAGCGACAACGCACAGCCGCATGTGAAGTACTTGAACGCACTGGCCGGGGGTGTCATGATTGGCTGGGCCGGATCCATGTATGGGACATTGACCAGCCGTGCGTGGATGAAGAAGGACATGCACGCTTGGAAGTCTCTTGCCCTCCCGCTTGCCGTGTGGTTCGTGATTGACTGTTCGGTGTCCTACTCAACAGGGAACGAGCCGAACCTTGTGCTAAATGCGTTGTTTGCTGCTCTGTTTGCAGTACCCCTCTTTATGGTGAAAGGCGAGTTTATTGAAGGTTGCTAAGCTTTTCTGATGAAACCACGAAATGGTCATGTACCAAAATGTACACTGTCACGCGGGCTTGTATTTGAAGTCAAATTTCGATCTTATTTGATTTTTTTAATTTGTTTCCGTTCTCAATTTTTATACCAGTTTGCGGGTTATCCCACGAAACTTGCTTGACGACGCGTTTGCACTCATTTTGCTCTTCATTTTTTACTCCGCGCAGCTGATGCTGTGCGATAACGAATGTGATCAAGGTGACTAAGCACGGGAGGCTTAGGGTCATCTTATAGACTTTCTTTTCTTTTTATATCTTGGAGATCTATCCCCAGAGTATCTTGCGTACAATTTATTGTTTGCTTTTCTCCTTTTCACAATTACTGTGGAGCACTGTCGATTGATTTCTAGTGTGGCGGAACCCACACACGCGTTTTGCGCATGCCAACATAAATGCAATTTTCTTGTTTTTGAGGAATCTCCATCCCACCACTGCGAGTCCACATAGGGACCTTTAGCAGAAGGTTTGTAGGGGAGAGGGCCAGGAAGCAAATGAAATACAAACGAAACGGCCTCTTTGCAATATTCCTCCTCTCCTCCCCCGTCCTCTTTTTATACACTAATAGGATACCGACAAATCACTGCTCAAAATGAAGGCTATGCTGACCGGACTTGCGGCACTTCACTGTGCCACCACATCGTACGCACTTACACAGAACGAGGTGTCGTTCTCGCTGTACAAGGAGCACTTCAAGAAGACGTACGCAGCGGGTGAGGAGAAGGCACGCTTCGCTGCCTTCGAGGCATCGCTGGAGCGTGTCGCCACGTCGGGCAACCCTGCATCTGGACTGACCCAGTTCAGCGACCTTACGCCCGAAGAGTTCAAAAGCACCTACGCACGTGCCCGTGGCAGTGCGCTTCCCGCCGACGCACCGCGCTGGGGAGGCGAGTGCCAGGCGTGCAAGCGCTTCCCCGAGCACGCCACAGCGAACTACACTGACTTCGACTGGACCACCAAGGGGGCAGTGACCGCCGTGAAGAACCAGGGCCAGTGCGGCAGCTGCTGGGCGTTCGGATCGACCGGTGACATTGAGGGTACGTGGTTCCTTGCGGGTCACGAACTTGAGGGGCTGTCCGAGCAGCAGCTGGTGTCCTGTGTGAAGACCAACGAGGGCTGCGGTGGAGGATGGCAGTACAACGCGTTCGACTGGATCATCAAGAACCCCGGCATTGCGTCTGAGGCGGACTACCCGTACAAGTCTGCAAGCGGCCGTGCCCCTGCCTGCGAGAAGTCCCACAAGAGCGTCGCTAACATCACGAAGTGGTACCAGGTGTCCAACAACGCCTCCACCGAGGCCAACATTGCAACGCAGCTGGTGAAGTCGGGACCCATCACCGTTGCCATGGACGCCAACGGTATGCAGGACTACCGCAGCGGTATCGACAACCCGAAGACCAGCAGGTGCTCCATCACCAACATCGACCACGTTGTGCTGGTTGTCGGATACGGAACTGAGGACGGAGTTGACTACTGGAAGATCAAGAACTCTTGGTCGGCGACCTGGGGTGAGGAGGGATACTACCGCATTGTGCGCGGTGAGAACAAGTGTGGCGTGGCTATGGATGCTTTCCACTCGGTTGTCTGAGTAGGAGACCACCATCAAAACGTGTTCACTGTACAGAAATGAGAAGGGATTCCCACAGTTTCCACTCAATGATGCGCAGTGTCTTTCGGCTGTAAAGCACCGTTTATTCGGTGCTCCGATTTCCCCACCCCTTTCCATTTTTTCAGAAGGTGACTAAGCACGAGAGGCTTAGGTGCATCTCAAAATTATTGTTTTTTTGGTTGCAAACAGAGTGCCCTTGTCCAGCAAGTGTTGCTGCGGCGTCCCGTGTGAGTATAGTAATATATAATAAATGGCACCAATTTCAACCACAGCGTAGCCACTGCAGACTTCGTTCCAGTAAATCCGGGACAGTGTGCGGTTACAATGTACACATTGCAAAAAACCCCCAATTATCCCTCGTTTTGTTTTTCGTCATAACCCTTCTTTGTTCTTCAGTTCGGGAGACGGGGTGGTCTGGTTGTCTTTGTTCGCGCACGAAGTTTTCTGACGAACCATTGACCGTGACCACGCCGTCAATTTTTCAAAGAACATAAGTATCTTCCCTCCTGTCGATCGCAACCGAGGGTAAGCTTTCCAACTTATGGTGGAGTGCATCCTCGGATGTCTGCACAGAAGTTTTTAAACAAAAAAAAAGCAAAACAAAGACAAGAACTTGACAACTAAAAGTATAAACACAGACACCTGATCCATTGCATGAAAATCTATCCCTCCCTGGCACCCCTACTCAAACAGCTTCACTTACAGGTAATTTCTTTACACACACCCTTTATTGATATTTGTTTTGGGATCATCTTGGCCAGCGTAGCTGTACAAGCAGTCCTTACCCTTCAGCGCTCACTTCTTGTAAATTGCGTAGTGGGAGCGAGAAGGTGCTTCAGTACCCACCCGCTCTCCAGCTTATTCTTACGAACAACTCCCCCGCTGTTTCCTTGAAGCGCACCATGCACACCACAAGCCTTCCTGCAACGTCGGTGGCGCAGTTCACACCGTACGACACCACGACGGAATATCCCGTGCAGTACACACAGTCGTGGGGACAAGTGTGCGCACACCACCACCAGCACCACCACCACCACCACTATGAGGGTCGCAGTGAGGAAATGCATTATCAGCACTTTGCTTGCGCTGTGAGCACCCCTGTCTCGCCAGAGGAAGCAGTGCTGCCGCTGCAGTACACCTGCGACACCTTTGCGGGCCAACTGCGTGACTCAAGCGCAAGCGCAAGCGACAATGAAAGTTGCGACGGGGTGCAGCCTCCGCAGACCCTGACCCTTCCGTTCGCTGTGCTGCGAGAGTACCCCGGTGCGGTGTGCACAGAGGAGGAGGAGGAAGAGGAAGAGGAGCAGGCCACCTCCCCCGACACACGCAGACGTCTCAAGAAGAAGCTGAAGAAGCAGAAGAAGAAGATGAAGAAGAGAGCGCTCGAGCGCCCAGACCCACGCCTTGACGCGGGGTACTGGCTGTACGCACCAACTGCGAATGAGTGTTGCATTTCGCCAGTTGATGAATACCCAGTGCCTTATGAGTTGCTTGCCTCTATGTGAGGCTAGAGCTTGAAAGTGACTAAGCATGAGGCTTAGGCACCTTTCCTTCAATGTTTAAACTTAAAATATTTGTGCACGAGAGGCACATTCATCGTACAAGTTTTTTTTTTCTCCATTTTTTACCACCGAGATTCAAGTTTTGAGGTTTGAGCTTTTTAGTGCTGTTTCTTGTGGCAAATATTCAGTTTTCAAAGAAAGGGTGGTTAAGAACATCAACTTAGGTGCCATAAAAACGGAAGATTTTTAGCCTCTCTTTCATTGATTACTGTAGCTTTGCCTGTCTCCCCTTTCCTTTTTACTTTATGATTCTAATTTTGCTTTAAATACCAAGGCAAACTATTTTTCTTTGGACGACAATCGCAAAAAGGTAAGTAAGGGTTTTGAATCTTCGTCAGTGGTCTGCAAACCAACCGAAATACTTGTTTGTGGACTTGACGTCAATGCCTTTGCTAGCAGGGTCCCAGTAGACTGGTGATCTACAGTTGTGACCCCCCTTTCCTAAGTGCCTGCTTTCTCACCAATAATAGAAATGCAAACCTAACGATAACACACAATGGCCACAAACCACATCAGACTTGTAGACATTGTCTGTCAGGTCTCTTGCGCTAGTACTCATTTGTGAAAAACTGCAGCGTTTTAAAAGCGCAAACCATAAAAAGTGATTTCATCACGATCTTAATTGCTCAGCACATTTTGATAGAGTTGCCGTCAGTGCCACTGTTCCCTATTGAGATGTGTTTGCAATAATGTCTTCAGCCAAGAGGTATCAGGTACCTACGTCGTCGTCCAAACCATTTCTTCCACCACTTTTTTCTTTTCTCCCTCTCTTTTGCGCTTCTTGTTATTTTTTTTTTTGTACTTCCAGCTTCCCTTTTTTCAGTCCACCACAGCGGCAACAAATGTTTCAAGTTGTGTGAGTCCTGTGCCAGGCTGCACTTAGATGCCACCTTTTTTTTTAAACGGACAAAGTTTCCTCCTTGAATCGAAATAATAAAAGCACACCTCTTCTCTTTGTAACTGTCCCCGCTTGAAACAAAACTTCCTCACTAAATAACAAAGATCCTTCATCAATAAGTGATTCCCACCTACACACAACAGATTCCACATACACAAGACAACAGTCACGACAGCATGTCCTGGAAGGCGTCATCCTTGGTGGTCCTGAGCATATGTGCTGCTGCGTCTGCGGGCAGGAGGGGACGTGCGACATGGGATTACGACTACAGCATTGTTGAAGGCGACGTGCAGGTTGAGACTTCTCCTGACCGTGCTGGGGGTGTGCTTGGGTCGACACCGCTGACAAGTGCGTCGCAGCTGTTCCCTGTGGGTGAGGCTGTGAACTATTATGTGGCATCGCCACTGAGTGCCTCTGATGCACGCATTGCAGACGCAGTGCGGGATTGGGAGGCGAAGACGTGCTTCCGCTTCACCCAGTGCACCTCGACCTCGTCGTGCCCAATTCCGTACATGTACTTCCAATCTGGAGGTGGCTGCAGCTCACCTATTGGGAAGCGTGCGGCGGGTGTCAACAGCATCACCCTTGCGAGCGCGTGCTCAGCGGGCAATGCGATGCATGAGATCGGCCACTCCCTGGGGCTGTCGCACGAGCAGACGCGGAAGGACAGAGACAACTACATTGAGGTCGACATGTCGCAGGTGTCCTCGGGTCTGGAGAACAACTTCAATAAGAACGGTGCGAGTGCGCGTGACCTGGGCCAGTACGACTACGGGTCGATCATGCACTATGGGGCAAACAGCTTCAGAATCGGGAGCAAGCCAACGATCATCTCGCCACAACCAATTGGCCAGCGCAACGGGCTGAGTGCAGGCGACGTGGCTGCGATTGAGTTCATGTACAACGGCTGCTCCACACGGTTCGCTGCACCCCGCTGCATTGCCTCACAGAGCGAGAGCACCACACTCGTGATCCCTGTGGACAAGGCCTTCAGTGTGGACTTCAACGCACTCTACACCACAACACGCTCCATGCGTGTCACGTACCCAAACACAAACGCGCCCGACACACAGCTCCTGACACCTTCCGGGACAACGATCACCGACACAGGCTACGCAGCCCTGCGCTACACACCGACACGCAACGACGCAGGTCGCACCTTTGTCTTGGCTGCAACATTCACAGCGTCCGACGGCCCCGTCTCTGAGTGCCGTGTCAGCGTGCGGGTCGAGGGGGATGTGGTGGCGACTGCAAGCCCGCCAACAACGTCGACACCACCTGTGAGGACAGCCAGCCCCCCGACAACTGCGAGCCCGCCTGTGAGGACAGCGAGCCCGCCAAGGACAGCCAGCCCCGCGAGCCCGCCTGTGAGGACGCCGAGCCCGCCAAGGACACGTAGCCCAAGAACCTCGAGGACACCAAGCCCAAGGACGACATCCAGCCCACCTGCGAGGACAGCCAGCCCCCCGAGAACTGCGAGCCCACCTGTGAGGACAGCGAGCCCGCCAAGGACAGCCAGCCCACCTTCCAGGACAGCCAGTCCCCCGAGAACTGCGAGCCCACCTGTGAGTACACCAGCACCACGCACATCGACACAGTGCAGGACCAGGCTCCGTGAGAACCGTTCGTGCAAGGGGCAAGAGTCGTGCTGTGCATCAGGCCTGAAGTGCATGGGCACCAGGCGGATGACGTGCAAGAAGGAGTAGGGCCCGTCTGTGCAATTTATTACTACCGTCAATTTAAGAATTTAAGAACAGCCTCAAATCAAATATACTTCTTCTTGGCATAAACTGTGAAGGCCTCAAGTATCAAGTCAAACCCAAACTTCATCTCACAACGATCCCACAGAAGACTGCACACTTTATTATGCGCGAGTCTCCACCGAGTCTTGTGTTCTTGACTGTTGTTTGACTTTATTACTAAAAGCCACATCTTTTGCACGGGTATAGAATATTACCAAGCAGAACCCGTTGCGTTGTTTCCCCTTTCTCTTTTTGTTCATAGAACACCGGCCCAGCCGGTTGTAGCCACAACAGCACACGATATGACCTCTGTCTTGCTGTGGTTGGATGATGACCCGTTGTTCTCTACCAACCACATTGTGTCTTGAAAGTGTTGGTGTGGTGCTATTATTAGCGTTTCTTGCAGTTTGTTTTTTGTGGAGAACCCAAGTGCCTGCGTCCTGCATATGTTGCACTGCAATCCTAAAAAACCTTAGTTTTTTAGTCTTTACTATAGAGATGTGCGCCACCCACACCACACACACTACACACCCACACACAGCACACCCACACACACCCACACACACACACACACACACCCCCTCACCATCCAGAGGGGATTTGACCAAAAAATCGATTTTTTTAAATAAATAGTTGCTCATCCAAAAGTGAATTTTTTGGGCTTAACGTGTTGTTTGGGGGTATTGAGGCCCAAAAAAAAAATTTAAGACAGTCCTGTTCAAAAAATGGACTGCCAAATGACATGTGGCATTAGGCCAAAAATCAGCTTTTTTGGTCATTTTTACCTTGTAAAAACATGACACTTGTGGCATGCTTCCCAGCACACAATAGTGCAAAAAAGTCACCCTAGAGTTTTTTTGTACACGTTACCGCGAGCGGGCGCGCGAAGCGCGCACGCGAGCGCCCCGTGGGGAGCGAATAGCGGACCACCTGCCCAGTGCGTGAGGTGCTTACAAAAAAAACCACCTGAAAAAAAAGTGTCATCACGTTTCCATGGAAGTGTCACAAGAACGACAGGTTTTTTAGCCCGTCACCAAATAAATAGTTGCTCATCCAAAAGTGAATTTTTTGGGCTTAACGTGTTGTTTGGGGGCATTGAGGCCCAAAAAAAAAATTTAAGACAGTCCTGTTCAAAAAATGGACTGCCAAATGACATGTGGCATTCGGCCAAAAATCAGCTTTTTTGGTCATTTTTACCTTGTAAAACATGACACTTGTGGCATGCTTCCCAGTACAGGAAAGTGCATTGAAAAACCTGAAAAAACACATGTAATATGTGATGGTCAAAAGTGCAAGATTCCTTCGTTAATGAACTTTTTGAGTACCAGTTATACCTGGGGAATATGGTCAGATCACTCTTCAGACCATCTGGCGTTTACCACAAAAACACCACTTTTTAACAGGGCACTTTTCACCTGAAAAGCCAGTTCATGAAGGCATGAGTGAGGTTTTTTTGTGATGCGTTACCGTGAGCGGGCGCGCGAAGCGCGCACGCGAACGCCCCGCGGGAAGCGAATAGCTGACCGCCTGCCCAGTGCGTGAGGTGCTTACAAAAAAAACCACCTGTAAAAAAAGTGTGGTCCTCATCACGTTTCCATGGAAGTGTCACAAGAACGACAGGTTTTTTAGCCCGTCACCAAATCTTCACGTTTTGTTGCTCTTTGACACACAGCCATGCGTTGTCTATCACTTTACTGCTTTCCCCCACTATGCACTTTCGTCATCGATTTCCATATCGCTGTTTGTTTGACGTGAGTTATCAACAATTTCCCCCCCAAAAAATCTCTAAAAGGAGAGTGCGCACGTCGCATAAACCAAAAGACCTGCATCCATGGTTCCCCTGTACTCATCACCTTCACCCTAATCCTCTTTCCCAACGCCTTTGTACATTCACCGCAAACAGATTTTATCTTCGTAGACTCGACACAACAAGACCAGAGGCTCGCTACGTACACGCCTTGAGCATACAAGGGAGACATGCAGCGTGTGCGGGATCGTGGGGGGATGCAGACAGCCGTAACGTGTTTGCTGCTACTTCTCTCTGTGCTGGTGGTGAGTGGCGAGGACCTTGCGGCAGGTGCGGCGCAGACGCATCCGAACTACACAAAGCCTGCGGAGCAGACGTCAAAGGCGTTCTCGCTTGCGTCGCTGAGTGCGGGTGCGCTGCGTGAGCCGCTGCTGGACCTGCAAGAGAAGGTGGTGAGCGGAGCGCTGGACGCTGGTGAGACTCTGATGAACCAGGTGGGTGCGGATGCGCTGATTGCGTACCTGACGCATGCGGACAACCTGCTGCCGCTGCAGACGAAGCTTGCGGATGCGCTTGAGGGTGTGTCGGACATCTTCGAAGACGCGACGGAGACGTCGCTGGACGCAGCAGCAGGCCTCTTCCAGCAGTACGGACGGCAGCTCGTGGGCGACGTGGAGAGCGACATCTGCAAGGCAGACACGACCGCAAGCCTGTTCGCAGAGGCGCAGCGCAAGCAGCGTGCGGCACTGAAGCGTGCAGGGTCTGCAGAGGCGGTGACGTCATGTGACACGTTCGACATCCCCTGTCGTGTGGCAAAGCTTACAATCAGCTCGCAGTTCAAACGGGGCGTGCCCACGTACGAGCCTGTGATGGGTCTCGCGGTCGGGGTCGGGATGGACTTCCCGCTGAAGGAGAACGGGCACCTCAACATTGGGCTGGGGTTGGGTGTGGGGATGAGCAACTTCTGGAACACACATGACGGGGCGTACACGGTTGGGCTGGACGTGGCGTTGGGTGTGTCGGCGACGGTGGCGGCGCAACGGCCTGCTACCTTGGCAGATGCGGAGGCGGAGCTGGTCCTGAGGACGACTGTGTACCAGAATGCGATCAGTGCACGGTCGGATGCACAATCAGCAATCAGCAGCGTACGGACGACAGTGGACGCGCTGGTGCTACGGAAGACTCAGGCGGACACAGCTGCGCAGCGTCTGAGCAGGGACCTTACACATGCGAAGCGTGCGACAGCAGAGGCGCTGCAGAGACGTGACGCAGCACAGCGCAGCCTGACTGCTGCAATCTCACGTGTGACGGAGAGCCAGGCTGCGATGGACGTGCAGACGGGGAAGAAGTCTTCTGCACAGGGTGCGTGGCCGGCAGCGGATCTGGACGTGCAGATTCTGGGGGTAGACTCGCAGGCGAAGCACGTGACGTACAAAGCTCACTACGATGCGTACAACGCGGCGACGACGGAGGAGGCGCGCACAGTCGCGTACAAAGTGCTGATGACGTCGCAGAAGGCAGCAACGCTGGCGAGCACGCGGTACAGCGCCGCACTGAGCAAGCGCAACGCACTCGACAAGACAATCCGGACAGCGACGCAGGAGATCGCACGTCTGACGCAGGTGAAGGCGACGGCCGAGGCAGAGCGTGACACACTGCAGGTGACGACGGTACCTGCGAAGGAGCAGCTTCTCACGACACGTCAGGGTGAACAGGCAACGGTGCAGGCGGCGCTTGTGACGGCGGAGACGGAGGTGTCAGCAGCAGCGGCGGCGAAGGCGCAGCACGACACACTGATTGTGGCAGAGAACACTGCAAACAGGAACTACGCCACGGCACGCCACTCCTACGAGGAGGCACAGGATTTTGCAGCCTACTACCGGAAGTCGGCAGACCCGCTGTACAAGAAGAAGGCGTTGGACTACATGAAGGAGAACCTTGGCATCTCGCTTGGGGTGAGCCTGACGGACAGAAACTTTGCGAGCGAGGGGTTCTCGGCGTCGTTCACGTTCGGCATTTACGGGATGTCGCTGACTGTGACGCTGGCCCTTGGGTCGCACATGCACTGCCTGACGCTTGAGGGGATTGCGAAGGGAGGGTTCCCTACGGAGTTCTGGAAGTGGGTCTTCTTCTCTGGGTTCTCTGTAGACGTGGTTTCGCTGAGTTTGGACGAGTCGCCGGATATGTCGTACAACGACAGGATGAAGGAGAAGCTGAGCATGTTCAAGCAGGTGGTGCGTGCGATGCGCAGCGACCCTGACGCAGCAAACGACAACATTGAGGCTGGGAAGCGCCTCCCACAGCGCTGGCTGAAGTACCTCATTGAGAACTTCGAGGTGGATGTGAGTGTAGGCGTCGGGTTTGGGATGTTCCACGGGTCGACCGGAGCACCTCTGTGGGAGAACCTGAAGTGTTACGATGAGTGTGCGATAGCGGTGAACGCGCAGCAGTGTGCCCCGGGGCGTGCGTGCTATGACCCGTCCCCGAACGACAAGGACGACTGGCAGTGCCGTCTGGTGGACGAGTGTGCGATTCCCGAGGTGGCGGCGATTTGCACGAACGTGGGGCAGACGTGCAGCGACCCTGTGGATGCTGAAGGGGATGCTGTCGTGTACGGGAACTGGGAGTGTGTGTGCACTGCAGACACGACGCTGCGGGCGACGGCAGGGGAGGCGTCGTGCGCGGCTGCAGGGGAGTGCGACGCCAACACTGTGTGCTCGGCGCAGGGACAGATCTGCGTGGACCCGGACGTGAACACCTCAGGTGACTGGGAATGCCGGTGTGTGTCGCCCGCTGCCGGGTCGGCTATCGGAGGTGCGGCTGTGTGTACGGAGGACGCGTGCCTGCGGGACTGTGCGTACTGGCTGAACATGGGTGGGATGGCAGCGGACATGCCTGGGTGGCGTGGCCTCCCGCGCTTCAAGACGTACTGCTGGGACAGCATCGGGAGCCTGTCTCCGGGTACGTGCCCTGTGAACGAGTGTGGGACAGGGAACGTGTGTGTTGCAGAGGGCCAGGACTGTGAGGACCCCGACCCGACAACTGCTGGGGACTGGTACTGCATATGCATATCACCTGCAGTGGCGAAGATTGGGAGCACAGTGACGGTGCAGCAGGCGCAGGTGTGTGAGCAAGACGAGTGCACGACGCTGTCGCCGTGTGGGGCGTACCAGACCTGTAACGACACAGATGTGCTGACGCTGGGTAACTGGGAGTGCGCCTGCACGGGCTCTGCGGTGGGTCCCACTACAGTGACACCCGCCACCACATTTGCGTGCGTGCTGGACGAATGCCTGAACACGACAAAGGCGTTTGTGTGCACCAACGCTGGACAGACATGCACAGACCCGAACAAAGGGCCAGGCTCGACTGGTGACTGGCAGTGCCACTGTGCACCGCCGCTGTCGGGACACGCGACTGCTGCGGTGTCGGGGTGTGACGAGTGCACTAACACTGCGAACGCAGACACGTGCACCGAGGCCGAGCTGTGCAAGGATACAGACCCGACTGCTGCTAACACGTGGTCGTGCGTGACACCACCCGCACCGCCGTCTGGGACTGTGAACGAGTGCAACGAAGGTGGTGCCGGCGCGTCCTGCGGGGTTGGGCAGGTGTGTGTGGACGCTTACGAGACAGTTGCCAATGACTGGACGTGTGTGTGTATAGAGGGTGTCGGGAGCGGGCAGCAGGGCCCTGCGCTGACGTGTGTGCTGGACGAGTGTGCTGACACGACGCTGTGCCCGGGTGCAGTGTGCACGGACCCGATCCCGACAGCGCCTGCAGGCAGCGACTGGGTGTGCACGCCCATTACGACAGTGCAGGAGGAGGCGACTGCAGGAAGGGACGCAGCGGCCCTAGCGGGGGGCACGGCTGTTGTGGATGTGTTGCGTGAGGTGCGCGGGCTCTTCAAGCACCTGCGCCCGGTGCTCACTAAGGGGGAGGTGGTGGCACCGTTCTGCCTAGGTGCCACATGTGACGCGACGGCACCCGACGCAGCGAAGACCATTGCGGGGACAGCGTTGGCACGTCTGTCGGACACATGCGACGCACTGGAGGCACACGTGTCGGTGGACATGCTGCCCCTGAACAACCTGATTTACACAGCCACAGGCGACATTGCTGCGTTTGACTCTGCTGCGCTGCAGGAGGCTGTGGACATGCTCTCGGGGTTTGGGCTGCAGGAGGTGAATATGACACTCTCGGTCGGGACGGCGGGGTTCTCGCTGGCAGGGTCGGGGAAGGCGCTGCTGGCGGGTCTGCAGGGTGGCGGGGGCGGGCTGCTTGGGGATGTGGTTACGGCGCTGGCGGGGGCGCTGGAGGACGTGCGCCTCTTTGTGAACGTGTCTGTGCTGACGGGGGGGAAGGCGTCGTTGTTGTTTGAGGTGTCGCTGCTTGAGCCGGACACCGCGCCGAAGGGTGTGGCGGTGGTGAACGCTGCGGGGACGAAGGGGCTGAGTGTGTTCTTCCTTGCGGAGTCGACTGTGACTTCGGGTGCGTCGACGTCGGTGGGTGTGTCGCTGCCGCTCAAGGTGTGTGTGGAAAACTGCTCCCCTGTGACGGCAGCGGGGAGCCGCTTCATCCACTTCACGGGGACGGCGCTGGCACGGCAGCTGACGGCAGCGCTGGAAGTGCAGGGGGTGCTGACAATGGCAGGGACGTGGAACAACGCGCTGGGGCTGTCGTTTCTGCACATCTCGGACGCGCGCCTGGGGCTGGGCGCGACGGTGGCGCCGACACTGGCCTTCCCGACAAGCATCACAATTGGGGCGAGTGTGTGCCTGGGGCTGGCAGGGGCCTGTGTGGACAGCCCGCGCACAGACGAGAACTTCGTTGCGGCGAAGGCGTACCTGTCGTGGAGTGCGGTGCGTCCCGAGGACAACTGGTTTGTGGTGATGGTGTCTGAGCTGACGCTAGCGAAAGTGTTGCACATTCTCTCGGAGGACGTGCCGGAGGTGGCGGCGTTTGCGGGGATGCCGAGCAAGATAGGTGCGAGTGGGATCTACCCACTCAAGACGGGTGGGTCGTGCACGCAGCTTGGGGACGGGGACACGAAGACGGTGGGGCTGGACAAGGACTGCTTTGCGTTCTTCTCGATGAACCCGTCAACGGTGGCGCACACCCTTACCTTCGCGGGTGGGAACGATATCACGATTGCGCCCGGGGTGGCGCTGGGCGGGCGTCTGCAGATCCTGGACTTTGTGTTCTCGATTGAGGCACGCTTCTCGAAGCTTGGGCTGTACATCAATGCGAACATGGGAGTGCCACGTGAGGACGGCGTCACGTACGACCCGCTGCGACTCCGCATTGGCGGGACAGACCTGGTGACACTGGGGCGGGAGCGTGTGGGGGGTCTGGTTGTTGGCGGCCCGACGTTCCTTGTGGATGTGAGCAAGACACGCGCACTGGTGGACATCCGCACCTACGTGGACATCCCGATCCTGAAGACACACGGGTCGCTGCTGGTGGCGATAAACGACGTGGAGTTCCGATGCCTGGGGTCGCTTGCACTGTTTGGGCTCTTCACAATCAACGTGGAGGTGCAGTGGTCGTGGGACATGACGAGCTTCCGCTTTGCGATGACTGACTCGGGGCTGTCTATCGGAGGTGGCGTGTCGCTTGTGAACCTGGACGTGCTGTCGTTTGTGTACAGTGCGTCGCAGCAGCTGGCACGTGTTGACGCACAGATCACTGTGCTGGATACGCTGACAGTGTCTGGGTTTGTGGCGATCGGTGCTTCGGATGTCTCCTTTGGTGTGTCTGGGAGTGTGCTGGGGTCGACGGTGAACGTGCTAGGGAGCGCAAGCCTGACGCTGCTGGTGCCGCAGTTCACGCTGCGTGTGACGGTCTCGATGGGTGCTGCGATGCGTGCTGTGGGCGAGGCGGTGTGGGGCGGACTGAAGGCGGCAGGCGCGGCACTCGAGACTGCATGGAACTACGTCGGGCAGAAAGTGGCGGTGATTCTGGGGAAGATCTCGGCCTTCTTCTCGACAACACTGGCAGCGTTTGCGACGGGCATTACGAACCTGCTGAACGGGATTGGCGACATTGCCGGGCAGGTTGTGGCGGCACTGAAGACCGTGCCGCTTGTTGGGGACCTGATCCGATTTGGGGAGGACCTTGTGTCTGGGGTGGTTAGTGTCGTGGACGCGATCTTCAAGCGGCGCAACGAGCGTGAGGTGGTCGAGGGGACCAACACATATGGGTGCGAGATTCTGCGTCGCAAGTGGGAGAAGTGTCTTCTCTTCTGCTGGACAGAGCAGGGCAAGAACACATACAACAACGCGACGTGCATGGACATCCTTGCGCGCGACGCAAAGGTTGTCGAGGGTCTTGCAGACACCGGTGCGGCGAAGGAGGCGCTGACACGGGAGAACAAGGCCGGGAACGCCGCCTACGCTAAGGTGCTGGACCCGACGTACACACCGCCGGACCCGGTGCTGATGGCGGACCCCGAATTTGTGCTCGCCCCCGGGGCGGATGGTGTTGTCGGAACGACTGTGGACGTGAGCACGGTGAAGCTGACCGCGAGTGGCGTGAGCGAAGGGCAGACTGTGTCTGGGGCGAGCTTTGGGATTGACTTCCGTGCAGGGTCGAGCAGCATTGCGGACCAGGCGGCAGCAAGTCTGGGTGCATCGCTGGAGACGGCTTCGCAGAACGGCGTGCAGCCGCAGTTCACGTCCGCGTACCTGGACGAGGCGGATACGACGTTTGAGGCGTACGTGCCGGTGGTGCCTCTGCTGGAGAAGAGGCTGCTGAACACAGTCACGATGCGCTTTGCGGATTTCACGGGGCAGCTTGTGAAGCCGGCCTGGAAGAGGCTGGACACGAAGTGCACGACGGGTGCGTACCTTACCCTTGTGTCGTCGGTGATGCGGGATGGGCACTGTGGGACGACGTACCTGCGCGCTGTGTGGGAGGGCGTCGACGGGTGTGGGACGGCTGCAGCTCGCGTGACGGACAGAGTGACCTTCAGTGCCGATACGCCGACCTTCACGTACTTCCCTGCGGACTTCAGCACATCAGACCCTCAGACGGACATCGGGGCTGGCGGACGTGCTGTGGCAGGTGTGCTGCACGGGCCCGACGTGCACGTGACGTACTCGGACGCTGTGGACGAGGACTCGATTGTGACGGACACGAGTGCCTCGTCGCAGACGTGGACTGTGTTCAGAACGTGGAGGACACAGCTTGTCATGGCGGACGACGCCTGCGCGCCCGTGTACGGGGAGACACGTGTGCAGACGATCTCTGTGACGGCACCGGTCCCAGAGTACGTGGCGCTAGCTGCGGATAAGACGGCGCGCTTCCTTGGGGTGGACACGTCGTCGGGAGCGGCAGCGAAGCCTGTGGTGGGGAAGGCTGTGCGGGAGATGTGGGACGAGGTGAAGGTGTCGTCGACGCTGCGTTACTACAAGCACCGCGACCTTGGCTGCTACCTGGGGACGCAGGCGGCGGGGTGGACCCCAATGGGGACCACGACGACGAACATCATTACTGGAGAAAGCACATTGACACCGTCGTACCCGGAGTTGGCAGCAAACCCGCCGCAGGTGGCAGTGTGTGCAAATGTGAAGGTGCTCTTCAACGTGACTGCTGTGGGTTCCCTGTGGACGCCGGACGCACACACCCAGATCGACGACGCGGTTGCAAGCCCACAGCGCGTGGTGCACATGCACCACGCACAGCACGGGAGGATGCGCACGATGTACCAAGGGGCACCCTTGACAGAGGGCTCTCTGTACGGGCTCTACTTCCACGGGTACAACACGAACCAGCCCTTCTTCCCGACGTTGTCGCAGCGGACAACGCTTGAGGCGCAAGACGCGCTGTGCGAGCGGGACCAGACTGAGTGTGGTGGCCACATTGTGAAGGCTGTTCAGTTCAAGCTGCTGCCTGAGTCGGAGACTACGTACCACAACAGCCCGTCCTTCAACACAACGACAGCACCGACAACGCAGCTCGTCGCGTGTTCTGCGTTTGCGGGTCTCGACGGGTTCCCGGTGCCGGAGGTGGACACGGACACGGACTGTGCCACAGGGAAGAGCGTCACGGTGCGCAGTGCAGAGCGCACATATGACACCTGCGGGCAGGTGTTGTGGAAGGTGCAGTTCGTCGGGCACGACGCAGCCTCGTGTGGGTCTGAGGCTGCCGTAACGTGGCGCGACTTTGTTGTGCAGACACACACCACTGCGGCAACCAACCTGTGGGAGTACTTCCCCGAGGACGACGAGGTGCAGCTTGAGGAGGCACTGACTGTGGCGACGCTTGCGAGCCACATTCTTCCTGAGACACGGATGCCGAACGGACCTGCTACGGCATCGTCGCCATGTGGGATGGCCGAGGGCACCGTGACCTACACGGACGCTGTTGTCGAGGCAGCAACGCAATTCAACGTCACACGGACGTGGAGCCTGCGCACCAGCATCGACGCAGCGTGTGCGCGGGGGCTGCTCAACCGCGACAGCGTGCAGAACATTGTTGCGCTGAAGGCGCCGCCAACCAATATCGACGCATACGCCTGCAACACGAACGCGATGAACGTGTGGCCCACGACCTCCCATGCATACCTGTACGTGGACGACTGCCTGCAGAACCCCTGGAAGTGTGCACTCGACGGCACTGCCTATGATTCTGCGGTCACAGGGCTGGTGCAGATGTTGCGCAACACGTCTGACGAGGCCTGCGCTGCTGCGTGCAGGGCCGACTACACCACACCGTGCAGAATGGTGTTCCACGACACAGCTGGTCAGGTCTGCTTCATGCACTCGCACCTCGCGTCAGGGGTGTCCCTCCAGTACGAACGCTTCGTGTACGACAGCCCGCCGTCGGAGAGGTTTTCTGTGCAAAGAACCTGCTACATCCCGCTGTATTTAGCACCATCCGTCAAACCCACGGTCTGGGCTGTGAGTGCGGCGAGTGGTAGCCTGTCGAGTGGCGTTGTGGATGGTGTGATCTCCCCGGGCTCGCGATGGAACGCCGGACATATGTCGGGATGGAACGTCCCAAACTGGATTGTGTTCCGGTTTAATGTTAGGATGCACTTCAACAGGTTTTCATTCTGGTGCTCCGGGGACACAACCCACGACGTAAAGAACTGGCACCTGGAAGTGGCAGAAACTGGGACTGGTCCGTGGGTGGAGGTTGCGTCTGGCGTCGGTGCGGTCACGAGAGACCAGCAGGAGGCTGCATTCGCTGCAGTGACTTCGAAGTTCTGGCGTTGGTACATCGACGACCGCTACAGCATCTACCAGGCAGTGGTGTGGGAGGTTGACTTTGGGTTCACGGCACCTCCTGCGACAGATTCACCGCCGACACCTGCTCCGGCAACCCCCGCACCACCGACACCTGCACCCACCGCTCTGTCGGGAAGCATTGCTGACTACCCGTGCAACGTGTCTGTTGCGGATGTGTGGCCGTTGGAGTCATCAGACTACATCTTTAACGACGACTGCGCAGTGAACCCGTGGAAATGTGCCCTGGCTGGTGTTGCTTTTGACTCAGCTGCAACAGGGCTGATTTCCCACACAAACTCCACGAACTGTGCAGCCCTGTGTCTCGCAGAGCCAGCGTGCAACGCAGTGCTCATGGACAGCTCCATTGACTCTTGCTTCCTGCACTCAGACCTGTCGATGTGGACACTCCAGTACGAGCGGTACACACTTGTGAGCCCCCACTTGGAGAGGTTTTCTGTGCACAAGGTTTGCAGGCCCACACTTGCACCGCCAACACCTACACCGCCAACACCCTCACCGCCAACACCTTCACCACCAACACGTGCTCCGACGGTCAAGCCTGCTGTGCACAGCTACAGTTCGTACAGTGGTGACTACAACGGTATCGTTGACGGGATCACATGCTGCCAAAGAGGGTGGGATCCGAGCAACCCAGGATGGCGCAACCCGCACTGGGTTGTATTTGAGTTTGCGGTTGAGATGCAGTTGAACACATTCTCGTTTTGGAGCTCAGGAGACAGAACACACGACACAAAGAACTGGCACCTGGAAACAGGTGTGGCTGCCACTGGCCCGTGGGTTCAGGTTGCGTCTGGTGTGGGTGCAGTGACGGACGCAGAGCAGATTACCACCTTTGCCACGACGACTTCAAAATTCTGGAGGTTTTACATTACGGACCGTTACAGTAATTTTCAGGCGTTTGTGAGGGAGGTTGACTTTGCCTTGGTGTGAGAGCATTGACTCGTCATGTTTTCAGCTCGTAATTATGTGAATTCTATGTGAAGGTCTCGTCGTATTATATTGTTGTTTCTTTTCTTTCTTTTTTTTGCGCCCTTTTATAAATTTTATTTTCGTTTTTTTCCCCCTCCTCGATATTATTTCTCCAGTTCGTTGTAGGGGGTTTTTTTATATTTTCCGAAGAACTGCAAGTCAGAGTTGGCGCTTCTAATAAAGAAGCGCCTTTCTGATTCTGCACGTTGACACTTTCCCTTTCCCTTGTTTTTTTAAACTCAGGCAGCTACGTGTCTATGGGCGATCGTGTGCTAATACAGAAAGTATCAGTCACGACTGTCCTTGCACTCTTTTTTGTATTCTTGTTGGCTTTACAGGGCTCACTTCTGTTTACTTCGTGACTTTTCCCGAAAACTTGGTCCTATCCTACGATTCTCGTCTGATTTACCCATTTTTTTGATACTGAAATTCATGGCCTGTGCCACACTTCCGAGTGTGAGAAGTGATCCTTGCAGTCTGGCCCAACGGTGTTTCCCTGACTGTGCTCTGATCCTTGGCGGATGACACCCAACCTCTTGCTGGTGAGGTATGAAGGTGTCTCCGCGTTTGCTATTCATGAGTGTGTCTGGGATTTCCGGTTCTTTTTACTGCTTGACCTGTTTGCCTGCTATTCAGCGCTTCTCTGCTGCTTGTGTGTACTTCTGGTTGTTCCACTTGTCACTGTGTAGCGATCGTTGCAACACATTTCAGTTTGTTAGCGTTAGTTTACCAGGTACTCTTTTTCGTTTTGCTGTCGTCTTGCCGGTGCAGGACACAGTATGTTTTCCGATTTCAATTCTTCAACGCCTATCTATTAGGCCTTTCGTATTCTCCATGCCGGTCCCGGCATGCTCCCTTTTTTTGTTGTTTAACCTGATCGTTTGAACTCGCTTTACAAAGTGTTTTCAGTCAGGTCAGGTGCCTGCGTCCGCCGGTGTACGGTGAGGTGTTTTCACTTTTGTCTTTTTTCTTCTCGTTCCATTTGACACAGAGACCGTTTGAACTCGCTTCTCAGAAGAGTGTTCTGCCATGTCTTTCTATTACCCACTTCTGGGTAGTTTGCCTCTTTTTTCCTTGTTTTGCCTTTTACAAAATATATAAGCCTTGTTGGCGTTCCCGAGTGTCTGATATTGACAGGCCCCTGACAGGTGCTTGACAAGATTTCGGGAACACCACTTGAATAATCAAAAATACAAAACGCCTATCCACTGTGGTGTTTTCCCTTTCCTCCTCTTCCTGGTGTGGATGTTGTGCCTGTTGAGGCCTTCATCTTCCAAGGTTTGCTTTCACCCCCTTTATCATAGCCTCCTTTTCCCGTTTTCTGTGTCAGCCTGCACCAGAGACCCTGGTGGTGTGAGACGTAAACTACACAATGTAGCAACGTCATCTTCTTCGCACACTGAAGTGGGCTCTGTGCGCTGGTTAAGCACCGTTTCCGTTTTATGAGTAAGATGCTAACGAGTCACACAATTCCACCTTCCACCCCCCTTGCCTTTCTGTACAAAAAGAAACACGTCACACAAACACAACGACCACAGCTGTTTCAGGGTTTGAATAAACATAAGTTCCCACTCTTCACCGTGTGTTGCTGCGGCAACTACGGTGAGATTCTGACTGCGCCGAAAATTTCCACGAATGATACGACTTATGCTGGATCGACCCTGTCCGGTCTGACAAATCTGAAAAATTCTGGCCGAAGTGTAATTGTTTTTTGATTGTTGGTCAGTTGGTTGCTTTTCCTCCCGTTCACAGCCGTACCCATGACAGGATTATTACAACCAAGGAACGATGAGGTCCGTGTGTGTGCTGCTATTGGGCCCTCTCACTCAGCAGAGGTATCTCTCATGCATTTCCCTCCTGCCTCCTCAACACTCCCAAAACAAAACAGATGCGGGAGTAGGGGTGCCCTTTTATATACCACTCACGTACACATCCTTTGCATGAGCTCGACTCAGACGTGTTTTAGCACGTTGTCATCTACTCTTTTATGCAGATCCTCGCTTTGTGGACAGTTTCGTTACACCTCCACGTCCTCCCTGCCTGCCTGAATGGAGACGACGCGGCCTGTGTCGGAAGGATCACTGGACACACCTCGTATGTCTTTGCCATCGACTATTCCCCTTCTGGGACGCGCCTCATAACTGGAAGGAACGACAACTCGATACGTGAATGGGACACCTCGACTGGGGATATGGTACAGTCCTATACAGGCCATGTGTCTGCGGTGTGGGCGGTGCGGTACTCACCGGATGGGGCAACGGTGGTAAGTGGTGATGCTGATGGAAATTTGAAGATATGGCGTGTCAGTGACGGTACCGTGCAGCAGACCGTCGATGTTGGCTCCAGTGTGCACAGTGTCGCGTTCTCGAGTGGGGGTACGCAGATTGTGACCGGGGATGCGGGGAACGCTGTGCGTGTGTGGACTTCCTCTGGTGCGGTGGCCTACGTGCTCTCCAGGCCTAGCAGTGCGGTGAAGGGTGCAGAGTTCTCTCCAGACGACACCCGCATAGTGTCCAGTTCTAATAGAGACATCATCGTGTGGAATGTGGCAAGCAAGTCCGTGGAGTTCATCCTGACAGGGCACACGGCAGAGGTTCTGACCGTGGCCTACTCTCCAGATGGGAAAAAGGTTGCAAGCGGCGGTAAGGACAGAACAGTGATCATCTGGGACCTCGCCACGCAGAAGGCAGAGGCCACCTTCCTTGGGCATACAGGGTGGGTGCATTCCATTGCGTACTCGACCAATGGTGCGTACATAGTGTCTGCAGGTTCCGGGGATAACAACGTGAAGATGTGGGTGCCAGACAGTTCGCTATCCCTCATCCTCGACATGAAGGGACACACAGATACCGTCCACAGTGTGCGGTTCTCTAAGGATGTGCGCTTCATTGCTAGTGGATCGTACGACGAGTCGGTGCGTGTGTGGAAGAATCCGAAAGGGCCACCTGACACAGACCCACCTGCCACAGACCCACCTGTAACTGATCCACCTGCAACAGACGCGCCAAAAACCGAAGCTCCAGAAACTGCGTTGCCATCTACACTCACACCAGGAAACACCCACTCCCCACCCACGCCAGCACCCGACACAGCCATCCCTGAGACGCTTCCCCCACGGACACCTGCACCGGACACTGCTGTGCCTTCTACACTCACACCGGGGCACACGCGCCCTCCGGCCACACCTGCCCCAAAGACGGCTGCTCCTACAACTGCGCCCACCACGCTGCAGACAGCTCCACCGGACACACTGGCACCGACAACACTCACACCGCAGCCGCTGCTGAGCCAGCCCGATGATGGGAGCGCAGTGTTGGAGGGGTACACAGAATGGACCACAACCGCAACGGCTTCAGGGGTGACTGGTGGTGCCTTGGCGACGACGGTGGTGACGGGTGGGTCGTTCACCATGACGTCGCACGGCCTGTCGCGTGTGGCGCGTGCACAGATGTACCTCCGCATGCTGGAGTGCCCACGAGACACGGCAACACCGATGCCGTTTGTCCTGAGCCCCTCGCAGCTCAGAATCGGCAGAGACACACTCCGTGAGGAACGTGGTGCTGCTGTCGGGAACACCGTGATCATCACCATGCTCGTCCTGACGACGTGCCTCGGAGCCTTGGTGCACAGCAGTGTGTACGGCACGCCAGGTGTGCTGGCCTCTCTCTGTGCAATGCCTGTCCCGGTGGTGTGCCTTGTGTTGGAGCTGCTGTGGACGCCTATCATGCAAGGCGCCACTGCGTTGGTGCTTCACGGAAGCCACGCCGATCTGGGTGTGGGCTTCGGCATTCTGCTGCTGTCTGCAGGGGTGATTGCATGGCTGCTGTGGCTGGCAAATCGTGCTCGGAAGACATACATCACTGCTGCTGTGCCGCCGACGCGCTGGCTGGATCGGTACGTCGCCGCACGGTGGGAGTGGCGTGAACAGACACCGACACATGCGCTGCGTGCGTCTGCCTGCGTCTTCGACGGGTACCGCTTTGAGCACAGCGAGTACTTCGCCATACAGCTCATCTTCACGGGCTCCATCGGCGTTCTCTTTGGGTGGAACCCACAGACGCTTGTGAACTGTGCAGGACGGGCGGGGCTTATTACCTGCATGCCGCTGATCTGGACTGCCATCGTGCTGAAAGACAAGCCGTTGTCACGGTGGGTGGAGAACTGGGTGGAGGTGCTGCTTGGGCTGCTTGAGTTTGCGTTTGCTGTGGTTGCGTTTCTGGGGGTGTCGCAGGAGAACGAGGCGCTGATCGGTGCGGGGGAGAACCTTGGCGAGTGGGTGGGGAATGCGGCTGTGCTGAAGTTCCTTCTGGACATCTGGCTGTACTGCCGGGAACGGTGGTATGCAGAGGTCGACCGGAAGACGAAGGTTAACAGGATGCCACCAGACCCACATGCTGTGTCCTTCGCACACCCGGAACCACCACCCATGCAAGAGGACCTCATGGCACTCCTGTGCGAGGCTCGTGCCGAAGTCGACAAGTACAAGGGTATCGTCGGCAATTACAAGCGTATCGTGTCTGCCCAAGCTGCTGAGCTCGTAGAGAGCAGACGCACTGCTGCAGACACACAACTTGCCCTCGAGGATGCAAGGCGATTTAACCCCCATGACTTCATCTATCTGTGATGATTAAATGAGTGTGCACGTGAAGTTCATTTTCTTTTTGTTGGGCTGGACCTTACATTGCATCCGGGGATCCGTTCCTCCTGAAACTCTCTGAAGGTGTTGACTGCTCGAACCGATATCTCCTACCTTTATGACGTCAGACCAACGTGTAACATTGGTATGGCGTCAGACCAATGTGTAACATTGCCACCCTTAAGCTGTGCTGTCTGTAAGCCTGACACCGCAAAATTCGAAAAATAAAGAAAGTGAGTGGCCTCCTTGCTGGTGGGGGTGGGTTTGTGGGACTGCGCCAAGCACACGTGTTGTGCATGCTGACGACGGTGCCTTGGACCTTGTCATCCAGGCATGCGCGCAACGTGGTATTTTCGCCTGAAGTCTGTTGGCAAGTGGCAGTAGCAGTTTCGCTGATATCACATGCCACGCTCTCTGCAGACGGGCAGCTGCAGGCACTGTGCATACTCGTCTCACCGGCCTCGACGCTGTTGTCGCTCAGGCGTCGTTTTCCCCCGACGGAAGCCTTCTTGCCACTGCCGGGCACGACGGGTTGCTCCTTGTGTGTTCTCTTGTGATGGAAGTCTTCTGACAGCGAAAGGTGCGGTTATTGTTGCAAGAAATCGACTGTTTTTTTGAGGATTTCAATCAAGGTCATCTGTTTGTGTCGTGTAACGACACTCACTGCACAACACTCATTATTCGGAGTAAGGTAGTGATACCACTTCTACAAGGTTTTTCTAAAATGTGTGCAGACATTCATTCTTTTTCGTTTTCTTGTTTTTTTTGTGTGTTCCACCTGATTTTTACCCGCGTTACCTGAGTATATGCGCGTAAAGGCGCGGCCAAACCCCACGCATTTTTCCCTATATACGTGTAAATCCCCCCACAACCCGCCAATGTCACTCTTTTCCCTCTCCTTTTGAGCCTTTTGTCAAGACTCAGCAGAGCTGCTTGAACAAGTTTACTAGCTAGGGACTTGTCGCTCCTCTCCACCGTCCTACCCCTACCGGAAGGCGCGAGATGAGAAGCATCTAACCTGACTAGACGATGCTGAGGTTGCGCCCCAATGCGAAGAGACGCAAGGCAAGGTGGTCTTACTTTGCAGTGTCCTTTGATGCCATCAATCTACCGAGTGAGTGCGCATTGCCAGGTGAGGCTTGCCTTCATGACACCTCATGAGAGATACCAGCTTGGCACCAGCGAAGAAAGTTGCGACCGATCCATGAGCCTCGCCTTTTGCAAACCCTGTGACAGCACCTTCGTCAGGGCAAGCGCCAGGGGTGCTATTGATTGCACAAGGTGTGCTGCAGGAGGTGGGGATGATCCGTTCCACCATCAGGTCGTACTGGCCGGGGTGCAAGCAGAAGGTGTGAAGGCTGGCAGTTGAAGTTGAAGGGCACACTGGGCAGACGGAACCGACGCTGTTGCATCACGACTGATGATGTCGCACCTGTTTGATGAGGCTGGGTGGGAGTAGCACGCTGCATTTGATGCGAGCACACACCGTCACAGGACAAGCACAGGTGCAGGGGTGCTATTGATTGCACCAGGTGTGCTGAAGGAGGTCGTACTGGCCGCACGGGGTGCAAGCAGAAGGTGCGAAGGCTGGTACTAGGAGTTGAAGTTGAAGGGCACACTGGGATGATTTGTCGCACCTGTTGGATGAAGGATGGGTGGGAGGTGCACGCTTCATTTGATGCAGGGACAAGCACAGGTGCATCAGTCTTCCTTGCACAGCATCCTTGCACAGCATCCTTGCACAGCATCCTTGCACAGCATCCTTGCACAGCATCCTTGCACAGCATCCTTGCACAGCATCCTTGCACAGCATCCTTGCACAGCATCCTTGCACAGCATCCTTGCACAGCATCCTTGCACAGCATCCTTGCACAGCATCCTTGCACAGCATCCTTGCACAGCATCCTTGCACAGCATCCTTGCACAGCATCCTTGCACAGCATCCTTGCACAGCATCCTTGCACAGCATCCTTGCACAGCATCCTTGCACAGCATCCTTGCACAGCATCCTTGCACAGCATCCTTGCACAGCATCCTTGCACAGCATCCTTGCACAGCATCCTTGCACAGCATCCTTGCACAGCATCCTTGCACAGCATCCTTGCACAGCATCCTTGCACAGCATCCTTGCACAGCATCCTTGCACAGCATCCCTCCCTCCCCCTTTTTAGGGGTTCATTTTTTTTTACAAGGGGTTCATTTTTTTTTACAAGGGTGGTGTGTTCCGGGGTATCGGAAAATCCTAAAAAACCTTATTTGCCCGGTTTCCGGCGAAGCGCAAGGCGTAGTGTGTCTTGTCCTTCTTTGTTTTCGTTTTTTGGTTTTTGCTTTTTTAAAAATGAGGAGGAAGGCCCTTTTGGGGGCGTTGTGGGTGGTGCTGCATGTCTGCATCAGCAGCAGCAGCAGGAGCTACACCAGCAGCAACAACAAGAGCAGCAACAGCAGCAACAGCAGCAACAGCAGCAACAGCAGCAACAGCAGCAACAGCAGCAACAGCAGCAACAGCAGCAACAGCAGCAACAGCAGCAACAGCAGCAACAGCAGCAACAGCAGCAACAGCAGCAACAGCAGCAACAGCAGCAACAGCAGCAACAGCAGCAACAGCAGCAACAGCAGCAACAGCAGCAACAGCAGCAACAGCAGCAACAGCAGCAACAGCAGCAACAGCAGCAACAGCAGCAACAGCAGCAACAGCAGCAACAGCAGCAACAGCAGCAACAACATATGCTACACCAGCTGCAACTGCAGCAGCAGCAACATCAGCAACAAGAGCAGCAGCAACAACAGCAGCAGCAACAGCAGCAACAGGAGCAACAACTTAAGCTGCATCAACAGCAGTAGCAGGAGCCCCCTTCCCCCCCTTTTTTACCCCAAAAAGAGGCCTCTTGAGCCCAACAACCCAAGCAGCTGCAGCTTTGATAGCAGCAACAAAAACGTGTGTGGAGGCAACAAAGCAAAGAACTGTTGTCATAACAACCCACACCCCCCTTCCCCCCATGATATCCCCAAAAAGAGGCAATGTATGCCCAACCACATCAGTGGCTGCAACTGTGATAGCAGCAAAAACGAAATCTTCGGAGTCCTGGGTGGGGTCCCAGTATCACCCCTGGTGTGCAGCAGCAGCAGTTCCAAAGGCCTTTACAGCAGCAGTTCCAACAGCAGGCTCTACAGCTTTTTCACCAGCAGTTCCAAAGGCTTCTGCAGCAGCGGTTCCAACAGCAGGTCCAACAGCAGTTCCAACAGCAGGCACAACAGCAGTTTAAACAGCAGTTCCAACGGCTTCTGCAGCAGCAGTTCCACGAGCGTTTCCAAAAGCAGTTCCAGCAGCAGTTCCAACAGCAGGCACAACAGCAGTTTCAACTGCAGTTCCAAAGACTTCTGCAGCAGCAGCTCCAACGGCAGGTCCATCAGCAGTTCCAACAGCAGGCTCAACAACAGCAGTTTCAACAGCAAGGACTTCTGCGGCAGCAGCTCTAACGGCAGGTCCAACAGCAGTTCCAACAGTAGGCTTAACAGCAGTTTCAACAGCAGTTCCACAGACTTCTGCAGCAGCGGTTCCAACAGCAGGTCCAGCAGCAGTTCCAACAGCAGGCACAACAACAGCAGTTTCAACAGCAGTTCCAATGGCTTCTGCAGCAGCAGTTCCAACAGCGTTTCCAAAAGCAGTTCCAGCAACAGGCACAACAGCAGGCACAACAGCAGTTTCATCAGCAAGGACTTCTGCGGCAGCAGCTCCAACGGCAGGTCCATCAGCAGTTCCAACAGCAGGCTCAACAACAGCAGTTTCAACAGCAGTTCCAATGGCTTCTGCAGCAGCAGTTCCAACAGCGTTTCCAAAAGCAGTTCCAGCAACAGGCACAACAGCAGGCACAACAGCAGTTTCATCAGCAAGGACTTCTGCGGCAGCAGCTCTAACGGCAGGTCCAACAGCAGTTCCAACAGTAGGCTTAACAGCAGTTTCAACAGCAGTTCCACAGACTTCTGCAGCAGCGGTTCCAACAGCGTCTCCAAAAGCAGTTCCAGCAGCAGTTCCAACAGCAGGCACAACAGCAGTTTCAACTGCAGTTCCAAAGACTTCTGCAGCAGCAGTTCCAACAGCAGGTCCAACAGCAGTTCCAACAGCAGGCACAACAGCAGTTTCAACTGCAGTTCCAAAGACTTCTGCAGCAGCAGTTCCAACAGCAGGTCCAACAGCAGCACCAACATCAACAGCAGACGCAGCAACAACATCAGCGACAACAACCTAGGGGGTGGTGAGCGAGGTATGCTGGTGTTCGGGGTCAGCCTTGCGGGGCGAGAAGGACAGAGTGGCTGTGTGATGATGCGGGTGTGGCAAAAGGGGTGTGTACAGATAGAGTTTTGGTTCGACTGGTGGTGCAACCTCTGGGAGGTCTTCACCTCCTTGCGTCAGCCTGACCCCTGCTGGGTAGCCGAGGCACCTGAGTGGGGAGTGTTTGTGTCGTTCGCGGTCCTGGATCTGTGGAAGGACAGACGCGCCCCTACCCTCAGTCATCTCATTTTGTGGCTGGTGGGCAGGAGGACCAGGAGGACGCGACGAGGACACCGGTCCTTGAACTGGACCAAGTCACAGGCGGGCAGGCTCCGTCGGCGCAAGGCGCCCTGCAATCGTCCGCCCTCCCCGGCAGCGCACCCAGTTTTCCGCAGGATCAGGGTCGCCGATGCGTTGAGAGGTGCTTTGCAGTGTGTGGCCATCTGGGTTCTGGTTTTTGTGGGGTCTGAGCTTGGGAGGTCAGCGCCACATGCTTTGGGTTGTGCGCTTTTTCGGGACGCGGAGGTGCTGGGGGTGGGTCTGCTGCGGGGACTGTGCCGCGCACGCAGGGGGTGGCGGTGGCTGGAAGGGGCGAGCGAGCGAGTGCACCGATGGACCGGAGGGATCCGAGTGGCTGCCAGCTTGGTGAGAGCCAGTGTGATGGGGGTGGGTCAGTTGTCGGTGCGTGCAGCCGAGTGGGTGTGGGTTGCATGGTCCGCAGGTGGTTGTTTGGCGGGTTTTGTGGCACTGGTCGGCGTCGCGCGCCCACTTGGCTGGGTTCTTCTCTTGGAGGTGCGCCGTGTGGCAGCACGCAGGTGGACTCGTAGGATCGGGATGGCATTTGGCATGCTGGCGGTGTCCCTACTGGTCTTGCTGTCGTTGTTGTGGCGAGCGGTGACGCCCTGGGACCTGCGCCCTGCCCCTGCTGATCCGGAGCACCCGGTAAGCTTGTCCCCGTTTGCGTTGACCGGTGGGTGCGCAAACGTGAACGCTCCTGCGTATACAGAGCAGGCGGTGTCTGTGGACGCGACTCTGGCGAAGTTTGGAGCTAAACGCATCCCCAACGTGTCTACTAATGATTGTGGTTATGTGGCACTACACCTCTGGGACCACGACACGCAGCCGGACGTGAGGGCAATGCGCAAGCAGCTGTATGACACAGCAGTGGAGGTGTCGAACCGCCTGGTGCAGGTGCTGGGGTCGCAGGAGGCCATGACGGAGTTTGCCAATGGTGTGACCGGCGAGGCCCACCTCAACCACTTGGGGCTTCAGCTCACCGCGACAGCATCCCGCATCAACATCGTGGTGGTGCAGGCGTCGGAAGAGAACCCCCTCGTGCGCATCACCCCTGGTAGCAAAAGAGTCGCCAAGTCGTACGCGGAGAGCTTCCAAGCGAAACTTCCCACGGTCGTCATCGCTCTCTGTGACTCTCACTTTGAGGCAGTGGAGCTTGTCCCGGAGGTGGGGAAGACCAAGGAGGGGATGGCAGAGAAGATGAGGAAGGAGGCTCGGCAGGCAGTGCTGGACACAGCGCATTTGGATGGTATCATCCCCACCAACACCACCACCACCGCCCCCCTGGCTACCAAGCTGGGACACATCAATGCGGATCGGGTGTTCTGCCCCTTTGATGGATGCAGAGCGGGAATTTTGTCTTCGAGTGATGCGGTCGGGGGCCTGTCTCGTAAGGGCTTGCTGCAGCACATGCGTCGCCACCAGGCGGATGGGGCGTACATCCCCGACGAGCTGTTGGGCCACTTGGGCATGTCGCGCTGTGCGAACGATCAGTGCGACATGCTATTGCCGCAGAGCAAGGAGGTCTGCAACACCTGTACGGTGCACTTTGGCGAAGAAGGCTTCACCGCTCCGTCTCCCTCCAGTCGAGGAATGCTGACAGATCAGGATGACCTCCCCTCCTTTGAAGTCATGGGGACCACCAGGATCCAGCTGAAGGGCGGGTGCCCAGACAAACACCTGCAGCTGTACAGCGAGCTCTTCCTGAGGGTTCTTATGGACATCCTTGAGTACCAAGACGAGGTGGCATGGAAGCGCCTTGCACTGTTCTTCACTGTGTTGCACCGGACACGGACAGAACGAGGGGGCAAGGACCAGGAGCGACGTTTGACGAGCACCTGGGGGAAGGACTTGGAGGCTTGGAAGGCTGGCCAGTATGTCGCCCTGTGGGAGCAAACGGTAGAGGAGCGGAAGCCAAGGCCCTCTGGGTGGTCGGATGAGGACACTGACGAAGGGAGACGGAAGCGCACCATCGCCAAAGCGAGAGCAGGACTCCCGAGCCAGGCCATGTCTTGCGCTACCAGCGACGGCCTCGCCCCACAGACACCGGCGACGCTGGAAAAGCTTCAGACGAAGCACCCAGCCGCTGCCGACTCCAAGGCCCTGGAGCAGGCGGATTGGCCCCAGCCTCAGGAGGTCCCACCAGTGACAGTGGTGGAGGTGATGAAGGCCCTGCGGAGCATGCCGAAGTCATCGGCGGCGGGTCCCTCGAACGTGACGGGCGCGCACCTTCGTACACTTTGCCTACAGAGGCGGGCTAAGGGCACTTTGGCAGCGCTGGCCGCAGTGTTGACGTCTTTGGCACGAGGAAATGCTCCAGTGGAGGTGGCTGAGTTCTTCGCCGGCGCTAACTTGGTGGCTCTCCGGAAGCCTGCAAAGGGGCCGGGCCTGGAGGAGGACGTGCGACCGATTGCGGTTGGGGACACTCTCCGCAGACTGGTGGGAAAGATTCTGTCGGCGCGAGTGCGGGTGCCTGCTAGGACGCTTCTTCTTCGAGGGAACCAGGTGGGGGTGGCAACGGCAAGGGGGGCGGCAGTGGCGACTGATGTTATCTCGCAGTACGCCGTGCGCAACCGCGGAAAAGGTAAAGTCATTTTGAAAATTGACTACCGTAACGCGTTCAACTGCGTAGACCGCCTGTCGATGCTAAGAGCGGTCGACGCGAACCTCCCCGAGCTGGCCCCATGGGTGCGATGGTGTTACCTGGAGCCCTCCAGCCTGTTTTATGGTGGAGATACCATAAGGTCACAGCGCGGAGCTCAACAAGGAGATCCCTTGGGCCCGCTTCTCTTCTCCCTGACCATCCACCAGATGGCGCTAGAGCTGAAGGGGCACCCAGGCCTGGATGGGACTTTGTGGTACCTCGATGACGGCTCTCTGCGGGGGTCCCCTAAGGCGGTTTTTGAGGCGTACCAGGTTCTGTGCACTCGTAGCTCCGAACTGGGGTTGGAGGTGAACGCGAACAAGTGTGAGCTCATCTCCGCTACTTTCACTCAGTGGTATGAGGTGATGAAGGTGGTGGGTTTGCATGAGTGGTCGGTTCAGGAAAAGTGCAAGGCAAAGTCGACGTTGCATGCCCTGACGGACAACCGGAGCAGTAGGGGGCAGGCCTTTGCAGCGGAGAGTACAAGGAGGGAGAATGAGGCACGAGCGGCTCGAGAGGGAATAGGCCGACAACCTCAAGCCTCCTCTTCTTCTTCTTCTTCCTCCACCTCTGCAGGCCGTGGCACTACAACCTCCATCGCCCAACCTGCAGTCTCCACTTCTTCCTCCTCCTCATCGGCAGGCCGTGGCAATGCAACCTCCTCCGCCCAACCTGCTCCTTCCCCAGCTCCCAAAGGACCCCAGCGCCATGCAGCTCAGGGTAGGTCCAACACGTCGAACGTGTTCACCGACTCAGTGGCACAAGCGACGCAGCATGTGCTCTCGCCCCAGGAGGTGCAGAGAGGGCGCAATGGTCGCGGTGGTGGACAGAAGGGGAGACAGAGCGGAGGAAGGAAGGGGAACAAGGGGAAGAATTAGAGTGAGAGTTAGAGGGTGAGAGTGTGTGTATAGAAGCGTGTAGAGAATGACAGTTTGCCCCATGTTTATTTTTAACCCTTTTTATTTTGTGTTTTTGGTTCTTTTCATCCTTTGGGGTTTGCCCCCCCCTTTCCCCCCTTTCCGCCCCCCTTCCTTTTTGTTAATATTTTTGGTTGGCTGCTGGCTAGGACGGGTCTACCCCAGCGACGGCCCTTACCCCTTGGACGAGGCTCTGAGGGTAGAGGGCAGTCTTGGAGTAAGACCTGTCTAAGAGCCAGGCCAGTGGCATCAGGAGCCATTGGGCCACTTTTATAGATTGTGCAGTAGAGTAGAGTTTGTACAGAACTCTTGTCCTTTGAGTTTCTTTTTTCACTCCTTTAGTTTTTCATTTTTACCTTGTGAAGGTCAATTTCAATTTTTCATTTTTCAAAACCACCACAGGTAAGCACGAGACCCACCATTGTTGTTGTTGATTTTGTTGTGCGTTATTGTTGTTTTCCCCTTTGGGTGTCAGTCAGTCGGGTCAGGTCACACTTACAGAAGTTCTCAAAAATTTTCACCAAAAAGAAAACTACTAAAAAGATTATGGAACTTCCTTTTTATTTGTTTGTGTGTTACAGAGGAAACGGCTCACTCAATCCCCTCCTTCTCCTCTCCTCCCCTCCCCAAGACAAAGCAAAATAAAACTACACCGGTAGACAGAGCAACCCTCCCGTCCCATCCCCTCCCCTTTTCCTTTTGGGAAAAATTGCACTCACATACGACCCTTTTGCTTATTTGCAGGGAAGTGTTGGTTGTAGTTGTCCCACATGCTTTCTATTTTAGTGCCACTAACTGTGTTTTCAGGCACTGTCTTGCCAGTACAATAGTAAAGTGCCCTTGTCTGGACATCTAGCTGTTTACATACTCGCTTGACTAGTAAGTACCCCCTCTGTCACTGGATGTAGATAAAAAAAAAAAAAAAAAAAAAAAAAAAAAAAAAAAAAAAAAAAAAAAAAAAAAAAAAAATAAAAAAAAAAAAAAAAATAAAAAACCTTAGTTTTTTAGGATACAGGGGACCATTTTTATATTTTTATACAGGGGACCATTTTTTACAGGGGACCATTTTTTACACATTACAACACACTTGTCCTTTCTTTTTACCCTCCCTCCCTCCCCCTTTCCTTTGTTTTATTGTGAGCCTTGTACGCCTCCACGGGGCGGTCCCTGGGCAACGGTAGAGGAGTGCAGGCCGGCGAAGCGCAAGGCGTAGTGTGTCTTGTCCTTCTTTGTTTTCGTTTTTTGGTTTTTGCTTTTTTAAAAATGAGGAGGAAGGCCCTTTTGGGGGCGTTGTGGGTGGTGCTGCATGTCTGCATCAGCAGCAGCAGCAGGAGCTACACCAGCAGCAACAACAAGAGCAGCAACAGCAGCAACAGCAGCAACAGCAGCAACAGCAGCAACAGCAGCAACAGCAGCAACAGCAGCAACAGCAGCAACAGCAGCAACAGCAGCAACAGCAGCAACAGCAGCAACAGCAGCAACAGCAGCAACAGCAGCAACAGCAGCAACAGCAGCAACAGCAGCAACAGCAGCAACAGCAGCAACAGCAGCAACAGCAGCAACAGCAGCAACAGCAGCAACAGCAGCAACAGCAGCAACAGCAGCAACAGCAGCAACAGCAGCAACAGCAGCAACAGCAGCAACAGCAGCAGCAGCAACAGCAGCAACAAAAGCAGCAACAGCAGCAACAGCAGCAACAGCAGCAACAACATATGCTACACC